>OZ020548.1:1100661-1483405 GCA_963971435.1 Lasius platythorax
TATTTACTAATTTACTAGATATGTGTTATTTATTTTTATGATAATTAATTTCGTTCGTTTATTTTTATACAAGGTATATTACCTCGTATGCGATATGATGAATTAATATATTCGTGTTGAAAGATTATTTTACCTTTAATTTCAATATATGTATTTTTTATTTTTGGGTTTCAGTTTCTTGTTATAATTGTTTAGGTAAGTTTTAAATAATTTAATAATTCCATTTATCATTCGATAATGTGAGATATTGCAAACACGATACGATTGTTGGAAGACAATATCAAGCGAGAATTATCGCTATCCTTTTTCCTCTATTATACCGATGTTATAGAGAAACAAGGATAGTGCGATAGCCAGTTCTTGTCTGTCATTATTTTTCATTTTGCGATGCGATCACTTAACTCGGTTTAAATTGCGACCCACTCGAATTTATTAATTCGTGCTGTATATTGAATGTTATGCACAGAAACAATGGCAATTTTTTTTAAAATGTATGTATATATTGTGACGTTGCCGTCCCGACGCGCGTCTATCCTACCATAATCGCGGGGCAAGGGCTGAGCGGCCGCGCCACGCGAGAGAGAGTACGAGAGCCAGACCGAGATTCCGGAGAGACGAATGCGATAAAAACAATTAGTCTTATTATTAATTCGCGTTTATTTTTATATTTTTTTTTATATCGATTGCGGGAGCTTTGTCGAGAGGAATGCGAGGACGAGGAGTAGAAAAAGTAGGCTACGGCCGGAGAGCTATATCGGACCCCGGCAAAAACGGACAAACAGAGGAGACAATATTTGTCGAGGCCGTCCGAACAAGGTCGCCGTTAACGGACGACACGCGTGGATCCTCACGAGCACCCAGGAACGCATAGCAGAGAGGCGAGAAAGTCGCCCGGAAAAATCGGAGGAGGAGATCTCCGAGACGCCGTCTTGCAAATCCAGTTAGAGATATACCGGACCGTTGAGAGATCACGCTGCCCATAGGACGATTCGGCCTCAAAAAGGAGGCCGCCAGCAGTTAAAAAATAAGGTTGTCGCGAATTCGCGATCCGGGCGCCGTAGGCCTACATACGGCCATGCGTAAGCCGCGGGGCGGCGATATGACACGCGACGCCGTAATTGGGTCAAGGCGCGCACCCCCGTTCGCGCAGGATTGACTCGCGATATCGACCCGAAGGAATAGATCCTTCACTCTCGTACCGACTGTCTACCGCGCTGGCGTGTCCGTTCCTGAGCCCTAACCAAACGTAATACGTTGTCGAAGGTGGCGAAGGCCGAGAACGAGATAACGAAGGAGATCGAATGATCGAGAGATAGAGAGCTTATATCGGTGAGGCTACCCGTGTAAGATTTCGTGAGTAATTACGTTTGTGAATGTCCGAGTCTCGACCGCTCTGACGCTGTCGCGAGCTAGTTTAGTGAATTTTCGGCGTTTTTGGCGTGGGTTCTGCCCGTCTTATATTTCGCAATTTAGTGTTAGTGAGCGACCGACGTCAAGCGGCGAGAGCTTCGAGACTGTAGTCCGGTAATTGATCCGCGAAAATTAATCGTCTCTCCGGGATTCGGTCGGGTATTTTCGTTGTCGCGTATGTATAATTGAGTAGGTCGTGTGATAATTCGTCCGTCGTTGTATCGTAAGTCTTGTGAACGCGTAAATTAATAATCCGAAGGGTGTTGTATGAGCGTAAGGTGTGCGTAACGTGCGAGAATAATATCGCGTGCGAGAGAGCGTGCGTCGCACGCGACCACCTGTGAGTGCGAGAGCGAGAGAGAGAGAGCTAGGCGCGCGCGAGAGAGAGAGAGTAAGTCGTCGTTTCGCCGGCCGACGGATATCGATTCCGCCGCCGTAGATTGCGCGTTATTTTACCTTTAAGCTTTTGTCGCGAGATTCTCTATCTTTCTTCAAGAAGGACGTGCTCGTGCCCATCTCTCTCGACCGAAAAGTCGTGTTAATTATCCAACGGGTCGTAAAACGACCGGAATTGAGTCGCGCTCGTATGAATTAACCTCGCGCTAACGTTATCGAATCAAGCCGCCTCATCCCGATCTTTGTATTGAATTCTTTAATGTCGCCGTCGTATAATGGATGTCGTGTAATTTCTCATCGCCGAAACGTTAAGTTAGTTAGTGACTCGCGAAAAATCAGTGGAATGTTTATGATTTTTCAAGTCGTATCTCTTATTAAGGTCTGATGGTAGCTAATTACCATTATTGCTTTCTGTTCTTATTTTCGAATGCGTGATAACCGAATTTTCTTTATTATTATTGTATTTAGTCACTCGGGTTTCTAACAAACGGCTGACCTTATTATTTTTCTGTACATTCTCTTGACTGGGTCATTACCCCTAAATCGTCAGCTTAATATCTTTTCTCAATTTCTGTCATACAATAAATTCATTTGAATATTTGTTATATTTTCTATAATCCGATAGAGATCTAATAAAGATTATATTATTTGGTTAATATCAATTCGCGTCTATTCTTTTTTTTGTGTTCGTGTCTCGTAACGTCGCGTAGTTTTCAATGGTAAATTAATTTAGACGGTGTCGCGTATTGTCGTATTACTCAAGTATTTCGTGGCAACACCCCCCCATGCCACTCTACCGTTAGGAGAGCTAACCGGCCCGTGGCGAGCTGGATGGCCAAAAATTCGCGTAAAATATCGAGTTTCGCGAACTGACGCGTGGAAGACCGCGTCTGGCGCCCAACTTTTAGTTTCTTTCGTGTTTCGCGTAAAATAAGGCCTTTAGTCCGCTGCGGTACGCGCGGAACGCCTTAAAACCGAGTTCCCCCGCGTAATCCATACAACTATTTAATTGGTTATTCAATCTTTTTGACGACATTCGACTTATTTACCCCGTTTGAGCTCCGGACGGGAGAAAAAGTCGTCGCAACATATATATATATATATATATATATATATATGTTGCGACGACTTTTCCCTTCGTTCTGAACGGACTTTATTGCCGTCCCGCTCTCGCAGTCGCGCGGATCTTTATTTCGTGCGCCAACGACGGGGAGTCGAGGTGTTGTACGCGAGAGACGTACGGGGAAGTCGACGACAAAAAGGGCAAAAGGATCAAGGGAAATGATAACGCGCCGAAAAGGAACGGAATGCTGTGAGTTCCGCGCGTGCCGTGCCGAAAACCGAGTATCTAACGCGAAAACCGAAGATTGGGCGCCAGGCGCGGTCTCTCACGCGTCAATTCGCGAAATCGACGAAATTACGCGAACGTTAATTATCCGTATTCGTCACGGGCGGGCTAGCTCGCCTAACGGCAGAGGGGCAGGGTGTTGGTTGACGGAACGCGAAAGTAGGCAAGAGGCGACAGACACAGTAGACGAAAAATACAGGCGGCAACGAACACAAAAAAAAAGAAAGCAAATAAATAAGATAGATAATGCCGGGTTTATTACATAACTAGCTTTTCGGCCCGCGCTTCGCGCGGGCCTCAAAGCTTTCTTATATATATATATCTATCTATTTATATAAATACCGTCTGTCTGTCTGTATGATCGCGAACTACTTCCACATTTATGGACCGATTCTCTCGAAATCGGTATCAAAATTTTGCAAATTTTTCGGGGATGGCTACTATGTGTTTTTTTTAGTTTTACACCCTCACCCACGCACTCACACATTTATTGACCGATTTTCTCGAAATTAGTACCAATATTTTGCAAAATTTTTGGGGGATGGCTACTATGTGGTTTTTTTAAGTTTTACATCTCAACCCACCCATCCACGCACCCACTCACGCACTCACACATATATCGACCGATTTTCTCGAAATTGATACCAACATTTTGCAAATTTTTTCGTGGATGGCTACTATGTGGTTCTTTTTAAGTTTTACACTCCCACCTACCCACCCACGCACCCACGCACGCACGCATACGCACACACACGCACGCACACACACATACACAATTTTTCAGAAATCACCTTTTGGTTCTGACTAAGATGTGAAACCAGCAGCTTATTTATAGTCATTTATAAAATGACTCACGTTAAGAAATATAAAATGTTATTACCCATAAGAAGTGATTTTTTACATTTAACAACGATTAATAAATAAATGCTCTCACCCAAGAACGCCAGAACCAAAAGGTGATTTCTGAAAAATTGTGTATGTGTGTTTGCGTGCGTGTGCGTATGCGTAAGTGTGTGTGCGTGCGTGTGTGGGTGGGTGAGTGGGTGGGCAGGTGGATGGAGGTTTAAAACTTAAAAAAAACATACAGTAGCCATCCCCGAGAAATTTGCAAAATTTTGATACCAATTTCGAGAAAATCGGTCCATAAATGTGTGAGTGCGTGGGTGGGTGCGTGAGTGGGTGCGTGGGTGGGTGCGTGGGTGGGTGGGTGGAGGTGTAAAACTTAAAAAAACATAGTAGCCATCCTCGAAAAATTTGCAAAATTTTGTTACAAATTTCGAAAAAATCGGTCCATAAATGCGTGAGTGCGTGAGTGGGTGCGTGGGTGGGATTGTAAAACTTAAAAAAACAAACACATAGTAGCCATCCCCAAAAAATTTTCAAAATTTTGGTACCAATTTCGAGTAAATCGGTCCATAAATGCGTGATTGCGTGGGTGGGTGCGTGGGTTGGTGGATTGGTGGGGGTGTAAAACTTAAAAAAACCACCATCGTCTCCATCCTCGAAAAATTTGCAAAATTTTGATACCAATTTCGAGAAAATCGATCCATAAATGCGTGATTGCGTGGGTGGGTGCGTGGGTTGGTGGGTTGGTGGGGGTGTAAAACTTAAAAAAAACCATCATCGTCTCCATCCTCGAAAAATTTGCAAAATTTTGATACCAATTTCGAGAAAATCGATCCATAAATGCGTGATTGCGTGGGTGGGTGCGTGGGTTGGTGAGGGTGTAAAACTTAAAAAAACCACCATCGTCTCCATCCTCGAAAAATTTGCAAAATTTTGATACCAATTTCGAGAAAATCGATCCATAAATGTGGAAGTAGGGCAATAAATGCGTGATTGCGTGGGTGGGTGCGTGGGTGGGAATGTAAAACTAAAAAAGACCACGACGTAGCGATCTCCGAAAAATTTGCAAAATTTTGATACCAATTTCGAGAGAATCGATCCATAAATGTGGAAATAAATCAATAAATGCGTGATTGCGTGGGTGGGTGGGAGTGTAAAGCTAAAAAGGACCTCGACGTCGCCATCTCCGAAAAATTTGCGAAATTTTGGTACCAATTTCGAGAAATTCGGTCCACAAATGTGGAAGGAGTTCGCGGTCAGACAGACAGACAGACAGACAGACAGACAGACAGACGGTACTTATATATATAGATAATATTGAATTAGATGTGCTTAGAGAGAATCCTAACAAGATGTGAAAGTAATATAATTCAAAGACAGATGTGAATGATTAAAGGAAAGAATCCGCGATACTTAGTAATAACCAGTTTCAAAAAAAAATAAAATTCAAGTAAAGATAGACATAATGAAAGAAAGTAGCGGAGATAATTAAGAATAACGGGCTCGTGAACAAGGCCCAGCGAATAATGGCTGTGGAATAAAGCGATAAGGAAAGTATTACTTAAGAAAGACGGCAAGTTAAAGATATTATAACCTCGGATCAGAAAATGGACGAATAGAATTGATTATATTAATCGACATTAAACCCGACAAAAGCTGTATAACTTAACTCTAAACATAAGCATAGGTAAGAGTAATATTCGCGAGACAGACAGAAAGAATACGGCACGTCAGAATTAACACTCGTCGCGTTCGGCGGTAGCGATTCGCGTACGAGACTTGATGTTCGATCCGGCATCCGAAATTCTTACAACGACGAAATAGCATACGTCGGACATTTCCCGACGGCAAATTACAACGACGATTTTCGGTCACCACGGCCTCGCCAGCCGGGTTGAGTCGTTGCGAAATTTCCGATACAGACGCGAAAAATAAGCGCAATCGAAACGCCGACAAAGACGGCAACGCGACGCAATTTTCTCACACACATTCACTCTTTACAGGCGGCTCACGCAATCGCACGCGTCGAACGCGACGCTCAATCACTCTATCGCATTCACACTACGTATTTCGACATGCCATACGACGCTTAATTACATGCAATAAGACATTCGCGACGCGAATCTCCAGAGAGACATCAATCCTTTTACGCGATCGCGATATCACAATTAACTACTAAACGAGGCCTGTGCTTTGCAGGCTCCGAGGATCGAGATCACTTGTCGTGGCCGCGACACTAAAAACTTGATTAATTACGGGGCATAGCCCGGACACCAAAAACCACTAAAATTACAACGACGACGACAGAGTGACGCGATCCCGGACGCGATCGCACGTGGCGTATTATACGGAGGGCAACCTCATCGGCACCTCGTCCCTCCTGGTTAGGGTAGGTCGGCAACGCTCGTCCTTCTCAAAAGAAAATCCTCCTCGAGGCGGCAACACGGGAGCAGTAGCACGTCCTCTCTAGTACACGTGTCACGACAGGCTGCTTCCCGGATCTTCGCGATCCAGGATCGATGACTCGGGGCCTACCCCAATGCTGCGCACGCGAGGTGCGTGTTATCGCGGCCAATCCCGCGACGGCACGCGACAACGTCGGTAAGCGGCACGCTCAAGGCCGTGTCGGGGGCGCGTGCACCCCCGGTATTGCCGAATATAATTGTAAGGCCCGTTCGACAGGGCTGTCGCCGAGTTTCCACCGCTGACTTCCCTCCGGTAGAACGCCACGGGCCTTGCCTCTGCTTTTTCCTTCCTGCTCGTGCTCCGCGCTCTCCGCTCTCCACCCGTGCTCGCTCTCTCTCTCTCCTGATCTCCATAGAATTTTGCTGTTAGCCGGTTTTCTACTTTCTCCTCTGCCTCAGTTGCCTCCGTAATCAATTGCTCGTACCAAAAAAATAGAAAATAAAATCCTATAGGACTCGAAACTAAAACGATAACAAAACGCCTCTCTGGAGACTGCGGCACGGTTCTCGGTATTTCTTGCCTGACGCGATTAGGGAGGATCTCGGCGACGCGGGACGGCAACGTCACAATGTATATATATATATATATATACATATACATATACATATATTGCTTGCTATTGTTTACTGTACATATTGCCTTTAATATTTTTATCCCATAAAACTTGAGTTATTGTATTGCATGAAAAAAATTCGAATAGAAAGGCTCTCAAAAACACAATTAAATATATAATAAATAAATTATATTTCATTGCATTGAAGAAAGTTGTACATATACGTGGGTGGTTTACGTCAAAACCGGAATTTAATTTTTAGACAGGTAAAGAGACGAAATTATGACCGGTAAAAAACATTTATTTTTCAACGTAATCTCCATTTACATCACAGTATTTTTGCCATCGACATACCAATGCGTTAATACCGACAGAATAGAAGGATTTGTCCTGACGTCTGAACCACTGTAACACACACGTCTTAAACTCATCTTCTGACTGAAATCGCCTGCCGCCCAAATATTCCTTAGAGGGATGGAAATCTAAGGGCGCCAAATGACTGTAGTGGGGATGTGGAAGGACTTCCCAACCGAAGAAAACAGGTGTATGAATGATATGAACGGTTTAAAGAAGAGCGCAAATCTGTTCGTGGCAACGCTGCAAGAGGAGACTCAGATGCCACAAATCAGGGAAAAACTGCAAACATTCGGTTGGGAAGTTTTTCCACATCCCCCTTACAGTTATTTAGCGCCCTCAGATCTTCATCTGAGGGCGCTTCTTTGATTTCTCCGAGGAATATTTGGGCGGCAGGCGATTTCAGTCAGAAGATGAGTTTAAGACGTGTGTGTTACAGTGGTTCAGACGTCAGGACAAATCCTTCTATTCTGTCGGTATTAACGCATTGGTATGTCGATGGAAAAAATGCTATGATGTAAATGTAGATTGCGTTGAAAAATAAATGTTCTTTATCAATCATAATTTTGTCTCTTTATCTGTCTAAAAATTAAATTCCGGTTTTGACGTGAATCACCCTAGTAATAATAAAACATCTAGTTTTATTAAAATTTATTTGCTATCTATACTAATATGTCTATTATATTTGGATTATGTTTTACATTATATATTATTTGTATTATTTTTGTTTTATATATTTATTATGGTATTCGCGGAATAAAAATATAACAATATATTCTAGCGCCTCTGTTGTTGTGTTTCTGACAAGCGCAATGAATCATATTTTTAGTATAATAAATTTGATATTTTAATATGATATTATATAATTGACGTTGTTTTCTTTTCAGATTTTAAAATGAATAATTTTTTATAACACATTTTCTCATAATTGATATCAATCTATGTGCGTAGCATAGTTGCTTTTTGTTACAGACAGATTTAGAATGAAACAGATGTCTGAAGGGCGGATCATTGCATCTTTCTAATGGAGAAGTATGGTGGATACCGTGGTGGTAGAAGCAGCGCCATTTTCTGTTGTAACAGGTAAAAGGTCACCGGAAGAGTTTTTAGTGAGTAAGAATCTCACATATCCCCCAACCTATGAGGGTAGGTCAAGGGGACCTATGTAAGGTTCTCCCCTCCTTAAAAAAAACCAAGGTAACGTATACGTATAAGTAAGTATTACATATAAGATGTTCTCAGTCTATGCCACGTTAAAAACTCAAGTTTGAATCAACAATTAATAGTTCAATGAAAATAGTCATCAACATATAATTTTCTTTTAATAATAATATATTTGAATATATAAAAATATTAAAATACATTTTTTGTAAAGGGGCCTATCAGCTATTAATTTAAGAAACAATATTTAAAATATATAAAATTTATTAAAAAACGACCTGACTGGCCTATACAAAAATTATTAACACAACGTTTCGGCCCTTGGGTACGGGCCCTTATCAAGTGTTGCTGTAAAAATTAATACAAAAATTATATATTACCAATGAGAAACGAACGGCAAATTTAGGATGTAATGTACAGAATAATTACAGGAGCGTTACCTTTCAAGCTGTCAAAGTGAAAGCCGTGATATGACTAATGTCGAAACAGAAGACATGTATGTAAAATTGCCATGTCTCGCGTCCAAAAACATAAACATTACAAAGACACAAGAACGAAATTTACAAAAAACAACAACAAGCAATCAGACCCTGTGTATTAGCGTGTCGTATATCGGATTTAAATTGTCTGTGTCTTTTTGAAGATTAATATTGTTGTTGAATTTTTTTATGAAAAACATCTCAGCAATCTCTCTTTTCTTTCTATGTTTTTCAACATGCAAAATTTTTGGTTCCTTCCAATTAAAATCATGTCCGTATGTGGACCGATGGTTGCTAATTACGCTGTGGTTGCTGGGATGTTTTTTAATGTCTCTGCAATGTTCGTTAACACGTGTAGCAAGTTGTCTTTTAGTTTGACCAGTATATGTCGCATCGCAATCATTACATTCAATCAAATATTTAAAATATTAATAACTTTTTATAACTCTGTTATTGATTTATTACAGAATACATTAATTTATTTCATAAAATAAATTTTTTTGCACATACATACGTGTGTGTAGTTATAAAATAGAATATAAATATTTTCAATATTTTAATATTTTTTTTTAATTTCAGAATTCTTCTTAAATTAATCGCCATAACAAAAAATGTATTTAATAATTTTTGTTTATTCAAATATATTATGAATAAAAAGAATTTTTTCGATATCGATAGATTCGAACTTGAGTTTCAGCGTGACAGACTGAACACCCTTGCACTGAGCCATTATATATTACTCATAAATGTTTTCGTATTATCAGTATTTATGCAGCAGATGTTCTTACACGACAACATCGATATAATCAAACAGAAATCAAAATAACATAGTCTATAAATCTGTGATTGCTGAAAAATAATGTCAGCCGAGAATTAACAATCATGTTCTCGTTGCTGTATTGCGCTGACGATACATACAGTATCGATGAAAAAGCCAGAAGTGAAAAAGCAACAAGTTGCCAAGCTTAATAAGCGCCCGTGTTTTACATCCTGTATATTAGTTCACTCCGCGAATATTATTTTACTATAATTATTTATCATCATACAATTTTGAAACATACATATAATTTTTAGATACTATTGGTATATACACACACACACATATGTGCATAAGCAAATATAAAATTTACAAAAAGTGGGCGCTTATTAGCCTTACTGCATTACTGCTTTCTGCCACGAGAGGCCAGAAAGCAATTTTCTATCCATTCTCTCTGCGGTGCGTCCGCGCAAGCGATGCAATGGTGTTTGTACGTATACGGACATACACCACTACATAAAGACCGAGAATTTATATCTCAGCGTTGGTAACCCTGAAACCGGAGTTTCGCATTGTCATCGCGCGAGGTCTCCATTATCAATTCGGAATCTGGCCGTCACTCCTATCGACCCTTAATTAAAAAAATTTAACAATGCTTAAATAAATATTTCGTCATAAAGTTTTCACTCCATGAACATAACCCATCTATTACCATTTACAATTACTTAATCAAGGAAAACATTAGAATACTTACTTGTGGAAAGTTTGTCCGGATTCTTTAGTTTTCGCACTATGATAAAAACAACATCGCCCCATTATGCATAGCAAAAAAATTATTTAAAAAAAACAAGTTTGGAAGCACGGTTGGACACTGCACTGTCTCATTGTCAGCTGTACGCACACAATTCCCTCTAAGATGGCGGACCTCAATTGGGTACAGCGACACAGGGCCTATCAGCTATCCATATAGATCAGTGCTATGTTCAGCAGAACTCAGTGCTACACTAGCGCACTATGCTGCGCTTCCAACAGTTAAAAAGTTCAGTTGAACGCTCTTAAAGTCGTAATAAGCGCAACGTATTGGTAAGTGTAATTATAACATACAATAATTGCTGGATGCAATTCTGTTAAATTCAAGAGATATTATACTTATTATTATCGCAATTAGCATTATTTTATTCATTATTATTTATAAATATCTTTACTCTCTAATCATATTCGAAATGTTATTCTAACCTATATTGTTTAGTAATGCAACACAAATCGCTATAAGTAGAAAATGTAGCTTTTTTAGATTTTCTGCTGAACGGCTACGAATTTGCAACATGTTTACTAAGCATTCGCCATTTTTTGCAGCAAACTCAAAGTAAAGCGCAACTTGTGTTGCACGATAAACCAAGAATTGGAAAAACTATATATTTATAACAATATATTATATAAGGGTATTGCAAAATGTGATGTGCATAATAGATTGGGAACTGGTACGTAAAATCACAGCAATGTTATTTTGAAATATTATATACAGTAAAAGCAAAAAATGGTTTCAAAATTGACGAAAAGATCTATTATTTGAGAGAAATGCTATATGCTGTATGAGAATACATGCTTTATGTATATGAATTCAATATACATATGTATATTTGATAAATATATACTTTTATTCTAGATCCAAATTTTTTAAATACATATTTCACCGAAACTGCAGCATCACATAAAGCAATCTGTATAATAGAACAAGAGAAAGGTACGTATTTGCGATTAATTGAAATTCTATTTTATAATATTATTTAAATATTACTAATAATATTAATAAATAAATAATGTTATTTATTTATTAATTTATTAGTAATAATTTAATTTTCCTATGTATGTGTGTATATGTCTTTAAATATTTTTAAATTATATGAAATATTTGTTACACTATAGAAAATAAACCTGAAAATTTTGTATGGACGAGACAAAATATAAAATTGCCTTTACAAAAATATTTTGAAAGAAAAGATAAGTTTCGTGATCCAAAAATAAAAAAAGAATCTTTATGGACAGAGATTGTAATTCAAATTAAAAAATTATTATGTTACTGAAGATATTGGATCGCAAAATGCGGAATTTAAAGCAATCTTATAGAAGCATAAAAGATAACAACAAGAAAAGCAGTACGGGACGTGGAATTTTAATGGATTAGTTGGGAGTGGTATGAGATTATGGAGGACATTTTTAGAGAAGATAAAACAATAAACACAAATGCAACGCTTTCTTCTATGATATATCCTGAAAAAAAGTAAATATTATACAGCAGGCCACTTCTTCCATTTCATCGACCATGTGAAGTAAAACGAACAACTTCAACAAGCTCAGATTCTGAAATAACAAACTTCATGGAAAATGGATCTTCTATTGAGTGCGTGAAAATTAAAAAATTTTTTTTTTTTATTAAATTGTGCAGATTTTAAATTAATAAAAAGTATATATATAAATTTTTTTAATAAAAAAAGTTTAGTCTTGGATATATACATAGTTAATTTCAATCTTGCATATATAATTACATAATACATTATTGTTGCACAGGGTTATCTAAATAATTACGCAATCTATCTGTGGTTAAATATGTATAATTGATTAGAACTTTACATAAGCAATGTGTCTATCTTTGAAAGTAAAATAAAATACTACGGCACAAGAATAAATTTTAACATGCACACTGCAACGTAATAAAAAAAACAAGTACAGCGCCACACACGAGCCTCCTATGAACGAGCTCGGTATCCTTAAGCGCGATGTACATGTGCGAACATAGAAGCGCTACAAGGCGCTGCAGGCGTCATATTCAACACATATATGTATATAATTTTGTGTACATGTATATATATGTATATATATATATATATATATATATATATGTATATGTATATACATGTACACAAATATATATATATATGTATGTATGTGTGTATATGTGTATGTATGTATGTATGTATGTATGCAAAATTAAAATTAACTAGACGAATATGATCAACATGCTAAACAGGTTGTAATTCGTAATATTTATTTCTCTTGCAGTCTACTTCTAGATGCTGCAAGTCAACCTTCTATAAAGAATATTCAAAAGCAAAAAGCTGCAAGATCTAAAAATCTGTATTATATGCGAAAGAAAGAGTTGGATTCCAATGAAAAAAGATTGGATACACTAAATGGTATAAAACAAGCATTAGAGAATCTTCATGGCATTCAAAAAGAGAGAAACCAAATATTTGAAAAAAACTAACAAGAAAAGATAAATTCTTTATCAACAAATAATAATATTTAAAATCGTATTTTTTTGTTTACATCTTCATAAACTTTTGCCAAAAATATCTGTGAGTGAAAGAATTTTTGCTGTGATTAAGATAATCAATAATAAGTGATTAATAATAATATTAATAATTTTGTTCTTGTATAAAAATAAGATTATTTTATATATATATATATGTATATGTATAATAGTTATAATAACATCAAAAATATGTTTATAATTAGAAGCATTTTTTTTACCGTGATTAAGAACAATAAGTATTTGAATTTTATTTTCTTAATAAAAATAAAATAATTTGTTTGTTTATATATATATATATATATATATATATATATATAATAAACAATAATAATGAAAGAAAAAGAGAGAGATTAACAACGTATGTCTGTGATTAAAAAAAAAATTTGTTGTGATTAAAAGCAATTTCTTAGCTGTAAGTAAGAGCAATAAGACTTTCATAATTATAATTTTGTTTTTTTTATAATAATAAGATAATGTATTAATAGGTTATTATAAGTTTGTTTTAAAATAAGATTAAGTTATAGTAATAATTTTATTTTTGCATGTTTCAGATTATAAAGTTTATTTTTCTTATATTTATAAAGAAATTATATAAAGAAATGTGTACTTATTAAATTTAGAAAATAATAAAAATATTTAAACAATTATAATTGTTGAACAATATGTCTACGCTTTTCAACAGCTTCAAGATTTTCTTCATCTATCATGTTATCATCTAGCGGTACTTCCATATCTGCATCAACTATATAAGTTTCTTCTTCTATAAATAATCTATCATCATTGATAATGGAATTATGTAATACGCATGCTGCTGCGATCATATTATTACCTAATGCAAAATCGGAAATATCTAAATATTTCAATCTCCTGAACTTAACCTTTAAGAATCTAAAAGCTGCTTCAATAATAGATCTTATTGAGTTTAGTTTTTGTATTGTACGAGAGTTGAGAACGTGTCAAATGTCCATTATCTTTAAACGGTGTCATTAGATTGCACAACAGAGGATAGGCTGTATCTCCAATTAAATGTAGATTATTTTGAATTAAAGGTGCTTCTACATTTGTCACATGTTGATATAATGGACTGTTTCTGAAAACCCTAGCATCATGCACACATCCTGGCATTCCAATATAAAGCAATCTATAAATAGTCCTTTATGATCACAAACTCCTACAAACAGTTTATTATTAATAAACCCATTTTACTAAATCATTATTACAAAATAATAAAATATAAGTAAATAAATTATTATGTAATAGTCTACTAATTGCATATTTTATTTTGCGATTACTAAGCATATTTAAATAAAAAATTGTTTTAAATATATAATTTTTACCCTGCAATATAATAGAATGAAATCCCTTTCTATTGTAATAGACATTAGCATTTCCTATGGGTTGCTTACATGGAATATGACATTCATTTATAGCCCCAATTACGCCTGGAAATCCATGTGATCGAGTTTGAAATATCTAAAATTATTGATGATGATAAAGGATTATTTCTTTAATTAATGCAAAGAAAGAAATGCAAAATTATAATTAAACAACATACATTACTAGATAACTGACACTGAGCTGCATTCGGCCATTTTATGTATTCAGGCATTAATATTGACAATGCACTTATAACATTTTTGAATATTTTATGTCCAGTACTTTTTCCTAAACCGAATCTGTCGCCTGCAGCTAAGAAGCTGTCTAGCTTAGCTAGTATCCAAATTGTGAACATCAATTTCTTTACTATGCTTACATTCACATTTTCTTGCTCATTAATAAGAGGAGCAACTACATTAAGCAATTCCTATGATTACATAAAAAAGTATGTAATTTTCCGAGTAAACAATGCAAATATGTGTTTGTATACACATATACAGTCCGGTAATTGACGGATCACCCGTCGTGTGCAGGTAGAGCGAGTTAAACCGAGTAGAAAAGTCCTGTACCATTTTGCAATCTTTGCAATAATTAATGAGAAATGAATTAAACAAGATCGGCCAATCCGCGCGAGTTCAAGCGCGCGGCGAGAAGAGACGCGGGGGTCCAGCGTTTTACATCGCTCGTACATAGCCATTGTCCTTTGTAGAGTGCTCCTCCCCGCTTCGTCGTGCGCCGAGAAACCGCGTAAACATTAAGCTATTTCTTTTTCGCCGCGCGCCTAGTATCACATAACAGTGGGAAGTCTCTTCTCGTCGCGCGCTTAAACTCGCGCGGATTGGCCGATCTTGTTTAATTCATTTCTCATTAATTATTGCAAAGATTTCAAAATGGTACAGGACTTTTCTACTCGGTTTAACTCGCTCTATCTGCACACGACGGGTGATCCGTCAATTACCGGAGACACCCTGTATATATATTTTATTATTATGAATTTCCTTCTAAAATAGTAATATAAATAATAATTAATTTTAAAAGTTATTTTTTTAGTTTGTGTGTCTATAAATAAATATATTTTATTAAAGTTACATATATATATGTATATATACATACACCATGAAATCAAAACGCATTTTATTTTTATTAAGAAAAATTTATTTTTAAAATAAGTTTAATTTTTGTATAATAAATATTTTAATATATAAAATAGTATTATTGTGTCACGGATTTTATTACAAATAGTAAAATATAAAACTATTTAACCCTTACTGCGCCATGACATCGATCACATCGATTGTGAATTTTTAATTTAAAAGTGCCCTGTACCAAATTGATCGAACTGTTTGAAATTGTTGTTTTAAAGTTAATCATAAGCTTTGCCAAGTAGGCCCGGAACTAAAGGGGTTAAGGCACAAAGTGACATACAAAAACTTGGCGTGCCCCGGCCCTTTAACAATTGTTTAAATGATTGCGGGTTTAAACATCTTAAAGTAAATCACAAAATTAATTTTGTCGACTCTGACAGCGGTGCTCACACACAAACCGTCGAGCGTGCCTGGCGAGAGACACGTGCTAATATTCCTCGCTACGGAACACGTCAAAAACATTATGAAGGATACCTCGCTGAATTTTTGTTTCGCCGTAAATATAACTTTGACACTCGGATTATCGCATTTTTCGATGCAATAGCTGAAATCTTTCAGATTCCTAATGATAATGCTAAATAAATCATCATCAAACGCTTATTTTGCTATTTTTTATTTTTATCCTTTTTCAGCTTGTATCTTCGAAACTATTTGAGTTCGACCCTTATATATATACAGGGTGAGGAAAAAGTATGGAAACCCCTAAATACCTCGGAAACTACGCATTTTAGAAAGAAATGTTTCATACAAAAGTTGTAAGGTTGAAAAAGGTCTACTTACTGATCTTATCAGTTTGACCTTGGATGGCGTCGCCAAGGTCAGGACAAAGTCACCTTGAATTTTTTTAATGGAACCCCCTATTTTTCATTGCATATTCTTGTAGCTTATCTCGAGAGCTTTCCAAAACACTATAATTAAGTTATTTTTCATTGAGTACTTTTCGAGTTATAAGGCTTGAAATTTACAGTATTTTGACATAAAATACAAAATATCGTGTAAATCATTCAGTTTTCGGTAATCTTACCTTAATACTTTTATGCATAAAATAAGACCAATCAATTGGTGTAAAGAAAACACATAATTGCTTTCAAAAAAAGTATGCAGTTGCATGTTGCAAATTACATACTTTTTCTTAATAGCAACTATGTGTTTTTTTACACCAATTGGTTGGTCTTATTATTTTATGCATAAAAGTATTAAGGTAAGATTACCGAAAACTGAATGTTTTACACGATATTTTGTATTTTATGTCAAAATACTGTAAATTTCAAGCCTTATAACTCGAAAAGTACTCAATGAAAAATAACTTAATTATAGTGTTTTGGAAAGCTCTCGAGATAAGCTACAAGAATATGCAATGAAAAATAGGGAATTCCATTAAAAAAATTCAAGGTGACTTTGTCCTGACCTTGCCGACGCCATCCAAGGTCAAACTGATAAGATCAGTAAGTAGACCTTTTTCAACCTTACAACTTTTGTATGAAACATTTCTTTCTAAAATGCGTAGTTTCCGAGGTATTTAGGGGTTTCCATACTTTTTCCTCACCCTATATATATGAAATTACTCGGGAATACCCCCCCCCCTACAACATATTTAAAAATAAACCAAATCGGAGAGGAGGCCCCTTTTATTCATAAATACTGAAATTAGGCCTGTAACGAGCAATGATTGGTGTATTACGAGTAATTAATTTTATTCTTATGTAAATCGATTTACAATATTCATTGAACGATACGTTTCGACACTTGTTTTAATCGCCTAAACAAATTTATAAAAGTACAAAAAGACACTACACCGGCAGATTGTAATAATAATGTAATTTACAAAATTAATTGTCAAGAATGCACCGCATCTTACGTGGGTCAGACCAAGAGGCAGTTAGAAACCAGAATACACAAACATAAAATAAATATTTAACAAAATACATCGAAACAATCGGTAGTGTCTCAGCATATCGTTGAATACAAACATAATATGGATTGAAAAAATATAAAAATCTCAGACCACGAAACTAATTACTACAATAGGCCAATTTCTGAAACAATCCACATAAAACAACAAAAAAATAGATTAAACGCTATGGCAGACACTGAATATTTAGATAGATCTTATTTTCCGTTACTTGAATCCATTGTCAATAACTCATAATATTTATTTCTAAACCTTGGTCTCACCTACTGTTAGATATATAAAGATTGATCTGCGAATGTATCACTCTGTTATCGAACGTCCACAGTAAGCGATATAAATAAAGTTCAAGTTAATGTACATAAATAATACACATAACTTAGAATTTGACTGGTTTAACTGTTTGACAAAATTAATATTTTAATCTTTTGACATATATGTATAAAAACAAAGGTGAGCTAAATCAATTACAGTGTGAAGTGCATCTGTACTCTAAATCGGTTTAGTCACATAATATTGTTATAGTTTGACCAATTACATCATGATGATTTGGACACAAACAACACAACATTACCAACACACAAAAAAGAGGGTGAGTGACCACGAAAACAATGAAAACACACACGACGTCGTCACACAAAAGTTGCGAAAAAAATCCAGCGTCTTTTTGTAACTCATTAACAACCTAAATTGATTTATTCATTAATTTCGATGTAACCTTCCACTCACGGCTGAAGAGACACAAGTAAGTGTCGAAACGTACCGTTCAATGAATATTGTAAATCGTTTTACATAAGAATAAAGTTAATTACTCGTAATATACCAATCATTGCTCGTTACAGGCCTAATTTCTATCAATCATTTAGTTTTATATTTAAACTTTTTGTTACATACAAGTTGCAAAATTTTTATATACTTGGCGTATTTTTTTTACCTTTGTAAGGTTTTTTTAGTGGGATATCACTGCTTTTTGTAAAAATTTATATTTAATCTCTGTTATATTATTATATACTTGGCGTATTTTTTTACCTTTGTAAGGTTTTTTTTAGTAGGATATCACTGCTTTTTGTAAAAATTTATTTAAACTCTTTGTTACATACAAGTTGCAAAATTTTTATATACTTGGCGTACTTTATTTTACCTGTGTAAGGTTTTTTTTAGTAGGTTGTTATGTCTTTCAGTCATTCTACGTGTGTAGCTGCACGAAAATTTTCATAATTTTAAGAATAGAGGATCAAATCAAAATAATAAGGATAATAAGGATACCAATAAAATTTTGTAGACTATTGTCAGACAATAATTTATTAAATATGCTTATATATCGCGAAATAGTGCAACACAAGAAGAAAAGTGATAAAGTGATTAACGGATATTAAGAGTATCGCGGAATAGTGCAAGGAAGAGAAGTATTTTCTTCTAATCGATGTCATATTGAGCAAAGTTAGATTATATTAGACAAACTGAGCGAATGCTTACACTTGAGTAAATCTATGCATTATCAATTAACATATTTGTGATAAATACATTGTTGTAAAATGATTATGGAAGCATTGAAGGAATATTTGGAGATTTTTTGCTGGCCATGTTTTCGATAACGATAAACTGATAATTATACGCGCGAATGCGCATTCATGTAAAATGTTTATTTATATTTTATATATAAATGTAATTATATATAAATGGCTAAGTAATGAGTTACATGTTTATGTTAATGTAGTAAAATAAATCTTGTGGTAATTTTACCAAAAATATCATAAAAACAACAACATTGAATACAAATTTTTATTAGTTGACTTTATAAAGAATAATAAAATAATAAAATCATATCGCACTTTTATAATGTTTACAAACATTTTGCGGATCTGGAATTATTCGCAACTTTTGGTTCTGGAAATGTGAATGTTTATTTTATATATAAATGTATAATGCGTAATTAATATTTTTAGGTCCCTTACAAATGGCTAAGCAATGAGTTGCATGTTTATGTTAATTCTATCAAAAATATTACATATACAGTTGAATTGAAAGCATTAGAGTTAGAGCCTAAAATAGAAATGTTAAGTATTAGTTAAAGAAGAGAAATACGGTAATAATTTTGTTTATAAATTATATAATAAAGGTTATTTATTTTCTTGGACTAAATACTTTAAGGACAAGACTTAGTCTATTTAACTTTTTTGATATAATGGTTGAACTTATTTTTTTAAAGCTATGAGAAACGTCAACGTGGAAATTGATGATTTATTCTGACGAAGCTGCTTTTTGCAATATAATGTTATCGGAGAGCATTAGAATATCTGTCATCGACAAAAAGTAGTTCTTTGAGTCAACATGAGGAAGAAGGGTCAGTTAGTGATGCAGATTTTATTAGAGGATCGTATAAAAGTTCATTGGCAGTTACATTGATTAAAACAGAAATCTACGATGCAGCTTTAGAAAATGTGAAACATGTTTTGAGGCGTCAACCACAAAATGTGAAAGCACTATTTAGGAAAGATATTGCAAAAATCCTCTAATCTTCTTTTATTTACTATACTTAATTTTATTTTAAATAAGTTGTATATATTCATGATGTATATTTTACGTATGGAAAATTCAAATATGTGTATATGTATTGTGCGTATCGTAGGATATTGAAACTCAAGGGAAATATGCAAAAACTTATGCAACTCTCATCTCTCTCCCCCTCCCCCTCCCCTCCCTCCCTCCCCCTTTCCCCTTTTCCCTCCTCCCTCCCTCCTCCCTCTCCCTCCCTCCCTCTCTCTCCCTCCCTCCCTCCCTCTCCCTCCCTCTCCCTCCCTCCCTCTCTCTCTCTTTCTCTCTCTTGCTCTCTCCACTGAAATTTAAAAATTAAATTCAGGAATAAAAATACACTTCGCAACAAAATCAGAGGATCACTTAAAATCACTGTTGAAAAGGATCATATTCAAATTCTCGTATCTTTGCAAAAAATGGTCGTAGAGCGATATTTAAAAAAGCATTTTAAAGCTTGAAACCTCAACTTTCCAATGATCTAACGAAGAATTCCATACAAACACTTTACTACAAGTAACGTTACTTTAAAGCGAGCATTGCAAAATTGTAGAAAAAGCTTCAACTTTGATGGCTTGCACGGGGAGAACAAACTTTTTTCTACCAACTTTATTAATTGTATCTTAAAATTAAACATTTCCTCTTTAAAATGCACTGCAATGCATTGCCTTCTGATCTCCGCGATTAAACAAACGATATTGATCGTTATCCCCTAAACAGGCCTTATATAGGGTACACGTCAGTACACAAGGGGGGCGTCTCGAGTTACAGGGCTTACTAGATCTTGTTTAAGCGCTCTACAATCGTTGTGTACGTGTTGTGTAGATATTCTGTGTCCGTTTGTCGGCTGAGACTATTTTTTTGGCGCTTGATAAACATTTCCGATAATAATCTTTTATTTAAATTAATTTTTTCATCCAAGATCTCAACTTTATCCTATTTAAACTCATGATTTAGCAATCTATGACTGTGATCACAGACTGTTGCGAGGTGTTTCTACCGATATGACTGCGATGCTCCGCGATACGTGTTTTTAATAGTTTGCCCGTTTGGCCAACGTACTCCCTCGCTACCGCCTTTGGCTACACTCTCTCGCGTCCTTCCTCCATAATATCATTTACAGCTCAATTCCCAAGGCTCACAACCATATCAACAACAGTTTTGAGTTAGTTAACAAACTCACAGGACTATACATAAATGATAATTACAAATTAATCATGGTGTAAGTATACAGGTAAAACATTGCGCATAATGGAGGGGGAATGCAGCAAGAACCAATCAAAAATTTGCCCCAAAATCAGCGCGGAATTCAAACAGTATTAGTAAAAATGATTAATAAAATATAAATAAATTCAAATATAAAATTATAATAGAAAAACTTGGACTTCCGTTTCCGGTGGGCGAGTGAGAGTATTGTGGAAAGTGTGCTGTGCGGAAGGTATAGAAAGAAAGGAGACAGGGAAGAGAGTGAGAGAGTGAGATGTGTACGTGAAGAGTGAGGTGAGGGGAAAGTGGAGGAGTAAAGGTGGAGGTACGGGAGAAGGTGATAGAAATAGGGAGGCGGAAAAAGGTAGGGTAGAGCAAAGTAAGGTTAGGGAGAGAGAGAGAGAGAGAGAGAGAGAGAGAGAGAGAGAGAGAGAGAGAGAGAGAGAAAGAGAGTTACGTGGTAGGAGAAGTGAAGAACCGGGAGTGAGAAATAGGTAGAGCGGCGACATATGGTAGGATAGGAGAGAGGGAAAGGAATATAGAAGTTAGGTAGAGAGGCGAACGCAGGGATAGAAGCAGTGACAGAGGCGTAGGGGGAATAGGCACGGATAATAGAAGAGATAGAGAGGTAACGGGATAATAAAGAATAGACCAGTAAGAATAGCAAGAAAGAGGAGATGGAGGATAAGTCATAGAAGACAGTTTTGAAGAGGGGGGTGGGAAGAAGGGGGAGCACGGGAAATATAGAAGATATGTGGAAAAGGAAAAGAGAAGAGATAGAGAGAGGCAGGAGAAAAAGGGGATGAAGAATTATGGGCGTTTAGGGATGGGAAAAGGGTTCAAAGGTCACCGGTGAGGGGAGCGGCAGAAGGGGGAGTAGGAGAGATGGAATGGTGGAGAGAAATGAAGGAGGAATGGAAAAAGGAATTAAAGGAATTAAAGGAAGTGAGGGAGGAAATGAGGAAGGAAATGCAGAAAGATAGGGAGATGATAAGGGAGGTGTTAAGTGGGTACATGAAAGACCTAGGAGAGGAGATAGAGGGGATAGTGAGAAGACAGATGGAGGAAAGGGAGGAGAGAGGGAGGGTGGAGAGAGAGGAAATGAGGGGAAGGGTGGAGGCCCTAGAGAATGAATGGCGAGAGATGAAACGTAGAGATAAAGGGGGGAGGAAAGGGAGAGGGAAAAGGAGGAGAAATAGAGGGGAGAATTAAAGGGATAGAAATAAAGATGGAGATAAAGGAAAGAGAGGAAAGAAGGAGGAATATAGTAGTAAGAGGAGTTAAGGGGGGAGAAAGAGAGGTGAGGGCGAGGGTAGAGGAGGTATTAAAAGAGATAAAAATAGAGGCTAGAGTAGAGGAGGTAAGATGCATAGGAGGTAAGAAGGAAGGGGGAAAGGGACGGCAATAGTGAAAATAGATGATGTAGAGAGGAAGAAAGAGATTATGAGAAAGAGAAGGGAAATAAAAGACAGAGATATTAGGATAGATGATGACTTAACATGGAGGGAAAGAAGAATGAGATGGTTAATAGAGGATGTGGCAAGGAGAGAGAGAGAGAGAAAGAGGTAAGAGAGTGTGGGTAGGATATGGAAAAATGCAAATAAATGGTAAATAGTGGAGATGGGATGAAGAAGAGGAAGAGATAAAGGACGGGGAGGGAAGAGCGTGGAAGGATCAGGGGGAAGAATAGAAGTTGGAAAGGACAGGGAGGGTAGAGAGATAGTAGGAGGGGAAGAGGAGGAGAGGTCAGAACAGAAGGGGATTTGGGGAATAGCTTTTTGGAATATAGCCGGCGTGGGGAATAAGGATAGAGACTTTTGGGAGAGGATAAGGAGATGGGAGGTGGTAGTAATGATGGAGACATGGGTGGAAGAGAAAGGGTGGGAGAAGGTCAAAGAAGGATTACAAAGAGGGAATTTATTTGGAGGGTGCAGATGGCGAAGAGAAAGAACAGGAAGGGAAGAGCAAGGGGAGGGATGCTGATGGAGGTGAAGAAGGGAGTAATAATAGAGGAGGAAGAGGAGAAAGAAGAAGAGGGTAAAATGATGTGTAAAGTAAGGATAGGAGGGGAAAGATGCAGGATAGTGGGAATGTACGTGAATGGGGACATGGAAAAGCAACTGGAAGGAGTAAAGGGGTAAATGGAAGAAAGAGAAGAGGGAACGAAAACAATAATAGGAGGGGACTTTAATGCGAGAACGGGGGAAGATGGGGGATGGATAAGAGATGAGGAACAGAAGGGAAGGGAGAAAGGAAGAAGGTCAAAAGATAAGAAGGTAAATGGTGAGGGAAGAAGACTACTGGAGTGTATAGAAAAGAGGGGGTGGTCAATACTAAACGGGAGCATAGGAGGGGATGAGGAGGGGGAGTATACATACGTAGAAGGAAGGGGAGGAACGGTAATAGACTACATTCTAGGGGATGAAGAGGTAAGGGAGAGGGTGGAGAGACTGGAAATAGGGGAGGAAGTGGAGTCTGACCATCAACCAGTGATTGCATGAGTAAGGGGAAGGGTGGGGAAAGGGGAAGAGAGGCAGGGGGAAAAATAATGAAGAGGGGAGTATGGGATGAAGAAGGTAGAGAGAGGTTTAGAAATAAGTTTGGAAATATGAGTGGAGAAAGGAACGGGTTACAGGAAGAAGTGAAAGAAGTAGGAGAGAGAATAAGGAAAATATTAGAAGAGGGGAGGGAAGAAAGAAGAAAAGAAAGAGGAAGGGGTTGGTGGGACGAGGAGTGTAGGGAGAGGAAAAAGGAGGTAAGAGCAGAATTGAGAAGATGGAGAAGAGAAGGAGAAATAGGGGATAAATATAGAAAGAGGAAAAGAGAGTATAATAAATTGTGTGAAGATAAGAAAAAGCAAGAAAGAGAAAGGATGGTGAGAGAGGCTGGAGAAGCAAAGACAGAAGGAAGAGTATGGGAATTAGTGAGGAGGGAAAGAAGAAAAAGAAAGAGGGTAAATGAGGAAATAGGAATAAAGGAGTGGAAAAAGTATTTTATGGAACTGTTAGGAGGAGTAGAGGGAAGGGTGGTAAGAGGGGAGAGGGGAAGAAGGATAGAACAGGAAGAATCAGAATTGGAGAGGGAGGAAGTGAGGAGAGTAATATCGGGTCTGAGGGAGAGGAAAGCGATAGGGAAGGATGGGATTCCAAACGAGGTGTGGAAGTACGGAGGGGAGGAAGTGGAGAGATGGGCATGGGAGATGTGTAATAGGGTATGGAAGGGGGAAGGATGGCCGGAGGAGTGGAAAGAGGGTGTAATTATTCCGATAGTAAAGAAAGGAAGGGGAGATGAGATAAAGGAATACAGAAAGGTAACCCTGATACCGTCACTGTACAAGATTTACACGGCGGTATTAGGAGAAAGATTAAGGAGAGAAATATAGGAGAAAGGAGTACTAGCGGGGAGTCAGGCGGGATTCAGGAGGGGAATGGGAACGGTGGACCAAATTTACGCCTTAAACTATATAGTGAATAGACAGGTAGGAAGGAAAGGGGGCAAGGTGACGGCGGTGCTCGTAGATATAAAGACGGCTTTTGACTCAGTGGACAGGGAGATCTTAGTGAGGTCGCTGAGGGAGAGAGGAGTGAGGGAGGGGTTGATAGTAAGGATAGAGGAGATGTTGAGGGAAACAAGGAGTAGAGTGAGAATAGGAGAAATAATGGGAAAAGAATTCTGGACGGCGAAAGGGATAAGACAGGGATGTCCTCTAAGTCCGTGTCTGTTTAACATCCTAATGGCGGATTTAGAGGAACACATGGCAAAAGGAAGGTGGGTAGGGGTTAAACTGGGAGAAGGGAAGGTATATACAATGGCATACGCAGACGATGTGGTGATGTTGGCAGAAGAGGATATGAGAGTGATGCTGAGCAGACTGGAGAGGTACCTAGAAGGGAAAGGGTTGGAATTGAGTACAGAGAAGACGAAGGTATTGAGGTTTAGGAGGGGAGGGGGAAAAATAAAAAAGGTGGAATGGAGATGGAAGGGAAAGAAAATAGAAAAGGTAAAAGAATTTAAATATTTGGGATATACTTTTCAGAGGAACGGTGGGCAAGAAGCGCACGTGAGGGAGGAGAGCGGCGGTAGTGATGAGGGAGATATGGGGAATAGGGAAGAGATTGTGGGGGAGGAATTGGGAGAGAAGATTATGGTTGTACGACACACTAATATGGACGGTGATGGGATACGGGGCTGAGGTATGGGGGTGGAAGGAGAGAAAAGAGATAGAGGGAATTTATGAAAGATTTATAAAATGGACAATGGGAGCAGATAGGAGAACGCCAGGATATATGATAAGGGAGGAGGTGGGAAGAGAAATGATGAGAGGGAGAGCGGGGAAAAGGGCTTGGAAGTTTGAGAAACGAATGAAGAAAGGGAGGGGAGGAGAGATAGCTAGGAGGTGCTGGAAGAAAATAAAAGAAAGATGGAGGAGAGGAAAGATAATAGGGAACTGGGAACAGGAGAAGAAAGGATTTTTCAGAGAGAGAGGAGTGCAGGAAGAGGAGGAAGAAGAAATAGAGTATGAAATTCTAGAAAAGAGAGAGGAAAAGACAAGGTGAGGAAAGAGAGAGGAAGATAGAAGAATCGAGATATAATAAATGGTATAAGAGGGTTAGAGGAGAAGGAGTGCCGGAGTATTTGAAAAAAGGATGGTCAGAGAATAGGTGGGGGAGAGTGATAAGGTTTAGGATGAGGAACGAAGTAAGGGAAGAGCTTTACTGGGATGAAGAAGAAAAGAGAGTATGCAGAGTGTGTGGAAGAGAGGAGTCATGGGAACATGTATGGGAAGGATGCATAAGGAGAGGAGAAGAAGCAAGGGAAAACTGGCAGGAAGCAGTGGGTAGGATATTAGGGAGGGAAGGGGAGGGAGAGGAGTGGATGAAAGAGTTGGAAAAAGTGAGAGAAGGGGAGGGAGTGGAAGAGGAGAGGGAGGATGAGAGAGAGAGGAGTACGGAGAGAGAGAGGGTGATAGAGAGAGAGAGAGAGAGAGAGAGAGAGAGAGAGAGAGAGAGGAGAAGGATAGGTAAGAGAAAAGTAGGGAGAGAAATAATGAGAAGGAGGAGGGTAGAGGAGAAGACTGTGAGAGAGAGAATGAGAGAGATAGAGGGAGAGAGAGAGAGATAGAGGGGAGAGAGAGAGAGAGAGAGGGAGGGAGAGAGGGAGAGGGAGGGAGAGGGAGGGAGAGGGAGAGAGGGAGAGGGAGAGAGAGGGAGAGAGAGAGGGGGAGGGAGAGAGAGAGGGAGAGAGAGAGGGGGAGGGAGAGAGAGAGGGAGAGAGAGAGGGGGAGGGAGAGAGTGGATGGAAAGTACAGCGGAATCGGAGGTCCGAATAGGATAAGGAGATCGTTGTTGGGACAAGGATAGTGTAAGAAATAGAAATAGATTAAGATTAAGATTAGAATAAGATTTGTATAAGAATTGTATTAGAGAGGCGGTAGGAAGGGTATAGGAGAGAAAGAGAGAGCATACGGCGAGGCGAGCGGGGCGTATAGTCTAAGTTATAGTTTAAGTTGTTAGATGAAGCATAGAAAGTTGAGAGGAGATTCTATAGATTTGTAACCCCATAGGGGATAATAAAGTTCTTACATACATAATAGAAAAACTTGATAGTTAATGAAAACTTATAACAAGTATAAAGTAATAATACTAAGGAATTATCTGCATTAATATTATGTGTTTTATATTTTCAATATACATGCAAATATAAAAAGAATAAATATACAAAGCAAATATAAATATACAAAGCAAATAATGTAAGGTAAAATGTGTAAAGTATAATTACAACATATATGAAATTTTTTCATTTCTTATTAATAAATATTTATTTTTTTTATTACATAATTTATATAATTTTTTATTTTTTTTCATAAAATTATTGTAATATCCCTATTATTGTATATATATTGTTTGTAATATCCCTATTAAGCTTTCTTAATCGTATATAAGTTCTTGTTCGCACTAGGCAGGCGATAACTTCCTTAGGAAAATTATTGGTTTTTTTACAAATTATATCTGTTAATTTATGAAAAATATATGAGTCTTTATTAAATACATCGCCATGAAATATTTTAAATTCTTCTTCCATTATGTTAGTGGCTTCTTGAAATTCTGCACTAGGATAAATACAATTTCCTCTGGATACAAAGCAAAGCCAATAATTGGATTGTGGATTTGGAAGGGTTTTTGTAGGACATCCTAAATCGTTAAAGCGATTTCTAAATCTATGTGCAACATAGCCGGCAATATATAATAATGCATTTTGTTCTATACTTTCTTCAACATCTATTTGCTCCAAATTATGTAATAAATTAATTTCTTCTTGATTAGGCTCATACGTACTTAAATTTAACACTAAAAATATGAAAAATGTGAATTAAAAAGAATTCCTATATGGTATAGACAAGAAAAATCAATATAAATATATTGATTTCCCTGAAAAACAATACTTCCATAATATATCCCAATAGGACAGTTTGCTTGATAGAAACCTTTTTTCTTATTAAATAATTTTCAATGATTTTTTCTTTTTAAATATTATCTTTTAGGCCGGTATTCACAGTCGGTTCTTATATTTAAGATCGTCTTCTGATTTCGTTCAATCAATCAAATGGCCGCATAGCATCTCTTGATTGGTTGAACAAGGTCTTAAGACGATCTTAATATAAAAACGGATTATGAATTCCGTCCTTAATTTTTATGAAAAAAATTTCTTTAAATTATTTTTTTTAAATAATTTAAAAAAACAAAAAGAAATATATATATATTTTAATATATATCTGTATATATTTAAATACATATTTATATATTTTTTTTTATAGTACCTTTACTTTCTGTTTCTATAGTATTCTCTTCTCTTTTTTCTTCTCTTCCATTTGTAGTAACATGTGTTAATGTTGAATCCATAAATATGTTACTTTCTATCATGTCTTCTTCTTTCAAAATAAAATTTGAAGAAGTATCATGGTTAGCAAAAGAACGTATGTCTTCGATATCGATGAGCATTGAAATCTCCTTCTGTATTTTCCTGTGGCGAAACAACATGTCCCGAATGCTTTCCTAATATATACCACTTTAAACGATTTCGAACTTCCATCGGATGATCGTACGTTGCACCCATGGATCTCAAATATGCGAAAAAATTTTCAAGTATATCTTGGTTTAATCGTCTAGTGAGTATATATTTTATTTCACGCTCTTCAGATGAATACTTATTTCGAATATACGTAAACATTTCTTGCAATGATGTATTACATATCAAAATTCCTTTTTGAAATTGCAATAAAGTTTTCTTTTTTCCAACTCGCATTTCTTTAATAAATATATCCATTTCAATAATTATTTTGTTTTGTTCCTCTAGATTTACGCCATAAGCGTGCAAACCACTGTGATGATATGATGCATATTGCAATGTGCTATTAAACACATCAAACCAGTCGTTGAATAATTTTAAAACATAAGCGGTATATTCCCAATTATCAGAATGCAAAAGACCATTTGCTCCACACCATCGAATGGCCGATGCATATGTATTGGAGAATACTTGAGCTGCTAGTTTTACTTTTTGACGTAGTGTTCCTTTAGCATCAAGGTGTGTTCTAGACAATTTATGAGCAATTTTTAAATCGCCTGCATTGAGTTTTATTAGCTCTTCTAAACACCTCATATCCACGAGAGTGCCCTTCCACCAAAATCCTGAATCAAACAAGTTGTTCCTTACTAATTTTAGCAAATGAGGAACATCTGCATAAAAGAATATTTTTAACGAATTGTCTACAGGATTTTCAATAAAACATTGCTTCTTATTGCTCATTGTTACGTCGTTATTATTAGCTTGACTATTAATATCGATTCCAATGTTTAATTCTCTCCATAACTTCATGTTTGTCGGATCCATATCACATACAATAGCTATGACAACGTAACCAATCTGATGCAAGTTTTGTATCAGAGTAAGTAAGATATCAGGGGACATTGGTTTATCGAAATCGTAATAAATAGGTTGCTTCAAATTTTTTAATAAACCTCGAGCAATAACAAATTGGCAAGTTTTGTAGGGTCCATACACCTTTTGCTCTTTTCTTTCTAAATCCAATTTATTGGACACATACAATTCATCAAAACTTAAAACGGTTAATTTTTCCGTTGTGGAAAGATCATGTCCTTTAACAAACATAATTTGTAGTACGTCTTTTAAAATACCAGAAAAAATCTGAAATGATGTCACCCAATTTCATAACGTTGCCACACATGGTAATGGGATTTTTTTTTTATGTTTTTTAGATATCTGTAAGTTTTTGGACTCAATGATCGTAGAGCAATTGCAGGTATTATATCCTCAGATGACCATTTTGTACGGATATTATTCGGTGACATTATACGTTTAATTTGTCTTGACGTAAATACTTTTCGCAAAGTATTAATGGTCATTTCTTTTGCTTCTTTGTGTTTGTCTATTTCCATTTCTTTTTCCAACTGTCCTATTTCTGTATTTAGTTGTTCGTTTTTTTTCTTGAGTTCCTTATTTTCTTTTAGCAGTTCCTCATTTTTTTGTTTCAGACGGCTCAACAGTTGCGATAACGTTTCTAATGCATGATTATCATTTTCAACTTCGTGATTTCTATAAAACAAAATATTAACACTAATATTAACACTAATATTTACACTAAAATTTTCTTATGTAATTTTAAAATCCAAGTACATACTTATTGCTTCTTTCTATTTTTCTACTTACATTTGTTTTATTATATGTCCTGCTTCCGTATTTACTTGCTCGGTTTCTATTAGTTCTTTTTCTTTTTCCTCATTTTTTTCTCCTCTTTCACTTCTTCCTTTCTCCTTTCAGGAGCCTCTGTTTCATTACATTGCAGATCGGAATTTGAAGATATGTTGTTTTCTCTACAAATAATATAAAAATGTTAGTTATTAATAGAGGTTTAAAAATGCTACAATTATTCATACATATGTATTGAAAATTAGTTACATATTTATAAAAAAAGAGAAACTTACTGTACTTTAATCTCTTGCTTGTGATTGTTATATCATTGTCGGATATATTTTGTCTTTTCTTTACCAGGCTTAACATTAGTGTAGGTATGGAGCTTTTAATCGTTGCAGTGGTTTTGCTGCTTTTGTGGACTGTCGTGGTTGTGTCCACTGTGTCATAAAACAGTCTGTGGCAAAATGTAGACTGCATATTCTAGCTAAAATTATATTAAATTCACTTTATTCTGTATAGTCCTATTAACTCATTTTATTATAGTTTTAAAATGTCTATTATCTGAATCAATTTTTAGATTTTCCTCACTCCTTTGACATGCATCTATCCAAATTTGGCAAATATTATTTTCAGTAGGAAATCTAAAAAATGTAATTCCTTTTCTATTTGTATGAAACGTACGACTTTTACAATTTTTATGCAACAAGATGGCATTATTTCTGTAGACAAAAACAAATATGTAGATAAAATACGGTTAGCAGCAGTCAGGAGTAAAAACTAATAAAAGTTAAATGTTGAACCGCTTGAACCCGTTCTTGCAGGGGATCAAGAGCCATTAAAAGAAGAAAAAAATTCAGTGATATTCAACTTACCTTACACACTGTTCTTCTTATCATAAAATAATATAATAAAATAATCACTCAAATGTGTTCTGTCAGATTGTAATAGCGGCCATATTAGTTTTTACATTTGGGGCAAATTTCTGATTGGTTCAAGGGCGGCCATTACTTGAACGACTACGCATCCATGGGAATGTTTCACCTGTATACTTACACCATGAAATTAATCTCCTTGGATGTGGTCTCGCTTTTTACAAACATCCCTATAGAATTAGCAATGGAAAGCATCCTTGGAAGATGGGACGGTATAAGTAAAAATTGTTCTATTCCGCGAGATGAACTCTTAATAATATCGGAAACACTTCTATTCATAGATACTACTTTTGCAACAAATCTTTTGAATATAACGAGGCAAAATAAAAATAAAGAGGAGCAAATAGCATAAAACCCAAAAGTTTCACTTTTGGATGATATTCAATCAGATAGTTGTGATGAAGGTTTAAACTTGTATTAATGTATTACATATTTTCTTAATTGCTCGGTGTTTACTGTAGCCATTATTTTAAGTATTATAACCCGTCATAATTGTAACATACATTTATAGGTGCATATCAGTGGTTAGATACATGTGTCATTTTCTTCTTAAGAACATATAAAGATATAGAAAAAAATTTTTGAATGGAAAAACTTCCCATAAGAAACGTTGAGAATTAGTTGCTACGCTAATGAAAAATCATGGATATGATGTAACTGGATCTCAATGCGCCTCTACGCTAAGAAGTTTGAAAAAAACTTACAAATCTATAAAAGATCAAAATGACAAATCTGGTAATAGTCGGCGGCACTGGAAACATTTCGAGGTTTAAAGTGATTCCTCATTCATTTTGTAAAAGTTAAATTATTATATTCGTTTGTGCCTCGTTCTGCATCGCGTCCGCACTTGCTGGGAGGATTTACCGGGGATGTATGATGGGGATGCGGGCATCGACACGTGAATTTCAACATTAATTAATATACTGAGGATGGTCCAAAGAAAGGACCGAAATGTTTAAAAAAGAATTTAGAATTAAAATTGTTGCGCATAATATCCGCGTGCTGGCTCTTATTAGCCCCCCTTTTTATATGGAATTTTTATTGGATTTTAAAGATTTATTATTTTTCTTAAAACCTTGTGATTCTCAAAATCTAGATATAATTGTAATCGATAATTCTTTTACTTCTGAGACTATTACTATTTCAGCTAAACAGGTACAAACAAAATGTTTAAAATTATCAATTTCTAATTCCGAAAAATATGTAATAATTCCTTTAATACATTATTGATTAATTGAATAATAACATGTAAGTTGAAAAATAAAAGTCGCTACTTAAAAGTTTAAGTCGCTAAGTATAAAGCAGGGTTTCCACATGCAATGATTATTGACATCAGGACTATGCCAGTCGTATGGCGCCAGTATTAGTGGAACCAGTTTGTGTTTCCACAATGTTCAATAAATTTTTAACTGGTGCAGTATTCAACATTGCGTCAAATAAAATAGTTCGTGCAGGTATTGGAGTAGTTCTTCAAATTTTATCTTTAGAACTCCAGAAAATGTTTAAAAAAAGAAGCGAAAGCATGAATGGTGGGTTCGGCAATGGATTTTATGTAGAAGTGATTTGGGTGCATGAAACATATTAATTCAAGAGTTAGCCCATGAAGACCAGGAAACAAATTTTAATCATTTAAGAATGACGCAAGATATGTTTATGTTTTTGTTGAACCGTATTTCTAATCAAATACAAAAATTAAGTACTCATATGAGGAATTCCATACCAGCTCATTTAAAACTATAAGTAACGTTAAGATTTCTGGCTTCTGGAGATTCTTTTGCATCATTGCAGCATACTATCGCTTTCCAAAAAGTTCAATTTCAAAATTTATAAGTAAAGTGCTGGATGCTATTTACGAAGCCTTGAAAAAATATTTGAAAGTCGTCAAAAAACTTAGTTAATTAATTTTTAAAGATGGTTTTTAAATTATGTCATTTTTTAAAATTTATTAAAGAAGAAGAAAGAGAGAGAAAGAGAGAGAGAGAGAGAGAGAGAGAGAGAAAACAATGTCAAGTACAAAAAATTACTTGATTACTTAATTATTAGGAGTATAATTAAGTTCCCGCCGCTGACTTTAGATGGCGCTGATAATAGCGTATTAAAATCTTTTAAACCAATTTTTGTTTTGTTTGTAAGATTGGCTAACATGCATTCTCACTACAATTTAACAGTTCACTGCGCAACAATTAATCAAACTTTCAGTTCAATAAAAAATGAACGCCGAAAAGATACATGTTCGGCATTGCATGCTTCACTATTTTCATCGCGGTAAAACCGCTGCTGAAGCAACCAGAATTATTTGTGAGACGTATGGCGATAATGTTGTGACAGAAAGAACATGCCGAGATTGGTTTGCACGATTTAAAAGTGGAGACTTTGACGTGAGCGATCGATTGTGCTCTGGACGGCCTGAAAAGTTCGAAGATAAGAAGTTGCAAGCACTTCTGAACGAAAATTCAGCACAGACGCAAACAGAGCTTGCAGAACAACTTGAAGTGACTCAAGCCGCCGTTTCCAAGCGATTGCATGCGATGGAAAAAATCCAAAAGAAAGGAAAGTGGGTGCCGCATCAGTTGACCGAGGAGAATTGTGCACGGCGTTTTGACACTTGTCTCGCATTGTTGACAAAACAACGAAAAAAGAGTTTCTTGTGGCAAATCATAACAGGCGACGAAAAATGAATTTACTACGATAACCCTAAACGCAAAAAATCGTGGGTGAATCCTGGGCAATTGACGACTTCGACATCAAAACGCAACATGCACGGCAAGAAGCTCCTCCTCTGTATCTGGTAAGATGAACATGGAGTACTGTATTATGAGCCCCTTCCATCGGGTCAAACGGTCACAGCGGAACGCTACGTGCAACAATTATACCGTTTGAATCAGGCACTTCAAGAGAAACGGCCGGCATGTACCTCAAAACGGCGCAAAGTAATTTTGCTCCATGATAATGCGAGGCCTCATGTTGCTCATAAGGTCAAACAAACACTGTATGATCTTGAATGGGAAATCCTTCCCCACCCAGCGTACTCTCCGGACATTGCGCCGTCTGATTACCACTTGTTCCGGTCGATGCAGCACAGCCTCTCCGATACACACTTTCGAAATGAAGCAGATGCCAGAAAATGGGACGACTTCATCGCGTCAAAAGACGAGACGTTCTTTCGCCGTGACATTCGTATGCTGCCTGAAAGATAGCAAAAGGTGGTAGATGCAAACAACAAATATTTTGATTAAAACAATTGTTCCGTTCCTTTTGTATTAATAAAAAATTTTGATAAAAAACGGCGGGGACTTAGTTATACACCTAATACAATGAATTTTATTTCGAAGTTATCATATCCTAGTTTACATCTCTTACGTTTGTAGTATTATATCTCTAATTCGATGGTCAATGGAAATAGAGTGTTGATCTTCTGTAGATAGTTCAACACCGTTGTTAGGTGTTTCTTCTACATAAGAACATGGTGTTGAATTCGAGGGTATTGGTGAAGGATATGGAGACAAAATAAATTGTGGACACTGTCGCTGGTATTAAAGTTGGAAATGAGCCTCTCCGACCTAATCTTCGTTGAATTAGATATTGCAGTATGTTAGACCGGCATTCTAAAGCAGTATTTATAGGAAGTTGTCTTAAATGAATGGCAACTGTTTTTCCAAAAACTTCAAATTTGTCGTTTGCCAGTTGAAAACATCGATTTTGTTAGCTATTTCTTGCAGAGTGTTTACTGCTTTAGTAACAGTGTCTACATGACTAAATTTAGATTTTTTTAAAACAAGTTCTCATATTCTACTTAGAGATTTTTTTCCCTGTCATGTTTTGAGGGTCTTCGGTAGACTGACTTGAAGTTGATGGTACAGATGACTGAACAGAACGATTATCCATTGTAGCCTCTTCCGCATGAAAAAGATTATCAAAAGTAGTTTCATTTTTCTCTGTCTCTTGAGTCTCTTCTAGTTTTATTTTTCTCAGTTTCTTCTTCAAAATTCTTGAACTTCCTCAGCTTCTTCTTGTAACTCACTCGATTCCTAAAAAAATCATTTTAGCCAAAGTTAGCATAGTAATATTTTGATTTATTTTATTTTGTATTTTTCTTTAACTTTTTGTTCAGATGCCGTGTACAGAATGGAATGAAGTGGAGCGTGGCTTTGCGTCACGATGAAATTTCTCTGGATGTGTTGGGGCAATTGACGAAAAACATATGACGATGAAGTGTCCTACGAGAAGTGGCTCTACATTTTATAACTACAAAAAAACTTTCAGCACATCATGCTAACTTTAGTGGATAGTAATTACTGTTTTACTTATGTAGATGTAGGTGCAGCAGGAAGAGAATCAAACGACAGTGTATTTTCTCGTTCAAATTTGAAAACGGCTATTGAAGAAAAAACTCTTTGTATACCGAATAACTATGTCATTGTAGGGGACGCATTTCCTCAAAAAACTTATCTTATGAAGCCTTACTCACGATGTGGTACACTTACTTTTCAGCAAAAAAATTTGAACTACCGTCTGAGCAAAGCTCGACGCATAATCAAAAATACGTTCGGTATTGTCGTATCGAAATTTCGAATATTTGAGAAATCTATTTCTTTGTCACCAGATAAAGTCGACAAAATTGTGCTAGCATGTTGTACTCTACATATCTGGTTGCGCAAAACATCTGCTACATATTTTACTCCAAGATTAATAGATACCGAAAATTTAGAAACCGGAGAGATACTACTAGGCACATGGCGTAATATTCAGTCAGGTGGACTACGCGACTTAGGAAATGTTAGGAGCCATAACCATACAAAAGCAGCAGTATTGATAAGAGATAGATATGCCGACTACTTCACAACAACAGGAAAACAACTATGGCAAAATGAAATAATTTGAATTATTGTTAATAAATATTAAAATTAAATAATAAAATTATAATGAATTAGTAAAATTAAAATATATTGTTATAAATAATTAAAATATGTTATAAATAATAAAATTAAATATCAAAATAACTTCTTACTTGATACCAATGAATTCTTGGTATCCTTTGTTTCCACAATTCCTTTTAAAAACTGATCTGCTACAGAAGACCAACTTACTGTTAGTTTGTATATGGCGTCTGTCGATGTTCCATTATTGTATGATTTTAAAACTTTATGATGTTCCAGGGTATACGCATTTCGAATACTGCGTATTTTGGTCTTTGCAAAGTTTACATCAAAACCGGGTACTGAGTCAGACATAACATCAACTGTTGGAGCAAAAGTCCGTGTACGTAGCAGAAAATAAATTCGATCGATGACAAAAGCGAAAATCGCAAACTAACTCTGGAAATTTCGACTCGCGTGTCTCTCTCTCTTGCTGTGTCTACTAACTCGGTGCGCTCGCCTCAGAGTTTACGAGGTGAGTGAGTACCTCGCGCTTTTCCTCAAAATCGCTTGATCACCGTCGATATCGCGTGAACCGTAAAGTGCTGCCGCATCTATGATCTGTCCGAAATTAACTCATTTTTAACATCAACAATCCTATTTAATGCTTCTTCTCTTTTATTTTTATATTTATAATCGTGGATTTTGTGGTTCTACAGGAAAGGGTATTGCTTATACACCTCCAGGAACTTTACAATAATTTCAGAGGACCATTTCTTCGATGGTTTCGCCATTGATAAAACTCTGAGAAAATAAAATCACACGTGTTTAAACGTAGAAAACAAAGGCACTGGCGCCAGAAAATACAATGGCTGTCAACTTTACTGGCGCAATGATTAGTGGCACCAGTTAACTAGCGCCAGTCGAATGGCACCAATAATTATTGCATGTGGAAACCCCGCTTAATGTAAAAAATAATTGCTAAATATAGTAAATATAATATATATACAAATGTGTGTATGTGTGTATATATCTCTAAAATGTATAATATTACTTGAAAATATAATAAAAACTTTTAATAAACTTTACAATAAAAACTAATTAAACATGCGTTTTTATTTTTTAAATTAATTCACGTATGTTGTTTCACCCGTGACGATCAAAGCGTTGATCGGTCCGCGGGCTCCGGTCTTTACGGGACTGAATGCGTACAGAAGGAACGAGAGAGGGAGGGAGAGGGAGAGGGAGAAGGAGAGAGAGAGAGAGAGATAAAGTATAGCACCGCGATGAGTTTGAATTACTTAATTAACACAGATTTATTGCATTAAGTCAATATTAAAATAGAGAGTCTGATATGCACAATATAGGTGACCGAGTGCGCGTACAAAACGAATCGATTAGCTCGGCTAGCGCGGGGCTATTAGCGATAAAGAACGTTCTTGAACGTCGAGATTACACACACGTGTAATTCGCAAAACTAAATCGAGCTTTCTCCGAAATAGCAGAGCCGTAACTGGAATTCGGCTCGCGTTCGCCAAGGAACAAAGCTCGACGGAACCCCCGCCTCCTCCTTCCCCTCGCTTCCAAGTTACTCGATCCACCTGATCGCGAAAGGGGGTGGTGAGGGGGAGGCGGCCGGGCCAAACGCAAAAACAGCCAAATATCGAGAGCGTGATGACTGCGTGACACGACCTCGACAAACACTTGAACAATTATATTCAAAAGATGACAACAGACCTTTACATACGTTATGGCACGATAGATATATTACAACGATGGGACAACCTTAATTATTAATAAAAAAGTATATGATTAATCCGAAAAATAATGAAAATAATGATGAAGACGTAAAAATATGTACTGTGCAGATCAATGCGCGATATTTCACTTTCATGTACATGTTTCACATATATTTAATAGTCTAAAATCTAGTTTACTAATAGTCTAGTCTAACAGAAAACAATTTTTTAAAACCTATTTTTAAATTACTGCAATAGAATTTTCGTCAATAATCATGTTTTATAACCAAATTATGTATTATACGAGGGCTGTTCGATAAGTTCGTGCAAGGTCAAGAGATGGCGCCTGTAGAGCAATGTTAAGGCCATCCTCAGTTTCTGGAATCTCTTGTAGAAGCACACACCAAGTGTCATTCAGATTCGTTCGTTTATCTATTTTTGGCAGTCGCTTAAATCAATCGAGTATCGTGATTTGTGAAAAATGGATGAGAGAGTTTCGTGTAGTGATAAAACATTATTTTCTCAAAGGCAAAACGCCGCAAGAAAATCCGGCTAGACAAACATTATGGTGAGTCTGTTCCATCGATTAGAATGGTGTACAAGTAGTTTGGAAATTTTCGGAGTGGCAATATGAGCACAAACGACGAGATGAGCACAACTACAGAAACTATCCAAAAAGTCCATGACATGGTGATGAAGCATAGAAAATTAAAGGTACGTGAGATTATTCAGACCCTAGGCATCTCAAATGACCGGGTGTACAATATTTTAAAAGAACATTTACACATGAAAAGAACTACCCGCGAGATGGGTGCCGCGTTTGCTCACACATGATCAAAAGCGTGAACGTGTGAACATTTGTAAGTAAAGTTTGAAGCTGTTTCAACGTAATCCAGAGGAATTTTTGCGCCGTTTCATAACAGTTGATGAAACTTGGATTCATCACTAGCAGCCTGAGACACTTCCGCTTCCGGTAAGAAAGTGACAGTTTGGGAGATCTAGTGAAAGTGAATAATAAGACGAAGAGTAGAAAAGGAGAGTGTATTGAAAGTGGAGAGTAAGTGAGAAGGCGTGAGTGGGAAGTGCAACGTGGCATGAGTGTGGGGAGATAGGAAGAGGGAAGGGGAAACGCAGGAGAGTGTAGTTTTAAGGCAGATAGTAAGAGGTTAGAGAAGTGGGAGAGGGGTAGAGGGTAGGCAGGCCGGGAAAGCGTAGAGTGTGGAGAGAAGAGATAAGCGCGAGTAGGTGGAGAAAGTGAACGACGGAGGGCGCACGGGGTTTTGGCATTGGTTACAGAAGACATAGAAGAACTGCAAAAGATCTAGAGAAAAGATGCCGACGGAGGGAACAAATCAGAGATTTAGGGAAAAGAGCGGGAGTACAGGAGATATCGCAGAGATGTTAAGGAAGAAAAGAGATAGAGAGGAGAATAAGAAAGAGGAGGAATTAGCTTTCAGGAGTAGTAAAGTGATATTAAGATTACCGGGAGGGAGAGAAATGAAAGAAGAGGATAAGATGGATTGGGGGAATTTAAGGGAGGAATTGAGAAGCGATTTGAAGGTGAGCGTGAAAGCATTAGGGGAAGAGATAAAGGATATGATTGAGGAAAGAGTTAGAAATCAGAGAAGGTTAATTAGGGAAGACTTAGATAAAATGAAAGAGAAGTGGAAGAAGAGAGAGAGGATGTGGGAAGAAAAAAGGAGGGAAATGAGAGAGAGGATTGATAGCTTAGAAAGAAATGTGAAAAGTCTAGTATGGGAAGAGAAAGGCGGAGTGGGGAAGGGAAAAGGAAGAGAGAAGATAGGAGTGGAGAGTAGTATGGAGAAAAAGGTAAAGGATTTAGAGAGGAAATTAGAGTGGAGGGAAAGGAAAAGAGGAAGAATAATTTAGTATTTAGAGGGGTGAGGATAAAAAAGGAGGAGTTAAAGGGAGGGATAGAGAAAATTGTGAAGGAGATAGGAGCGGAAGTGAAGATAAAAGATATTAGGAAAATAGGAGTAAAAGAGGAAAGAGAGAGAGGGATGGCGATAGTTACGTTGAGGAATGTAGATCAAAAGAAGCAGGTATTGGACAAGAAGAGAAAGTTAAGAGGGAGAGAGGAAAGGATAGAAGAGGATTTAACATGGGAAGAAAGAAGAAGTAAATGGATGATACGAGAAATCGCCAGGAGAGAGGAAAAGGAAGGGAAGAAGGTAGGAAAGGGAGGTTTACAAATAGAGGGAGTGTGGTAGAGATGGGATGTAGAAGAGGAAATATTAAAAAACGAGAAGGGAGTGATAAGAGGGGGAAGTGTATAAGAGCGGAGAGCGGGGCAGAGGGAGAGAGAGGGGAAGAAGGGGGGAGAGGAACTAATAAAGAAGTTAAGAGGGGAAGGGGGAGGGTTAGAATGAAGGGTGAGGGGGACAAAGAAAAAAGAAGGAAGAGGGTAGACAGAGAGAGAAAGGAGAAGAAGGCATAGAAGGTGGCTTTCTGGAACGTAGCGGGTATGCAGAACAAAGATAGGGAGTTCTAGAAAAGGATAGCAGAGTGGGATGTGCTTATTTTGATGGAGACATGATTAGATAAGAAGGGATGGTTGAGTGTGAAAAGCAGCCTGCCGAAAGGTTAGAAGTGGAGGTGCAATACGCAAGCGGAAGGAATAAGAAGGGAAGGGCGATGAGAGGGATGGTAATAGGCATAAGGAGAAGGGAGACGGCAGAGGCGGGCGGAATTGAGGTGGTGGAGGAAGGTATAGTGACCGGTAGCATAAGAATGGAAGAGAAGTGGTGGATTGTAGGAATTTATGTAAGGGAGAATATAGAGAGGAAGCTGGAGAAGATGAAGAGATGGTTAGAAGGGGAGAGAGAAGAAGAGGTAAAGGTAATAATAGGGGGGGGGGATTTTAATGCAAGAACGGGAGAAGCGGGAGAAAAAGTGGTACTAGGTGAAGAGGAAGATAGTAAAGAGAGTAAGAAATCCGACGAAAAAATAAACAAGAAAGGAGAAAGATTGACAGAGGTGTTAGAGGAATCAGGGTGGAGTATTATTAATGAAAATGTGAAAGGGGATGAGGAGGGGGAGTACACATTTACAGGGGGGAAAGGAAACACGGTGATTGATTACGTAATCGGGAATGAGGAGATAAGGGAGAGAATAGAAAGATTGGAGATAGGGGAAGATACGGACTCGGATCATCATCCTTTAATATGCTGGATGAAAGGAGTATAGGAAGAAGAGGGAAGGAAGGATAAAACAAGGGAAGAAAAGGGGAGTATGAAGGGAGGAGGAGAAGGCAAGATTTAGAGATGAGATGGGGAAGATAGGCATAAAAATGGAGGGAGAGGAAGTAAGTAAAGAGATAAAGATTATGTATGAAAAGGTAAGTAAGGCGCTAGAGGAATGTGAGAAAGGGAAAAGAGGGAAATGTACAAAAATAGAGGGTAGTGGGATGAAGAGTGCAGGGAGAAAAAAAGGGAGGTGAGACGGAAGTTAAGGAAATAGAGGAAGAGTGAGGTGGAGGAAGAGAAGTACAGAGAGTTAAAGGAAGATTATAAAAAATTATGTGAGGTGAAGAAGAAAGAGGAGGGAAAAAGGTTAATAAGGGAAGTTGGGGAAGCTAGGACAAAAGGAAAGGTATGAGAATTGATAAATAGGGAATGCAAGAAAAGGAAGGGAGTGGATGAGGGGATTCAAATAAGTGAATGGAAAGAGCACTTTATGAGATTATTAGATGGAGTAGAGGAGAGTCAGGAGGGGGCAAAAGAGAGGTGGAAGAAGGGAGGAGGAAGCAGATATAGAATGGGAGAAAATCAGGAATGCGATAAAGATGCGAAGATTAACAAAGCTGCGGGAATTGATGGGATGCCTAATGAGGTGTGGAAATATGGTGGAGAGGAGATGGAAAAATGGGTAGAAGAAATATGCAGGAAAGTATGGAGGGGAGAGGGATGGCCGGTGGGATGAAAGGAGGGTATTATTGTACCGGTATTGAAGAAGGGTGAGGGGGAGAAGATGACCGACTACAGAGGAGTGACATTAATGCCTTCGCTGTACAAGATCTACGCAGCAATACTGGCAAAAAAATTGAGGAAAGATGTAGATAGGAGGAGAATTTGAACAGAAAACCAGGCAGGTGTTAGAAAAAGAAGAGGAGTCTTAGACAATATATACGTATTGAATTTTTTGGTACAAAGGCAGATAAGCAAGCCAAAGGAAAAATTAGTGAGATTATTTGAAGACTTAAAGGCAGCTTTTGACACCGTGGATAAAGATGTTTTGATAAAAGCAATAAGAAAGAGAGGGGTAAGGAAAGGGTTAATAGAGAGGATAAAGGAGATCGTAAGGGAGTCGAAGAGCAGGGTAAGGATAGGGGGAAGTTAAGTGACGAATTCTGGATGGGGAGGGGGATGAGACAAGGCTGCCCTCTGAGCCCCCTGCTTTTTAATATAATGGTAGCCGATCTGAAGAAGATATTGAAGAGGGGGAGATGGAGAGGGGTCAGGATAGGAGAAGGTAGGGTATATTCGCTGTCATACGTTGATGACATTGTGTTAGTGGCGGAGAACGAAGAGGGCATGAGAGCGATGATTGCGAGGCTGAAGGGTTACCCTATAGGATGGTGCTGAATAAGCTAAAACAGGGGGCGTCCCCGATAACGGAGAGCCTGGATCCCGCCTTCGTCCGAAAGATCATCGACACCCTGTTTCCCGTAATGGAGGATGGGTTAGACAACCCCATCCCCGAGAGGGAAGCGGGGTGGAACGAGGGCGAGATGGCTGTCTCGAGAGGGGAGCTAAAGGACGTCGTCAGGAGAATAAAGAACGGCAAAGCGCCGGAACCTGACGGCGTCCATGGCAAGACCTGGGGTCTTGCCCATAAGGAGCTCGGCGGAGAGATGAGGGATTTGTACTCCTGCCTAAGGGAGGGGAGATTCCCCCCAGCTTGGAAGAAGGCTAATGTAGTCCTTCTTCCAAAGGAAGGGAAACCACAGGACCAACCATCCGCGTTCCGGCCGATTTGCCTGCTGGACGAGGCGGGAAAGATATTGGAATGGATTATTTGTGACCGCCTCGTTTGGCATCTGTCCCGGGAGGGCCCGGATCTTAATAACGATCAATACGGATACCGGGCCGGGCGATCTACAGTCGACGCAATCGGTAGGGTTCGCTCGGTCTCGGGGTCCGTTATGGAAGGGGGCGGGGTGTTGTTGGCAGAGTCGTTGGACATTTCCAACGCTTTCAACATCCTGCCCTGGCGACAAGTAGGGGCGGCCCTGAAGTACCACCGGGTGCCCCCCTACCTGATCAACGTGATCCGAGATTACTTTCGGGACAGAAAGTTAGTATACGTCGACCGGGACGCGGTTAAAACAGAACGTCTCATATCGGGTGGTGTTCCACAGAGGTCCGTTTTGGGCCCCTTGTTGTGAAACATCACGTACGACGTGGTCCTGCGGACCGACCTTCCCCCCGACTGCAATGTCATCTGCTACGCAGATGACACGTTGATACTAGCCGGGGGGAAAAGCTGGGGGGAAGCGGTCGCCAGGGCCAACCAGGCGACCGCGAGAGTCGTGCGCACCATTCGCGCGGTGGGACTGAAGGTGGCACCCCATAAAACGGAAGCAACATTCTTCCACAATGGAAGACATGGGGCGCCACCTAAAGTCAGAATAAGGGTGGCCGATGCCCCTGTGGAGGTGGGGACCCAGATCAAGTACCTGGGTCTCCACCTGGACAGCCGCTGGGCATTCGGCGAGCATTTCCGCCGGATAGCCCCTCGGGTAGAGAGAGCGGCTATGGCTCTTGGCCGCCTCCTACCCAACATGGGAGAGCCGGCGGAAACTGTTCGCCGGCTGTACGCCGGAACTGTACATGCAATGATCTTGTACGGTGCCCCCATATGGGCAGAGAAGGTGGTCGCCACTCGACACCTAAGAGACATGTTACGTCAGATACAGCGTCGAATGACGAACCGAATATGTAGGAAGTACCGCGCGATGAACTGGGTGGCGGTGGGGGTACTGGCAGGCGTGCCCCCATGCGAACTCCTCGCCCGTATGTACTCGGAAGTGTACATCCGAGTATGAGAGTTACAGCGGGCGGAAATAATCGTCACCGACAGTGTCCGGCGCACAATTGCGGGGCAGGCTCGACGAGTCCTCATAGAAAAATGGGCGGGTATGCTCGAAGATACGAGCCTGCCCGGCCAGAGGACCGTCGAGGCCATAAGACAGCTGTCTTGCCTAGTGGCTGAATAAATAGGTCCAGGGGAGGGGTATCATACCGAATGACCCAGATATTCACCGGACATGGTTGTTTCGGGGAATATCTAGGTCGTATTGGAAAGGAGCGATCCACGGTGTGCGTGCACTGTGGTTACATATGTGACAGTGCACAGCACACCCTGGCCGAGTGTCCAAGTTGGACAAACGAGAGGGAGGAGATGGCAGCGGTGATGGGACTTGTCCCTGCCACCCTAGTAACAAGGATGACGGACTCGGAGGAGTCGTGGAAGGCGGTCTCCTCCTTCTGTGAGAAAGTGATGCTCCAGAAGGAGGAGGCCGAAAGAGAGAGGGAGAGACGGAGAAGAAGGGGGAGACTCGCCCGCTCTCTTGAATCCCGGGAGGAGAGGGACGACCTTTCCTGGCTGCCTGGGCGAGGAAATCGCCGTGGTGGGGGCCGGGGGAGAGTCGGGCCTCGTCCCGCTCCAAGCAAAACTGGGGTGGGATGAGGTCTCCGGGGGGGAGCACCGGACGCCTAAGTCTAGAACTCTGCCCCCGGAGACCTCGCGGGAGGGATAAGGGTGGTTCTCCGTGGCGTAAACCACGGATAGCCGCCCGAACCTCGAGGAGGGCCCCCCGGCTGCCGGTCGAATTCGCTGCCCCCTTTGGGGGGCGGAGGGAACCACAGCCGGGGGGCAGGGGGGCCGGGGCTCGAGCGGGAAAATTCGAGTGAGTCCCGATTGCGCACATTACGAATCGGACACAGCGATATTTCCCGATCGGACACAGTCCCGATCGGACACAGTCCCAATCGGACACATTCTTGATCGGACACAGTTCCGATCGGGACTGTGTCCGATCGGGAATGTGTCCGATCGGGACTGTGTCCGATCGGGATTGTGTCCGATCGGGACTGTGTCCGATCGGGAAATATCGCTGTGTCCGATCCGTAATGTGCGCAATCGGGACAATCCCGAAAATTCGAGCCCCGACCCTGCCCCCCCGAAAACCAATGGGAGGGCGTGGTGTAGAGCCGCTCTGCACCACAACCGGGAAGGATCCGCGAAATAGCAGACGGGGAGGCGTTTCGACCGCAAGGCCGAGGCGGCTCCCCCGGAGAAGGTTAGGCGGGAGGGCGCGAGGACGGCATGGGATATCAGCATCCCTCGCGCCCCACACCAACGCCCGAGAAAGACACCCGCTGGGGTTTTAGTGCGATAAACTTGGGCCCCCTAGCCGAACCATTAGTGGCTCGGTTAAGGGGAACAAGGACTCCCACATAACCCATGACCTCATCCCGGAGGCATGGGTACCTATAAAAGGTTTCCCCAGCGCACCAAAAAAAAGGCTGGAGGGAAGCGTTTGGAGGTGAACGTCGAAAAGACAAAAATAGTTTTTAAGAGGAGTGGGAGAGGAGGAAAAGAACAAATTGAAGGTGGAAGGGAAAGGGGATAGAAGAGGTAAAAGAGCTAAAATATTTAAAATGTTTTTCAGGCAAACGGAAGGCATGAAGAACATATTAGAGAAAGGGTGAAGAAAGCAATGAAAGTGGCAGGGCAAGTATGGGGTATATAAAAGAGGAAGTTTGGGAAGGACATAAGGAAAAGGCTTTGGTTATTCGATACGTTAGTGTGGACAATATTGGGGTATGGAGCGGAGATATGGGGATGAAAAGAGAGGGAATTGATATAGAGAGTGGAGAAGAGATTTTCGAGATGGGTGCCAGAGGTTGACTTGAGGACACCAAGGTATATGGTTAGGGAGGAATTACAGAGAGATAAGCTAAGAGGTAGGACAGCAAGAAGGGCATGAAACTTTGAGATGAAACTGGAGGAGGGGAAGGGAGAAAGTTTAGCGAGAGAGTGTCTGGAAGAGGTACGTAAAAGACTGGAGAAAGGGAAGGGAGTATCGGATTGAGAAAAAAAGAGGGAAGAGTCCTTCAGGGGGAAAGGGGTAGAGATAGAAGAAATTGCATGGAATAGGAAAAGGGTAATACCGGATTATGAGGTGATAGAGAAAATGGAAAAAGATTTGCAGAGGAAGGAGAGAAGAGGAAGGATAGAGAAGTCGAAGTGCAATAGATGATACGGAAGGGTAAAGGGTGAGGGTGTGCCGGGGTATCTGAGCAAAGGATGGACGGAGGCGAGGTGGAAAAGGGTAGCACGTTTTAGACTAGGAAATGAGATGAGGAAATGCAGATACTGGGGAGGGGAAGAGGAAAAGAAATGCAGAATTTGCGGGAGTGAGGGAGAGACGTGGGAACACGTATGAGAAAAATGTGTGAGGGGTGGAAAGGAGAGGGAACAAACTTGGCAGAAAGTGATAGACATACTGGGGGAGGAAGGGAAGGGTGAGAACTGGATGAAGGTGTTGAAAAAAAGAGGGGAGGAGGAAGAGAGAAAAGGAGATAAAGTGAGAGGTGGGGTGTGTCGATGCGTGTGTATGCGGGAAATGTAGATAAGAGGTAAGGTGAGAGGGAGAAAGGGAGAGTGAGAAGAAGAGAGAGAGAGGGAGGGAAAGAGAGTGTGCTGAAGGATGAGGGTGGGGGCATCGACTTTCATTAACCAGAAGGGGAGGTCCCAAGTAGGCTAAGATAGAAGTAGGAGATAGCGTGTGTGTGTGTGTGTGTATGCGTTAGGGTAGTAAGGGCGTATTAGGTTAAGGATTAATGTAAAGACGTAGGATAAGGTAGTTTAAGTTGGTATAATAAAGAGATGTAAGCGGCGCTAAAAAATGTGATACAATTGTAACCCTAAGGGGAACCAATAAAGTCAATATTCAATTCACTACCAGCCTGAGACCAAGGAACAGTCAAAACAATGGGTTGCGGCCGGGAAATCCGCTCCCAAGAAGGCGAAAACCGTTCCATCAACAGGTAAGGTAATGGCCACTGTTTTCTGGGATACTCGTGGCATAATCTTCATTGATTTTCTGGAAAAGAGTAAAACGATAACTGGGGAATATTACGCATCTTTACTGATCGTTTAAATGAGGAAATAAAGAAAAAACGACCGCACTTGGCGAAAAAGAAGGTTCTTTTTCACCAAGGCAATGCACCAGCTCACTCTTCCGCAATTGCGACAACAAAACTGTTTGAATTAAACTACAAAATCTTTCCGCATCCCCCCATTCACCAGATTTAGCACCCTCAAACTACTATCTATTCCCTAATATGAAAAAAATGGCTTGCGGGAAAGAAATTTACATCGAATAATGAAGTCGCCGAAACAACTGCCTATTTTTAAGACGGATAAATCTTACTATATGGATGGGATAAAAAAAACTCGAGCATCGTTGGACTAAGTGTATGAGCTCAGAAGGAGATTATGTTGAGAAATAAAAACAATTTGCCCGAAAAATTGAGTCTTCATTGTTTTTGCACGGATTTATAAAACAACCCTTGTATATAGAAAAAGTTTATATAACATTAAGATAACAATGTTAAATTGCAATAATATTTAATACAGTAACCATTGTAACATTACCCAGCTAACCATTTGCTTGCGGATTGTTAACAATCAAGAAACAATTCTCTGCCGAACGAGGCTGCCAAATCCAGGGCTACCAAATCCTACTGTGTCCTCAAGTGCGCCCCAATTGCAACCAAAAGTTGAAATCACATCCTGACGTCAAATTGAGTGCAACTCTAGAGCAGATCTGTCACTAGTAGTGTGACGACAGATTGACGCAACAAACCGAGAGCAGGTTTATCAACCGCAGACCGACAACAGATTTGCGCCAAATATCCAGCAGATCTATCTGCAGAAACTACGGCAGATTGGCGACAAACGCGAAGCAGATCTATATGCAGAAGCGACGGGAGATTGGTGCCAAACGCACAGCAGATCTGTATTCAGAAACAACGACAGGTTGGCGACAGATTTGTCGAACCTAAAGTTCGTTTTCACAATCGTGATTCTAACTGATCGGTGTAAGCTAGACTTTAGCCGGATTTCACACTAAGGTAGCATGCTACGTACACCTTTGATTAGTTAAGGTAAAAAGCAATGACACTGCTTCACACTTCAACTAATCGAAACTACACGTCGCACGTAGCATGCTACCAGTATAAAAGCCGGCTAAAGCCTATATAGCTCAAACTGATTCTCAGGTAGAATCACGATTGTTAACACGGAGTTCAAGTTCAGCAGATCTGTCAATCTCTACAAATCCAAACCGAAAATAGGAATTCGATTAGAATTAGTAATTACACTTACATACAGTTGTTTTAAGTTATTATTTAATAAACATTAATCGAAAACATTATTGTACAACTTTTATAAAAACGCGTGCGCGCATGTACATATATATATGTATTATTAATACTACACAGAGCGCATAAAATGAACTAATAATTATATTATAAATATGTAACAAATATGAACTTGAATCAGTATATTTTATGCGCTCTATTTAACATGTATTTCATATTTATAATATTATTATTACAAACTACCGTTTCTCTCTCTCCCCCTCTCCCTTCTCCCTCCCCCTCTCCCTCCCCCCTCTCTCTCTCTAAGGAATATCAATTGTGAAGCTTGTTCCCTTTAGTAGTTTGGAGGTTGAGTACAATATTAACAATAACGTGCCGTAAAAATCTATTAATGGAAAACCCGAAGTAGGCTCTCGGATTGGATGATCACAACAGCGATGACCAGGCAAACGCTATGTGGAACGGAATATGTAGTAACTAAAGAAGTAAGAAGTACAGATAAAACAGCATCAGCTAAGTGCCGTGAATGACATAGAAAACTGCAAGGGTCAGATCTTTGACAAAGGCGAATATTGAACTGGTGGGAAGAACATCGCTGTCGAATATCAAAATAAAACACATACAACATATGTTAAGCAATATAACACCTAAAAACTAAAAGAGGAAGGAATGATCGAAGCTTATCAGTCAAAACGAAAGGAAAGAGATCTTACAGAGATCGGTGTATGTTTTACGGTTTAACCAAGAGTATGTAGAGAAAGCGAAAGGTTATCAAATTGAAAAACGACTGCATCGTACAGATGAAAGATAACACACGCGCGCGCGCGCGCGCGCACACACACACACACACACACACACACACACACACACACACACACGCACACACGCACACACGCGCGCGCGCACACACACACACACACACACAATATTTCCATCAAAATTAAAATATATACTCTTGCATACAAATAATATTCCAATATGCATATAAAAATGTGTGTGTATATAATGTACGTATGCGTATAAAAACATTTTAAGAATGAAATAGTGTTGTCTGCCTAAGCATGTGATACATACTGCATATAATTAATATTCTAATATACGTATACATAAAAAACATCCCAGTTAACAAGCAACAAGTCGAAATGACGTGAAAGATGTGTGATCTTGATGACGATGACGTCATGTGACTTAAATGGAACGTAATTTTGATGTGATTTTAGATACGAAAATAGTACGTCGTTACCATTACGTCAAAAAGATATGGTCAACGTTGAATATATGGACGTGCTTTGTATATCTAAATATTGACATGGCATTGTGCAACCCAGGCAGCAACGTCACGTGATTTTCACGTCAATAAGTGGTGATTGCTGGTCCTAAACGTCACGTGCCCACTAACTGACGTTTAAGATACGAAAATATTCTGACGTATAATTTGGAGATTTATGTAAATAACGAAAAGTACAATACCGTACTTGTGTGTGTGTGTGTATGACATACTTTCATATATGTACTTCAACCTCTTGATGATAAGGGTAACAAAACCATGCAGAAAACGCATTGCAAAAAAGGCATAGATAAGAAATAAAATGAAGTTACAAATCGATGTCCAGACGAACGGACATACGGAGGTGGCTACCCTGATTACGATGCTTCATTATGCATTATAGCAACTACAATACATCGCGGCGTGTCGGAAACATTATTTACAGTACTATCATCACTATCACTCTCGTTTGTCGTGCTACTTTAATACGGCATCCTGTAACGTTTACACAGACTTTATTCAGAGTAATATGTGAAACCTCGTCTGCTAACGCTGCACACTTGTATATCTAAAGATCTGATGATGATACGCCAATAATGTAAAAATTATCTACCTCCAAAAACTTTTTGATACCTAAACGATAAGAGTTGCCGTCTTTGAAAATGTCGAAAACGATACAAATGGATCCATCTTTCAAGATGCAACAATTATTGCGTAAATTTGTATTAACAAGAGAATGGTCAGAAGTGTCCGAAGCCGATTTGATTTTCCTTGAAATATGTTGTAGAACATACAATTTTAGGTTACACGTATTTTTTTATACATGCCCAATCAAAGATTTAGAGGGTGATACACCCTTTTGAAAAAAACGGATTTTTTTTTCCAAGGGAATATCATCAAAACAGGAAGAGATATGAAAAAATGTTTCAAACAAAAGTAACACGGATTGTTATGTACTCTATGCCTGTGTACTTTAAATTTTTAAAATTTTAAAATTGTAAAGCATTTTATAACAAATTCAACGGTGTGATGTAAAATTGCGATACGCGTTTCCCAAAAACCAATTTTTAAAATATGTAAATACAAATTTCAAACGGGCTATAAGAGGTAAACGCTGATGGTAGTGCGTCGATTTCAGTGAAAAATTAATTTATAGCCCGTTTGAAATTTATATTTCATATCGGAAGCCTTTATTTCTTAGTAGTTATTTCACGCCGGCTGAGAGACGGCGTTATTATCAAAAATATTTATAAAGTCATAGACTTGAGAAGTATCGAGGTAAGAGGTCTGAATAGCTCAGTGGTAAAAGCAGTCGCCCGGCAAGCGAAAGACTCTGGTTCGATTCCCGATTCAGCGACTTCGCCCCGATATTTTTCTCGCCTATGATTCTTTAGGGGGGTCAGAGGGATTTATCCGAATTAAAATCTCGAAGTGAAATTTAATTCAATTTAATTACTTGGTATCGTACCAAGAAAAAATTGTGCCTTGTGCACAGCTAATCATTTCAGTGAAAAATTAATTTTTTACTGAAATCGACACTACCATTCGCGTTTGGCTCTTATAGTCCGTTTGAAATTTATATTTGTATTTCATATCGAGAGCCTTTATTTCTTAGTAGATAACTAATTAACTCAGAAGTTATTTATTTATTGTTTTTTATTTATTTTTACTTTTTAAATTTTTATTATTTAATATAAACATTTTTAATTATTTTGGCACCACTGCGGCCCCACATATTTCCGCGGCCTCTGCTTCGGCTATCTCGGCCACCTCGGCCGCTTCCAGGGTCGCCTCTACACCGGACCGCCGGCCACCTCCTCTTCCGCCTCGTTGGTAATACCAACGGGCACTCGCCCGATTGTTTCCTCCTTTTTTCTTTTGTCTGAAAAATAAACATATACATCAATAAATAATAAATTAAAATATGCATATAAATTAATAAGAGAGTTAATAATAAGAAATAAATAATTTACCATTTTTATTGTTTTGCGGTGGCAGCTGCTGTTGCTGTTGCGGCTGCGGTTTCTCCTGCTGCGGCTGCTGCTGCTGCTGCAGCAGCAAATATTGCAGTTGCTGCAATTATTGTTGTTGCTGCTGCAGCCTTTGTTGATGCAACACTTGTTGTAAGTTCGGTTCTTCTTGCAGCACCACCTGCATCTTTCCATTTATTTCTTCTGCAAAAATAAAATATATATTAATGCAAAATATATATATTGTATATATATTAACTGCAAAATTAAAAAATGAGATGTATATATGTGCTAAAAGAAGTATGTATATGTAAAATAGTTAAGAATATAAATCACATATATACATATATACATACATACATACATACATACATACATACGTTACATATCGTGCATAATGTGTGTGACTTATATTCATAAATTGTTTCAAGAACCTATACATACTCGTCTTAATACACACATACATATGGGGCATTCCACGTGAAAGGGGTCCATCTAAAAATAAACTGCTTGGGATTTTTAAAATGATTATAAAAACATGTTAGTGCACATATTGTATAAGGTTAAAGGTCAAAACAATAAATTTTATATGCCTTGCATCCAAGATATTGAAGATAGGTCGTTTTAAGAAATTTTTCCTTTTTTGATATTTGTAGCTGAAATTACAAAATATACTAAATTTTTATAGACATGAATCTTTTAGCATTTTTTCCGTGCTTTCAGATAATGAAGTTAATTTTAGTGAGAAAAATTTAATAGTATAAAAAAAATCAATTTTTTAGTTTTAAGTAAGAGAATGAAAAATTATATCCTCTTTTAAAAATTTGAAAAAATTCTCAAAAATACTTCAATATGTGTAGAATATGGTAGAATAAAGGAAATTTTGGGACCGCAATGGGTTCCACTCGTAAACGAATATTTTTTCCGAAACAAAATTGGAATTTCAGCCAAAAACTCGATAATATCAATTTTTTGTCTCTTTAATTAATCTAATTATTTAATACTATATATAAAATAATAATATAATAATATATAATAATATATTTTTAAGGGAAAGAAGATGGCGGTTAAAGAGACCTGACGTGTGTTTGGTGTAGTAAAGGAATTTGGGGAAGAAAGTGATGTCGGGAGGAAGGTGGGAAATCTGTGGGTGGAGGTAGTGTTAGAAGAGGACGAGAGGAACTCGAGAAAATGGAGGAGGCGATAGGGATGTAAGAAGTAAAGAGTTAGATGGGTGCAAAGGAGTTCGGAAAAGCAGAGTCAGCAGATTTTGGAGCAAAGAGAAGAGAAAGGGAGATGGTGGCGACAGTGAAGAAGAGTAGAGGAGAATGGAACTGAGAGAAAGAAGGAGTCGGTAAGGAGGGAGCGCGACGACGATAAAGGGTATTATCGGCGGGTAACGAAAGAGGAGGCATAAGGCAACAGGTGATGGCGGCAAGGAAAGCCTGCGGGCCATGTACGCGGAACACGTGTTGCGACGGATCAGTGGTGATTGCGCGAAAGAGAAGAGGAGACAGGAGTGACGTGATAAAAGTTTAGGTGAATTTTAGTGAAGGGAAAAGGAAGATGGATTGGAAGGAGGTGTTGGTGAGAAAGTTGAAAGCAATAAGGAGAGGGGGAAAGGATTAAAGAAAGAACTGATGATATTGAGATGGAGAGGGATGAGAGGAGTAAGAGAGGAAAGCGAAAGTGAGAGGTGAGAAACGTTGAGAGAGAGGTGAAGGAAGAAGACGAAGCAAAGGAGTGGAGGGAAGAAAAGGAGGAGGGAGAAGGAAAAGTAAAATCACCCTGAAGAGAAAAGAGAACGAAAAGAGCGATGCGGAGAGCTTAGAAAACGAGGGGAGAGAGAAGAAGGAAGAAGACGAGGCATAAAAGTCGAGGGAAGAGAAGGAGGAGAGGGAAAGGAAGAGAAAAGTTAACCTGAAGGAAGAAGAGAAGAGGAAAGCGATAATGAGAGGATGGAAAGCGTGGGAGAGAGGTGACAGAAGAAGACGAAGCAAAAGAGTTGAAGGAAGAAAAACGGAGAGGAGAAGGAAGAGAAGAGTCATCCGGAAGAAAGAAGAAAACGAGAAGAGCGATAGTGAAAGGTTAGAATACGTGAGGAGAGAGGAGAAGGATGGAGATGAAGCAAAGGAATCGAGGAAAGAGAGAACGAGTGACTAGAGGAGGAGAGGGGAAAGAGGGAGGAAGAGGATGGGATGGGCGGTAGCGAAGGACGAGAGGAATGTGGGTGGAAGAGTGAGGCAAGAGATTAAGTAGAGAGAAGAGAATAGGAAGGATTAAGAGGAGGGAAAAAGGGGATCCGGGAAAAAGGCGGAGGGAAAGAGTGAGGGAGTAGAGTTAGTAGGAAGAGAAGACTGCGGGGAAAGGGAAAGTGAGGTAGATTAAAAGGGGGAGAGAGGGAAAAGTGGGTGGAGTAGCGGGGAAAAGGTAGAGACGGAAAAGTGCGAAGTATGAGAGGAGGAGGAGGAGGAAAAAGGGGTTGGGGAAATGTCTAGGAATACAGGGGAGATATGTAAGGACAGAAGGAGGAGTTAGAACAGGAGGAATAGGGAATGAGAGGAGGGCGTCTGTCTTTATATGTTTCAGAGTTCTGACAAGCCAGGATAGGGGGACATGTAAGGAGAGAGAACACATAAAGAAGAAGAGAGTAGGTGAGGCAGAAAAAGGGAGAGGAAGGACGGAGAGACAAAAGGGACGAAATGATGCAAGGAATGAGAAGGACAGAAGGATGAGGAAATCAGAAAGGAGAGAACAAAGAAGGAGAGAGCGAAGAAGGAGAGTCGTGAAGTACAAAAAGACGAAGAAGAGAGTAAGGGGGGTGGGAAATGGGAGGAGGGACGGGGGCCGAGGGAGGAAGGTATGAGCATGTAAGGGTCGCTTATGGCCAGGTCGCGAGGGGAAATGTTATTATATATTTGTAAAGGTTTGGGACCGCTCCTTAAAAGCGCCTTCGAAACCCTAAGGGGAATGAATAAACGATACATACATACATAATAATATATTTTTAACAAATAATTATAACACAATTATTTATGTTATTGAAACCAAGATTCGCATTAACGAAAACAATTCCGGGTACATTAAAATATCATTCGATTATTCCTGCGAGCAAAGATCAATTAATTTTAAAAGAATTTAGTTCTGATAAGAAAGAAGACTTTTTCCTCTCTGTTTGAGATTGCACATTTTAAGCACACTCAAGCAAGGCAAGCGCTATTAATTAATATAGGCATTCTCGAGAATTGTTTAGCGTAGCAATTTTGTCGTGTTATTTAAGAAAAAACGGCGACCTTCCTTCTAGACAGAAATATCGAACTTTCGATAATTGATTGTTTGTCCGAAACGTCTGAAAAATAGAAGCAATATTAGTTCTTTCGCAACAAAAAAAATCGCTACATAATAAATAAAGCCAACTGTCTGTAGTCGTCGATCGATCGATCGAAATGCTTCAAGCATGCGCGATGGGCCCACGCAGGCCTTCGATTAATAATCACGCACGCTAACGCGCACCTCGCGCATGTCAGGTGCGTGCAAATTTTGGCAGACCCGTGGGCAGCCAATCGAGCACGGCGCCCCGAAGTCACCTCAAAACACTTTAAATTTATTAAAATCCATTGGATATCGACCAAAAAGACAGCCTCTTTGCAAAAGGGATAAAAGATGCGCCCATCGGCGACGATCTCTCGTAAGCTTTTCGCTCGCGCCTCAGAAACGTATAACCGCAGATTACACCGCAAATAAAACCGCCAAGGACTTAGTCTAAATCTTATAGTTCTCTCTAGTTTCGCGACTTAAACTCCTTTAAGCACTTGATATTTATTCAGTGTTTGAATTCGTTTAAAGTTTGCAGTTTCTTTATTGTAAAGTTTTGTAAATATCTTAATCTTATTTTTATGTTAATTAATAGATTTTTTGTGTACATTACGTGTGAAGAATTTTGATTTAATTTCCTTGTGACTGACAAAAGAGTGACCGCTCCTTTATTTTTCGTCGCGCTCGCGAACACTCTCTCACTCTCTCTAAAAAAAAAGAATTAAATGAGTTTTAAAAAATATATAAAAAGACTTCAGAATTTTTATATTTTTCGTTTCATAATTATTTGTTAAAAATACATAATTTTGTTTTAAAAATATATTTTTATTTTACATGTAGTATTAATTATTTAGTAAAAATATTATTTTGTTAAAAACATATTATATATTATTATATTATTATTTTATATATTGTATTAAATAATTAGATTAATTAATGAGACAAAAATTGATATTATCGAGTTTTTGGCTGAAATTCCAATTTTGTTTCGGAAATAATATTCGTTTACGAGTGGATCCCATTGCGGTTCCAAAATTTTCTTTATTCTACCATATTCTACACATATTGAAGTATTTTTGAGAATTTTTTCAGATTTTTAAAAGAGGATATAATTTTTCATTTTCTCACTTGAAACTAAAAAATTGATTTTTTTTATACTATTAAATTTTTCCCACTAAAATTACTTTTTTATCTGAAAGCACGAGAAAAATCCTAAAAGATTCATGTCTATAAAAATTTGGTATATTTTGTAATTTCAGCTATAAATGTCAAAAAAGGAAAAATTTCTTAAAACGACCTATTTTCAATATCTTAGATACAAGGCATATAAATCTTATTTTTTTTACCTTTAACTTTATACAATATGTGCACTAACATGTTTTTATGATTATTTTAAAAATCCCAAGCAGTTTATTTTTAGGTGGACTCCTTTCACGTGGAATGCCCCATATATGAAATAAAATTTCGATAAAGAAGTGATTATGTATAATTACAGAGAAGAAAGAAACTTAAGCTTAAACTTTCTTAATACTTGTCTAACAAATACAAATAATAATGATTTAATCTTGAATTTATACTCGTGTCGCCAGTGAAGTAAAAAATTAAGGGGGTTTATTTTAAAAAACGACCCAACTGGCAAAAAATAGACAGAAAAGACCGCATTAACTCAGTTGTCGAGGTCGCTAAGAATTTGGAAATCAATTGTTGTAAGATTCCCAATGAACTAGTGGATTCGACAAGAAGCGCAGTAGTAAAGTCCTTGCGTGGATTTTTATGCAAAAACAAACACGTTAATTATATAGATAGACATATTACTTCGAGTTTTAATGTTTGTCAGAAGTTTTTAAAGAACAACAAAGACATTTTAGTCACAAAAGCTGATAAAGGTCAAACCACAGTTATTATGGACATGAAAAACTATACCGACAAAATGAATCTTTTACTTCAAGACCAATCTACCTATAGTAAATTGAAAAAAGATCCCATTAAAAAACTGACGACAAAAATGAGCACTTTAGTCAAATCTTGGCGTGATAATGATTTGATTGACGCATCCACATATAAACATCTTAATACGACCAACGGTAATCTTCCCAGATGTTACGGTTTGCCAAAAATTCACAAAGTTAATGCTCCCTTACGCATTATCGTGTCGTCCCTTGGGAGCCCGGTGTACAATATAGCGCGCTTTATCCATGAGATACTTGAACACTCGATTAAAAAACCTTCATCGCACATTAAGGATGGATGGACGTTCGCGAATACCATTAAAAACCATACCATTAAAGATAACGAGGTGTTGATCTCTCTGGATGTTACGTCATTATTTACGAATATTCCGAAAGATTTAGCCCTTAAAGCTATTGAGAAACGTTGGACGGAGATTTCCGACAGGACAACTTTCAGTTTACCACAATTTCTGTATGCTGTTGAAACGGTGTTAGAGTCAACTAGTTTTTGTTTTGACGGACAATATTATGAACAGATATATGGCACTCCAATGGGATCTCCCTTGTCACCCATTTTGGCTGATTTAGTCATGGACGAGTTAGAGACACACTGTCTTAATTTACTGCAATTTGATATTTCGGTTTACTATAGGTATGTTGACGATATTTTTACTATTGTTCCGCGGACTGAGATTGATACCATTTTATCTACTTTTAACAGCTTTCATCAACGCTTGCAATTTACGCATGAAATTGAAAATAATAATGTGATTAATTTTCTTAACACGACTGTTATCAGATGCGGAGGAAAACTCTTGACGAATTGGTACTTGAAACCTACCTCTTCGGGTAGATATTTAAATTACCATTCTAACCACCCCTTTAATTATAAAATCAACACTATCAATAATTTGGTGGACCACGCGATTATGTTATCTGATGATCGGTTTCATTCCGAAAATATACGTACGGTTAAAAAAATCTTATCTAACAATTGCTTTCCTCCGAAAATTATTGATCGCTACGTCCAAAAAAGAGTATGTACTTTAAGAGAACGGAAAAATATGACTATTAGTGTTGATAACAACAGCAGAGCGTTCGATATCTCGTCATGCATTTTATTACCTTACATAAAAAATTTAAGTGACAATATTAGCAGAACAATTAAAAAAACAAGCTTAAAATTAATTTATACAATACCGAAAAAACTTGACAAATTGATTAAACGAGGTAAAGACAAGTTATCTAAAACGGACAAAACTGATATAGTATATAAGATCGACTGTAACAAATGTGACGCCACTTACATAGGACAAACTAAAAGACATTTGAACACTCGAATCAAAGAACATATCAATAATATTAAAGTGCATACGAGTAACCATAATGTAATTAGTAAACATAAAACTGAATATATGCACGACTTTAATTGGACATCTCCGAATATTTTACATTGTGAAAGGCACACGAGAAAGAGAGAAATTGCCGAAATGTTTTTCATAAAAAAACATAACAACACGATCAACTTACAAAAAGACACAGATAATTTAAACCCTATTTACGATAACATCATCAAAGTCGTTTAAAACATTGCTCTCTTTCTCAGTATGTGTTGTATCATTGCTCTTGACAGGAACGTTGTTTGACATCTATTATTTCGATGCTGAGTTTTCACTAATTTTTATTATATGAATATTTCATCTAAGGTTAGTGTTAATTAAGGTTTGCGCTGTTTTCGTTTTCCTTTCTTCGTCTGTCATCTCACTCTTCCAAATTTAATTAATTTTTGTATATGTTTTTATTTTATTTAAGACTTGAAAAGGACCTAAACCAAAGGTCGAAACGTCGTCTATGACATCATTATAATAAAGACTATTTTTTGCCAGTTGGGTCGTTTTTTAAAATAAACCCCCTTAATAATGATTTAATTTATTACTTACAAGACATTATGCGTCCTGTCGTGCCGATGTTTGACGGCGAACTGTAGATATACTGATACTTTGCTTTTGTTCATTTGTTTCACAGTGCCGTTCATTTGTTTCATGGCATAAGTATCGTTCATTTGTTGCTTTTGTCAATCTTGTCGCCTTGTACTCGAGAGTGAACGTATTTTTTTATATGTGGCTTAAAATCAATGTGAAATCTTGGTGTTCAAGAAGCTGAAGCAATCCAAATACAATCCCGATTGTAAGTCCCGATTCACATTTCTATAAATTTTCATCTTTATCTTCATTTATTCGTTTTCTTTTTTTAATTTTTTATTTTCCTTTTTTTCTCAAATCTATTGTAAACTATTATTTTATGCTGTACTTAATTTGTATTTACGCGCGGCTCCCTAACCGCTGATTGGTCGCCGCTGCATGTTAGTGCGCGAAAGCGTTTTGCTGACGTGACTGCGCTGATTGGTTAAGCGCGACCGCACGATGTCGGGCTTCGCGAGTTCGGGCCGGCGTGTCGGTGAAAAGAGAAACTAGTCGGGGACTCGAAAAAGAGCCGTCGAGTAGGACGGAGGTGCACGGCGTAGTTATTCTTTTTTGCGTTAAACGCATAAAGGCACAATTTCACGCAGCGAGTAAAAGCTGGCGTTTTACCCCCACTCCACCGCCACGCAAAGCAGCGTTAAAAAGCTGTTCGCTATCGCCTCTATTCTTTTCATGGAGTGAATAAAAGCTGGCGTTTTACTCCCATTCCATCACAACGCAAAGCAGCGTTAAAAAGCAACGATTGCTAAGTACATAACCTGACATAACCGCAACAAGTATAAAAATGGAGTTGGAATATTATAATCAATACATCGAGTACGTAAAATATTATAGACATACAGTGGCGGTTATAGCTCAAATTAGAAGACGACGTATAGCTGCTGCAGTTGCTGCGATGTTTGTAAAAAAAAAAGAAATAAATATAAGAAGAAAAGGTTTTGGATAGCTCCGATTTTTAAAAATCGTAATGAACACAGTTTCTTCTTTGCATCGGTTCCGAAATTGATATTGGAGGACATACGATTTCACAATTACTTCCAAATGACTGCAACTCAATTGGAGGAATTATTCAGAATAATCGGATACAAATTGCAGAAGCAGGACTTTATTCGAGAATCTATTTCACCATCAGAACGATTGAAATTAACCTTAAGGTTTGTTTAGCTCAACCAAATTAAATTTTTTAACTTAGTATTTTTTAGTGCATGTATGAAACAATAGGTTTGTTTGCGGTAAACGTATTAGAGCACATTGGAGTAGAAGTATATTGGAGCATGTGACACGAACAAACCTAATGTTATAAATTTTTACTTAATGCATATATGTAAATATTATTATATAAAATATTGTAGATATCTTGCTTCCGGAGATTCGATGACATCAATGTCTTATCAATATCTTGTGGGAGTGACAACAGTGAGTACTATAATACATGAAACGTGCAAAGCAATTTGGGATTATTTGTGCCCTTTGGTTCTTTCAAGCCAGCTTGAAGAAAAAGACTGGTTAGATATCGCCAATGATTTCAATGAAAAATTGAATTTTATTCACTGTATTGGAGCCATAGATGGCAAGCACGTTATTATTCAAGTGTGTAAATTCATTGTTAGTGTATAATATGACTTAAAAAGAAGTACAATATAAATAATAGGCTCTCAATATATTTTAAAAAGAAGTACAATTAAAAATAATCCTTCTATTTTTAGTGTCCCAATAATGCTAAATCAGCGTTTTTTAATTATAAAAATAGTCACAGTATAGTACTCATGGCCATCTGCGACGCAAATTACATTATTCGATTTGTGGATATTGGGGCTTATGGCCGAAGAAGTGATGGCGGTATTTTTAAGGAGAGTGCTATAGGAAAAGCGTTCGATGAAAGTCGAATGAATATCCCACAGCCAGCAGCGATTAAGGAAGGGGGACCTATTTTACCATATTGTCTTGTAGGAGACGAAGCTTTTCCTTTAAAATCATACTTACTTCGTCCGTATCCGGGAAGAGGTGGACTTACACCAGAACAAGATATATACAATTATCGTTTGAGTCGTGCAAGACGAATAGAAAACACATTCGGTATAATCGCCAGTCAATGGAGAATATATAGAAAACCAATTATCGCCAGTCCTGAAAATGCAAAGCTAATGGTTCAGGCTGTTTGTCTCCATAATTGGCTTCGTCGACAGGACAATGATATAAACATGTATATTCCTCCATCTGTGGTCGATGATTATCCAAATGGCTTTAAACTAGGGTCTTGGCGAACTATCACGAAAGATGGATGTGCTTTCAGAGAAATCTCAAACTGCGGCTCAAACACGAGTTCAAAAGAAAATATAGAAATTCGAAATATATTTTGCCATTATTTTAATAACGAAGGAGCAGTACCGTGGCAATATAATAGAACTAAATAAAATTTTAAAAATGATTTTTATAATGCAATTTGTATAATGTAATTTGTATAATATTATATAATAGATAAAATACTAATAAATATAAACATTTTTTATTACAAATAATTTTTTATTACAAAAGCCTTTTTCTATAAAAAATATAAAAAGTTTCCATATATTATAAACTTATATATTATAAACTTTATTCTTTATTTTTATTTAATACTTATTTAATACTTGTAGAACTAAATAAAGCTACTTTGTCAGTCGGTAGAGGAAATAAACGACGGTGATTTAATTAGAATTTTTTTTCTTAGCATTATTAAGCAATTGCATCACTTGCAGCATTATGTCACCCATAACCTGAGGATTGATTTCTCGTAATTGAGCAGCAACAAGGTTACCATACAAAGCTGCTTTGTCAGAGGGTGGTGGCGTAGGAGGTACAAACGGTGGTATGCTAATCGGTTTATTTATAGCATCAACTAATCGGTCAAAATTGGAACCATCTTCGCTATCTATGCTACTGCAGCTACGTTTGTGATTACCTACAATCATTTAGAGATTGTATTTTTTTTACTTTTATTTTAATTACATTTGTAGATTAAATAGAGTAGCGAAAAATTGAAAACAAAAGATAAACATTTTTAAATCTCATTAAAAAATAAAATTTTACAATTATTAATTTTAATTTTTCATTTCCCTTTAATACTTTTCATAAGAAAATAATTAATAAATTAACATACGTGATCCATGACCACTGCTGCTGCGTTCATCAAAAGTCATAGTATCATTACACTCTTCGCTGAAAAATGTCGCGATATTGGTTACAGTTCTGTAACATACAGTTTAATTTTACATGCAATGAATATAAACAAATATGTACTACTGCATTAAGATATGTTTGTACGCTCCTTATTTCATAAATACGTACTCGATTTCGGGCTGCATATCGCTAAGAAACTTCATTCGTTCGAAGTGCACCCATTTCTTTTGTGAGGTCCCTGCTGAACCGCTTGGTTTCTGCTGCTTACTTTTATACGTCCTATAAGTATCGCACAATGACTTCCATTTTTTCTTCATAGTCGCAATGTCTATTGTATCTAGAAAAAATACAAAAACATGTTTAATGGCTCTCTACTTAATCTTATCCCAATTATGAGTATAGAATATTACTGTTTATCGCTGTTTTTATCTCTTCCCACAACTCTTTTTGGCTTGCATAGTTCGTTCACTAAGAGGAAGCTTGAAATTCCACAGCGGGGGACGTTTACGTATTTCTTCGATGAGCTGTTCCTCTTTCAAAATTTTACTACTTCGCCAATTGCTCTTGGCCTCTTGGTTTGAAATCTGGATGGTATCTGTTACAATCGCCTCCTCACCGTCTATTAAACTTTTGCGTATTATATGTCCGTCTTCTACACATTAAAGTATTTATGTTACTTGTAATGTTACTTATAAAATATATAATAATGAAAATGTTACTAATGTTCACCGGTTTGAGGATAAAAATATAAATTCTCATCTATAAAGCATTTGTCATATCCCTCCAAACAAGGTGAATGACAAGATATTTCTTGTTCAGTACAAATAGTTTCGCACACACCACAAGTGTACGAGGGCAACAGAATTTCCTAAAATATAAGAAACACAATTATTAACACAATATAACAAAATTAATCTATCTAACATAAATAAATAAGAAACAAAGAGCAGTCTAACCTATAAGTATGTTTACTGTATGTATATAATATACATATACTAACTTCGTTTATATTTTCGGGTGCTGTCAATTCATTAAACCCTTCAGCCATATTTCTTTTTTCATACACTTTTAATTAAAATAATTTAAATTTCAGCGTTGCTTCAATTCGCTAAAAATTGGACTGTGTCGAACTTTGAGCGTTTATTCGCTGGATTCGCCATTCTGGCGAAAATTGATGGAGAGGGGGTAAAACGCCAGTTTTTACTCGCCGTGTGAAATTGCGCCTTAAACGTTGTATGCCTACGAGTTTAAGCCGTTTAATTAAAGCAACAGTTGTTATCACCGGTAAGTTAAACTTGTATATACAATTTATACATCAATAATAAGCCTGTTTTCTCATTGGAAGAAAACCCTTTATACTGCCCTCCTATCCCCGGAGTACCCCAAGTGGTCGGGTATAACCTATAAACTTAAGTTAAAAACTCTTACACTATAATGAAACGCTCAAAATTGTCATCAATACCCTCAAAAAAAGAAGCGGGTAAATTGGTCCTACGTAGAAGTCCAAACAATGCTCAAATATTTGACGAGCATAATATCATGGCTAAACTTGATGAGAAAGAATTTCGTGCAGAACAGTGCTATTCTAAGGTTGCTGAGGAGTTTAAATGTCTGCAATACTGTCGAGATGCATACCAAGTCTCCATAAAGTTTCGATCAGAAAAACAAAAGTACAGGGATCATGTGCGTCATCAAGGTACAAGTGGAATAGATTTTTACCATTCTAGAGCATAGAACATTATTACATAAGATCTTAGGCAATCGTCCTTCATCGAAAATGGTTTGCAGTGAAGTAGAAATGCTGTCAATACAAATGTAAATAACAATTTAACTGAAGGTACAGCTATATTATACAAATTACAAAATTTGTATAATATCAACGGTCTCATTGCAGTGTAATAGCTCTGTCTTCATACTTTTCAGTTAATCTTCTTTTACTTTTTTTACTTTGTCGCGTGTTGTATAATAATACATATATTTTTTTACTCGATTTAAGATCATTTTTTTAACTTAATTTGCTTCTTGAGAAAGTAATTATTAATCATTTAAATTTCAGAATACTGTAATGTGAAATGGTTGGATGAAAGTATGGTCACCGTTAATGATGAAGAAGAAACATGTAACACCCAAAATGATAATACAATGGCATCGGACTACTTAAACGCTACAATTGATAATAGAACTGAGCTGAAGAAAGATAAAAGTCGAAGCACTGTAAGTCGTATCCAGTGTCAGTTACGCCGGATACGTACAAATAATTCAGCCACCACTTTTAAATTCACAACAGAAGTGTGACCAAAACTTTAGCAATCAATACGAAGACCCACCACAATATACTTCGAAAAAACTAAAAAACATGACAGAGCATAAAAACCAATTAGAATATTCTAAAAATAAAGACCTATACCAGGATCAGCATGATAACTTACCAAGATGTTCTGGAATGCAAATTAAACTCACAACTCGGCCTCAAAATGTTGACCGGAAATATGTTCCAATGTTACGAACTAGTCCGCAAGAAAAAAACGTAGCATTAACAGCTCAAAAGTCGATCACGTTGCACCGAAACCTATTAGAAACTGAACAGCACAATACTGAACCACATCTTGGAGCACACTACAATGCAATACAGCGCCGCGAGCAAATGGGGATTCAAGGCATTCCAGCAAATAATGAGTATTCTCGTGCCGAAAATATTGGTGTTCAAAATATAGTCATTCTTTGGGTTTTCGTTAATGCTTTTAATCGTTGGATAATTTTTTTATTTTGGGAATTTTTATAGAAGGTAGATCACAAATGGGTCAACACCAACGTAGACTTCCCATGCACAGTTGCGGAATCAAGATAATAATCAAGCAAACGCAGCCAATAAATCCTCGTCCTCATAATCGAAATATTATTCAAGGTATCACAATTTATAGCATAACGTAAATGAAAAAAGATAATAAACTGCGGATCGTATCTTTTACTGTACATTTTCTCAAATAATTGGTTATTTTCTACAGCAATCATACAATTATAATAAAATTCTATGTTGATTTCAGATAAATCCAAGGAAAGAAAAAGCTACGACAAAGCTCTGGCAACATTTCAAGAAAAATTATCCGCCTCTCAAAGTGCGTTACAGCAAGAATTTTTCGAAGTGCACAATAAATTCTGACAAGTTGAAGCAGCGGCATCTCGGCAATGGGAAGAACAGCAGCTTGAGAAGCAAAGAAGGCACAGCGAGGAGTTAGTTTGACTCAGTAATGAGGCACTCAACTCAGCAATCGATCGATTGTTAACTGGCATAAATATGTGAGCTCCACCAGTGGTTTCGACTCCCTACTCCTTTCATCAGTACGTTTCAGGAAGCCATGGATTTTCTCACTGCCTGCAACATTATTCAACGAGCCCCCCCCCCTCCCGATGTCCATTTCGAGCACAAGTCCCCCGTTGTTCGTTTTAAGCACAAGCCCCTGAGCGAGCCCAAACATTAAAACCGATCGTGCAGTTTCTAATGTTACTGCTTTAAACTCGAACATTACAAGCGTACGTTAAATTGCTGATGCAAACACCCAGAGAAGACATAAATGTTAAATATTTTCCATTTATTTTTATTATTATTTGTAACGATCCGCCCCTCCTGATCGTTACCCGGCCGTCGATCCGCCGGAAGGCTGCCGCCCGGCGACCACCAGTCGGGCAAGGTGCAGCGGCGCAATGCGCCCTTTTTGAATCTTTCATATTCGCAAAGAATTCGGGGCCTTTAAACAGCCGCCGGCCTCTCTCATACACAGGGCCGTCGCTCGGCTCTCCGGACCGACAGAATTCCGACGGAAAGCGCTGAGCGACGGTTCCTTCCGCACCGCCGCCGGGACCGCCCAAGCGCTGCCGAATCCAACCAAGCAATTATTCGAATTACATTAGAACAATCGAGCTCTACGATAATTGCCGGAGGCACCCGATAGGGCCGAAATCGCGGTATAAGGAGAGCAATTTTACCGCAGTAAAGATACTCCAGATTTAGCTAGAGCTAGTACGGCGCCTAGATCAGATCCAGAATAGCCTCTCAAAAGAGAGAGAAAACGGTGTTGGGCGCACCCAGCCTCCGCCGAGAGCTTTCGGCATCTCTCAAGCGAACCGTACACGATCAGTAATACTGATCATTATTATTGAATCAATAGTAATGACATTATGCATCAATATTTTTTGACCGTATACACTCAGTTTTACTGTCAGTATTTTGCTCAGTGTCAGTATGCTCTTTGTTCAGTAAGGATCTTGTAAAATGGATTTCAATAAAAGAAAGGCATGTCTTGCAATAATATTAGCACTTACAATCACAAAACGAAATCTAAGACGCAGAAAGTGGGTTAAGAAATGGTTCAAAAAGCGACAAGTGTTTACTCATCTTAACTTGCTGGACGAAATACAGATTACCGATGCGGAAGATTATAGAAACTATTTCTGTATGAGTGATAGCAATTTTGATAAATTACTATAAATGGCCTTTTTTATCAAGACAGAATACAAATATGCGGGAATGTATAACAGTAGAAGAAAGAGACTAGCTGTGACTTTGCGATATCTTGCAACTGGAAGAAATTTCGAAGATTTAAAGTTTTCTGCCATAATGTCACCATCTGCTATGAGGCAAGCAATTTCAGAAACATGCCATGCATTGGTATATGTCTTGTAAGACTATATAAAGGTAAGAATAAGAATGTTAGTCAATTATTTCACATAGAAAGATATTTATTTATTTTACGAGTATATACAATAGTACAGTTACTTTTAAATACAATAATTATATACTCGTACAATAATTATAATTCGCTTTTAAATGCAATAATTATAGTACACAATAATAATTCACTTTTAATTCTCGTATGAAGAAAATAATGTTACCAAACTATTATCATTGGTTGTAGTTTCGTTGATATTAATATAATCTGGATGTAAAGATGCAGGAGTTGTGACTCGCGTTGTAGAAGCTAAAGATGGGTTAGAGGTATACGAATATAATCGTGTAAGATCCGATTGTTTATTAATTTTAACCGAATCTTTATTTAAAATACCCATTTGCGTTTCAAAGAGTACATCATTAATTGCCTTTTCCGCAAATAATCTCTGGCGTGGTTCTAAGGCTTTCAATTTATTTGCCCAGACTCTTGTAGTAGCAATATATTCATTATCTTTTTCTTAAGGTTTTGCTAGATATTGACAAATTAGAGACAAAAGTTCATTTTGCTTGGCCATAGGTCTTTGTTTCTATATTGGTGGTTGCATTTTGTTGATGGATGACCTAAATGGTGTTAATGACAGTGTCGCGTCCTCTCCATCTGGTGATGACATTTGAATATTATCTTGTGTCCCCTAAAAAAAGAAAAAACATGTAGCAATATTTCAACTGTCAAACTAAAACTACATTTATAATATATTTTCTTATATTAATTGTTTCAGTTCCCTTTGACAAGCGAAGAATTGATTCAGATTGCCAATGATTTTAGAGCAAAATATTAATTCTGGAATTGTTTAGGTGCAATAGATGGGAAGCACATAGCCATTATAAAACCCCCCTATTCTGAATCATTGTACTACAACTACAAAGGATTTTTCAGTATTATGTTACTAGCAGTGGTTAATTCAAACAAAAAGGTTATCATGATAGATATTGACATTAATGGATGTATATCAGATGGAGGGGTACTATTTTATTCCAAATTTGGTGAACTTTTTGAACAAGGTGCTCTGAATTTGCCAGATCCATCAACACTTCCGAATTCCTCAGAAAACTACCCATTTGTTTTTATTAGTGATGAAGCTTTTCCTTTGAAAGTGAATTTGATGAAGCCCTATCCACAGTTAAGTTGCAATGGTAAACGACAGAATTTTAATCAGAAATTATCTCGTGCTAGATGTTCTGCAAAGAATGCCTTTGGCATATTATCACATAGGTTTGGAGTACTTCAAAAAATAATTCTTCTCAGCCCAAAAAAAGCATCTATCATAACAAGGGCTTGTTGTTATTTGCATAATTTTCTCATGAGAGAAAATAATAATAATAATCTTTTATTAGGCAGTGGCGAGAATTTAGATAAATGTACACTCTCGCCTTTAGGTCGAACATCAATTAGAAATACACCTACAAATAACAAGGCAATCCGAGACAAATTTTGTAACTATTATTTTAACAAAGGAAAGATGTAAACTTTACAAAACAAAAGTTGTACTTATAATTCTAAATGTGAAGAATTGAAAGAAACATGAGAATTTTCATAGAAAAATCGAATTAAGATAAATAATTTAAGATAAATAATTTAAGATAAATAATTATTATAATTGATTTTTAAAATTAATGTTAAATATTAAAATGTTAAAAATAAAAAACATTAATAATATTAATTTACAATTAACGATAAATATAATTATATATATATATATATATAATATAAATTATAATTATTAATTAATTATTAATTAAATTATTATTCAAATATTTATTTCGTGTTGCTTTTATAATTTTATAATAAATTTGTGTTGCGCGTCAAATCTTGCGTTGGCTCTCATTGCCTTACTTTAACCTCCTTTTTAGTATCATTAACGGAGCCTTACACAATTAAGGTTATAATTTACGCTGACTGAAAAAAATGCGCTCTTATTATTCGTTTTTTAGAACTATCGATTTACATTTTGGTTCATCCGTGGTTAGATTATTAAAATTATGGATTAAATACCAGAAAGCCGTTATTTTGAGTAGACTCAGAATCACTTTTTTACGGAAATAATTAAATTTAAATTAACACCATCACACGTTGGTGGTTTTCGAAAGAACTTTGGTAAATTCTTATTTGACCATAGATCCATTAACGAGTTTAAACGTTCAACGAACTTGTTTATCAATAAACTATTACGCATAGAATTAAGAGATACTTATAGATTGTTAAGGTTTGCGCAGATTCAGATTTTCAAGCTTTGTCGGGCCATTCACAGATGCATTCCGTCATTTATTTGTGACTCCTTTTTCAACAGACAGGCGGGCCCTCTTTATTCTTTCTTTCTCAAGGAAAGGAGAAGATTAGATAAAAAATTCAACCATCTGTTGTTGACATCCGGTAATGACGTCTCTGAGATAAAACCCATACAGTATTTTTATCACGTGCCTCCTCCTCAACATACGACTTCCACATCCTCGAGACCGAGATTTTCTTTTGGACCGATGGTTGCTCCTTCTGATAAGATCGAGATATGTGTGGAACCGAGTTCTTCCTAATATACGACATTCTCCTATACGAGCTAGAGAGGGCTAGTTTAAAAATTTGTTCTCCGTTTCAATACCTGAGGATATTCAGGCCCTGGTCCAGTTGGGTGAGAATTTCAGTATGTCCGTCACTGACCCAGCTAAATTAACTATTGAATTCATCAAAAACGTAGGAAATAACTATTGAATTCATCAAAAACGTAGGAAATAACTATTGAATTCATCAAAAACGTAGGAAATAACTTATTTGCCTAGTAATACACAGATAATAAATAGAAATCGAATAGCATCGGTCATTAACAAGCTTCCTTCATATATTCCTCCAAAAAACTTCTTGACAAACAAACTGGAACATTCATACTCGAAGACGCATAAATTTCTCAAAAGTACGTCAAATTCTAATACTAACTAGAGCAGACAAGGGCAATGACACCGTTGCACTCGACAAGGCCATCTTTCTTGAAAAAATTGAAAAGATGTTAAATGATATATATATATATATATATATATATATATATATATATATATACATACAGGGTGTTTCATTTAACTCTTACACCTCAAATAACTCCGTTACTTTTACATATACAAAAAAATGGTAAAGGAAGAAGTTGTATGAATCAAAGAGGGAAATACGATTGTAAAATTAAAAAGTCGTAATAAGGTCATTTTGAATGTTATTTCAGGGTCATCGATTTTTTTAAAATGGAATCATATGGTTTTAGATAGATGATGTTTTAACTGATTTCAAAAGGAATTCAACCATGTATAATAACATGACCTACAGGTTACCTTGTGCTCCAAATTCACGCCATAATGACATAGGATGATCAATAAATCTTAATTATTTATTTTATGTTAATATTTGTGTAATGTATGTATTTATTTTAATAGGTGTTCAAAATGTCCACCATCAACGTAAATACATTGTTGCAAACGTCTGATGAACAAGTGTCTCGCTGTTGTGGAGTAATATTTCTCAAAGCAACAGCGAGACACTTGTTCATCAGACGTTTGCAAAAATGTATTGACGTTGATGGTGGACATTTTGAACACCTATTAAAATATATACATTACACAAATATTAACATAAAATAAATAATTGTTAAGATTTATTGATTATCCCATGTCATTATGGCGTGAATTTGGAGCACAAGGTTACCTGAAAGTCATGTTATTATACATGGTTGAATTCTTTTTGAAATCAGTTAAAACATCATCTATCTAAAACCATATAATTCCATTTAAAAGAAAATCGATGACCTTGAAATAACATTCAAAATGACCTTATTACGACTTTTTAATTTCACCATCGTGTTTCCCTCTTTGATTCATACAACTTCTTCCTCTATCATTTTTTTGTATATGTAAAAGTAACAAAGTTATTTGAGGTGTAAGAGTTAAATGAAACACCTTGTATATATATATATATATATATATATATATATAAAGATACATATATTATTCTTAATAAAGACCCTACAAAAAACTCATTAGCGATCTACGTGACCTGCTCAGCAGATGGAAGAATTTGAATTACACATCACGGTTAATAAATATAGATCCTTGTACTGCAGCGATGGCATCCTACCTAGAGCGTATGGTCTTCCAAAAATCCATAAGCCTAATTGTCCATATAGAATAATTGTCTCCTCACTTAATAGCCCATTGTACCATCTGGCTTTTTATTTACATAGAATAATGTTCACCAGTTTTCCCAAAGCTTCTAGTCATATTGAAAATAGTTTTCAATTAGTGGATAAACTCTCTAATGTTTTTGTCGGGGACAGTTTCACTCTTATATTGTTAGATGTGACGTCACTTTTTACCAACATACCCATTAATCTCGCCATTGATAGCGTCTGCCAAAGATGGAATCTCATCTCGAATAACTGTTAATTGCCTCGCGACAAGTTTATTACAGCGGTCAGATTTGTTCTTAACTCCACTTACTTCACCTTCAATAATGTTTTTTATTAACAGACATTTGGTACCCCTATGGGATCCCCGTTGTCCCCCATCATCGCAGATATCGTACTGCAGGATATAGGAAAGAAAGCTTTATCTATCTTGGCTTTTACCCCCTCTTTTTACATTAGATACGTGGATGATGTTGCATTGACAGCTCTATCGTCTCTCCTAAAACAGACCTTGAATGTCTTCAACTTATTCCATCCAAAAATCCAATTTACCATGGAGATCGGCGAGAATAATAGGCTCGATTTTTTGGACGTCTCGATACTACTACATAACAACTACTTAAGTTTTAACTGGTATCACAAAACAACATTTTCGGGCAGATACCTTAATTTCCTGACTCAACACCCGTTATGTCAGAAGAGAGGTACAGTCATAGGTTTGATTGATAGGGCGTTTTTGTTGTCGCACCTGCGGTTCCACCAAAAAAACATCAATTTTATCATCCAAATCTTAATAGAGGACAACTATCCGTTGGACTTTATTTTTAAAACACTACATAAACGTCTCAGTTTTTTGATAACGGATTCAAAAACCCATAAATCTGAATCACAGGTCAAATCGAATAAGGAGAACATTATTGAAGGTGAAGTAAGTGGAGTTAAGAACAAACTTCTCATATTTTACTATACTGTATGTCCCTTCAATATCTGATAATGTAAAAAACATTATTAAAGACCTCGAGGTGCGATTGTCGTTTTGTAGTCTGAATATATTATCTCGGTTTGTCAGAGTGCATAAGGATAGTCTTCAAAATTCATCAGCTATTAATGGCGTCTATAAAATTAATTGTAATAACTGTGACGCTTCCTATGTCGGACAAACGGGTAGAAAATTACAGACAAGAACAAATGAACATAGAAATCACATTCGTAGATCCACCTCGAACCGATCCGTTATCACTGACCATAGATTAGAGTTCAACCATGATTTTGATTGGAACGGCATGGAGATATTAGATAGTGAAACCTTCCTTAATAAACGTTTAATCTCAGAAATGTTATATATAAAAAGACAGAGAAACAGCCTGAATCTTAAGACGGACACAAAATGTTTACATTATGCATATGTAACGGCATTAGATAAACTACCTAATTTATAATTACATCTGACAGAGTTTTTAAATTTAATTTATTTTTCTTGTCTCAATATCATACCTTTGTCAGTATGTGTGTGCTTATCATTAGACTTGTACATATACATGCATGACTCAGCTGTTATTGTTGTCTGTTTTTGCGCTTCACCTCTATTACGGTCGCATCAATTGTCATTATCTCTCCGATATCCGTCTAGACAAGTTTTCTTTTAACCGTCGACACTACATATATAATACGCTTTTCATCTTGCGATCTCCATCTTTACATCTTTGCATCGTTGTAAGTCCGATTTATTCTTCATTTATTCCAACATTGTCTTATAATTAGTGTAATGGCTTGCGTATATTTTCATTTTACTATTTATTACATGTTATTCTGACCGGTGTGTTACAGGCAATCTCCACAGCTTGATTGTATTCTCACAATGACAAACATGTTGGAGACCAAGCTTTTAAAGTTTTTTCAACCTCTTGCTTCTGAGCTTTTCAACCGAGGAGCATTAACATTATTTTGGAGATGCCTCTGATGCAATATGGACTGATGACGGAATACGACATTCAAATCGAAGCGCCGACTTTTATCGTAACAGACTATTTATTATATTGACTGCGATGCGTGACTTTTCAAACAATTTCCGATTATAATTATATTATTTTTTACTTTTTATTTTACATTACATTTTATTTTCACTTTATTTATAACTTGCGCTGAAGAGAGTTCAAAAAAGAGACCGAAACGTACGTCTTTATTTTTCAAATATTTATTTCGTGTGTTTCTTTTATAATTTTAAAATAAATTCGTGTTGCGCGTCAAATCTTGCGTTGGCTCTCATTGCCTTAATTTAACCCCCCCTTTTTAGTATAAAATATAATATAATTTTATTAATTTTTAAAATTAATGATCATTTATAAGTTAAATTTATTATATAAAATAATTAAATATTTTAGGGTATAGCGGCTAAGTTTTTGTGACGCAGAGGAAAGGTGTAATCCGTGATTGACGAGGCTTAATACTTTTTGTGGTTTTACTCTTTTATTTTATGTACAGATATTTACAATATGTACAGTGCCGAGATCTATGCCTAACCGTCAGCGTAGTTGTATTCAGGGCTGATCGTCGATCAAGGCTTGTCCCGGGTGTTCTCGTTGTATTTGGAGGTGGCCCTAAAAAGAGCCGTTTGTGTTAGCCCTGAAAAGGGCTGATACTCTAGCCCTTAGAAGGGCTGTTAAGTCCTCTGTCGCTCTCGGTATACGATCACCGGCTTGGCCTTGGTGAATTTGGCCGGACCCCAGCGGCTGGTCCTAGGCGGCCTAGAACGCCTTCGAGGCGCGCGCCTGATCGGCGCGGAACGCGCCCGCCGCGCGGCGCACAGTGGATCGAACAACGCTAAAGTGCGGACATTTACCAACATTTTTTTTTAAATGTTTAATTTTAATTAATAAATTTAGCTTGTAAATAGTTGTGAGCAACTAGAAATAATCGATTTTTCGAAAAATTTCTATAACATTAATGCCAAATATTATTTGAAACTTTACAATTCAGATAGATTTTCTTCCTATCATTTTCCCCAAGAATCTTCAAAACAGCACAGCTCTTACATATCTAAACTTTTTGATCTAAATTTTTTTCTACGTTATAATATCTCTTTTGAATAAAGAAAAATGTTTATCTTGAATACGTAACAACAATAATATTAAAAATATAGCTATTCTTCTATATTCAAAAAATTTAATCCTATAAGCGTGATTCAAATTGTTATACAAAAAATGTATTGAGAAGTATTGAGGTTCTCTTGATTTTATATCTTTAAATAGATCTTCCACTTCATGGATTTTTTGGTTTCAGCTGCCCGTAGGTGCCCGTTCAAATAGAGGATAAAAAAATGTGGAATAAAAACGCGTCAAATGTAATTACGGAAAGTTATACTGTTCGATTTCGTAACTTTTGTGTGTGTGTGTGTGTGTGTGTGTGTGTGTGTGTCGTGGTGCACGCATACATGTGCATGTTTAAAATATATGTTTAAAAATACATACATATATGTAAATACATACATGCATATACGCATATAAGCATACATATACAATACATACATATGTGCGCGCGCGTGAGTGTATATATGTATATGGAATATTCCTTTTTGTTGTCAAAAAAGTTTAATTATCTAAATAATTTGTTCCAGTTTCTTTTCGGACTATCTTCAGTAACTACTAAAATTAACAAAATTAACAAAATTAACAAAATTAGCAAAGTAATACATATAGTAAACAATTTATAAGTTGATCTACTTTTCACTATGATATGTATTAACTTTGTTAATTTTAGCAGAATATGTTGCTAAATATGTATATAAAAATATGTATAAGAATATGTATAAAAAATACATATGCAAAATTACAAAGTGGTATGTTTTGATTTCTAAGGATTCTTAACAACTCTCATGAAAATCAAATATGGCAAATCTTTCATACATCGATTGTAGTCATTAGAAGATAAGATTTACAAAAATAATAGTTTGAAATTTTCAAATCACCAAATTTTGCGAAGAGACTTTATATAACATGATGAAAAGTTAATACGTTAGAAAAAAACGAAAAACGCATAATAAAAAGGAAGCAAATTTTAATTTTTATATTAAACGATAATAAAGAACTTGTCTAAAATTTAAAATTACTGCGCTTGTTTACATCATTCTCCTATCTATGCTTGTTGTCGGTTATCTATGATTGTTTTGTTTATCATAATGTGATTTAGTTTACCTTCATAGCGGTTATCTCTCTATATAATCTTGTGTTGTTTGTATTTTCAAAACATCACATTTATAATTGTACTAATATTCGAGTTGATCTTTTATCTAATGGTTGCTTTTCCAATTTCTTTGATTCTCTGTTTCTTTCTCCTGCAATTTTTTGGTGAGTTGCCTCCTTCTTATTATGCGTTTTTCGTTCTCTTAACATATTATATTGATTTCCTAGTGTATTATATGAAGATCTTTTCACAATATTTGATTTGAGAAGGATTAAAAATTACTGATTTTGTGAATCTCATAACGGCTCGGCTGTAATCGATAGAAAGCTTGATTTTTGTGGAATCTTTTGGAAGTTGAAACGTACAATTTTTTAATTTTGGGTATGTATTTCTTTATGCGTAATCCTATAACTGGATCTGCTTTTCATTATAACATGTATTATTTTCTTAATTTTGACAGTAGCTGAAGATTACATCTAAAAAGGAATTTAAACGTACTATTAAGTCATGAAAAGTTTGACTCATTATGATCTATTCTTGTTTCTCCGAAATTCTGGTTGTGGTTTGACAATGCAAGAATCTTTAATTGACTTCGTTTCAAGAGAATGTGAACTAAATCTATCAGAGCAATCTAGAAACAAGCTGAGACTTTCATTAAAATTATTCTGTAGTAATCTTTCTTCGAGGTGGCAAAAGTCGAATAGAACACTGGAGAATTTTACAAAAAAGAATGAATCGTGGCTGCAAAAAGTTTTTGAATTTTCTCTTCCTGAAATTTCTTCCAATTGTTCAGACAAATCTGCTTCTACCAGTTCATCTCATAATAAACCATTCGATGAAATTACTGACAGACATAAACGCAGGCGAACAGAAGATTTACGAGCGTCTAATTCGACTGAAGTTCTTTTATATGCTACGAAACAAAAACTAAGTAACGATGGATCTTCTGACTTCGCAAAAATCTTGGATTTTTTAATTAAAAATCCGAACAAAGTTGAGCAAGTTAAGGCCTTTTGCGAAAATAAAATTAAGACGCCTGTCTTTTCGAAAGAAAAATGCTTAGCATTATTTCTTAGTTTAAATTTGTCGAAACAACAATATATTGAATTGCGGAAAACCTGTATTGAGAGTGGCACAAATCAATGGCAGTCATATTATGAGATGCAGCGAACAAAATTGGAATGTTATCCGTCGAAAAATAAAATAACAATTACTGAAACTTCGGCATCGATTGACTTGCAAACTCTCCTTGATCTCACAACCAAGAGATTGCTTAATGTTTGCGAGGATAATGTAGATGTACATAATAATAATAATAATAATATTAATAATTTGACATCGATTTGCAAATGGGGCTTTAATGGCGCGTCCAACTAAAGTATGTATAAACAATATTTTCTAAATGAAAATGCATCGGATAGCTCTGTTTTTATGACAAGTTTCGTCCCTGTTAAATTAATGAGTGGCTTAAATATTGTATGGATGAATCAAAATCCGTCTTCTACCAGATATTATCGTCCTATTAGATTCGAATTCATTCATGAAAATGCAGAAATTTGTAAGAAAAAATACGAAAGAACGGAACATGAAGTAAAAAATTTAATACCGACCGAATATGAAAATATAATCGTTAATTATGAGATGCTCTTTACAATGATAGACGGCAAAATATGCACAACTTTGTCAGATGTAACATCATCATTTTCATCATGTTATCTGTGCGGTGCAAAGCCGAGTGAAATGAATAATATTGACAAAGTTATAATGAGAGACATTAATGAAAAAACAATCAATTTTTGAGTATCAAGTCTTCATGCAAGGATTCGATGCATGGAATTCTTACTTCATGTTTCATATAATTTATCTTTTAAAAAATGGAGTGTACGCGATCCTGATTTGAAGAAACAGCAAAACGAAACTAAGAAGAGAATCCAGCAAGAATTTAGAAAGGATCTGGGTTTGCTTGTTGACATTGTAAAACAAGGTTCAGGACTTACAAACGATGGAAACACTGCAAGAAAGTTTGTCTCGGAAATTAAAACAACTGCAAAAATTACCGGATTAAACGAAATACTTATTAAAAAATTTGCGGTCATTTTACAAGCGATTTCTTGTGGAGAAATGATAGATGCCAAGCGATTCGGTCAATATGCGATGGAAACAGCAAAAATGTTCGTACAAGACTACGGATGCTATAATATGTCTTCTTCTGTTCATAAATTATTAATCCATGGGGAAGCAATTATTTTACATTTTTCTATTCCTATCGGCCATTTATCAGAAGAAGCAAGCGAAGCACGGAATAAAGAATTCAGGCAATATAGAAAAGATCACATACGCAAAATTAATAGAATCGCTACGAACGAAGATCTTTTAAACCATCTTTTAATTACTTCTGATCCCTTAATTTCAAGTTTGCGGCCAAAAATAAATGAAGGAAAGAAACAAGAAATGTTCCCTGAAACTTTAAAACTTTTAATTTAATTTTTTATCTTTTATTATTATTTATTAATTTTTTTATTTATTAATTTTTTTATTTTTATTTTTTATTTATTTATTTTATTTTTTATCCGTCAAAGCCCCAGTTCCAAATTAATGTCAAATTTTTTATTTTATTTTTTATTTTTTATTTTTTATTATTTATTTTATTTATTTTTTACTTTTTATTATTTATTTTATATTTTATTTTTATTATTTATTTTTTATTATTTTTTTAATTATTTATTTATTTATTCTTTTTATTATTTATTTATTTATTTATTTATTCTGTATATTCGATTTATATATATATATGTGTGTGTGTATTATTTATATGTATATGCATATTATATATATGTATATTTTATTATATTTATGTCTGTTTATATGTTGAACGGATGTTAGATTTAAATATGATATATGAAATCGAATTTTATATTATAAGGAAAATAATAAATATGGTAAAAATAAAAAATATACTAATAAATGCACTAATTAATAATAATAAATGCACTAATAATAAATACATTAATTCATTATAAATTCTTTGTAATCTAATTTCGAATAAAAACTAATTAAATCATTAACAAATTATAATCAAATCATAATTATTTATCAATGATATTGATGGTGAACATATATACATATATATATAAAAACATGGTAAACATATTTATTCCAAAAATTTGTTTCTATAACAGCTACACATGCCATGTCCGCTATTCCCTATCTTTCGATCCACTGTGCGCCGCAACGCTGGTGGCGTGCCGGGTGGCATATGACTTGGTGAGGCCTCTCGGACGGCTGGATTTTCAGCGTCCTCCGTCTGCGTAGCAGAAGTCCGGGTGGTCGGCTCCCAGTCGCTGTCGGACTGCGTGGTCTGGTCCATGGTGTAAGTAGAAAGGTGAACCATTCCGATGGATGCGCAGTAGGTTAAAATAAGTGGGGGACAGTCAGCCAATTACGCTTTGAGCTTTTATGCGAAATTCAATATGGCTGCTTACAGACTTTTACTGTCACATTGAATGAGTTGAACGTTGAACTGATCGTTATTAATTATCGGTTGTTGAGTGTTGTTCATCATGATTAAAATGTGCTGAAAATGCCAGTGTGTTGCGTTAAAAATTGCAAAAGCCGGACCGATCGTGGTAACAGAGAAAATTACAACGTATTGTTGTGTTATTTTCCCAAAGAGCCTGAACTAAGAAGACAGTGGCAATAAACATGTGCAATAAACAGTCTGTATAGGATACTTCGCTTCTATAATATTTATATTAAATACAACATATTTTTATCCAAATTGCGTTAGACACAATCTTATTAGATTTTTGAAACTTTCAAACAGCGCGCTGCCTAAAAGCTCAAGTTCTGATTGGTCAAGATCTCAGACCTCCGCCATTATGCGCAATGGTTCACCTTTCTACTTACACCATGGTCTACGCGAAGTGTTAGCGTAGTTGCTTGCGTGCCCCGGTGTACGCGTGCCGGCTGCGCTGTTTGCGTAGCCCTGGTGTAGGACCGTGTCGGCGAGGCTAGAAGAGGCGACAGCAGGCGAGGAACCTCCCAGGTCTCCCTCGGACTCGTAAATCTGCGTTGTCCCTCAACTCGGATGTCCCACGTCACCAAAAGATTGCGCGGGGGCCGTGTCCGCCTCGGTGGTGGTAAGTCGAGGCGTGCCAGCGTCCAGGGCAGAAGGCTCCACTTAACGTGGCGTTCGGCTCTGGTCCTGGGTTGTACCGACGATCCCGCGGTGTCGTCTTGCCGCACTGGGCCCAGTGATGTGGGCGGCGGTAGTGACCGTGGACGTGAGATAACTCGTTCCTCCCTTGACGGCTGCAAGGCTGTGAGAGCTCGCGACAAGTCTAGTGACTGCCAAAAAGTCAACGGTTCGTGCTCCTTAGTCCTAGACACTTAAGGGGATCCAAAACTGACGGCCGAACTCCGACGGGTTAGCGCCCTCTTCTTAACGTAACTAAAATTGACGATATTACCGACAATATTACCGTGGAAACGCAACTAAAATATTTATATTAACTAATTAATAATTTTCTGTCGCTAGTAAATAAATTCTAATAGGGAAAATTAATATAATTCGACCCAACTAGCAAATAACTTACACGGGCGAAGTTGGAAGAATATTTTTAGGGAGACGTATCTCTTGGTTCGAGATTACAAGATTCCCCTGATTATATTTCAACCATACCGTGAATAAATAGGCGAGAAAAATATAGGTCCGAAAAGTCGCTGAAGCAGGAATCGAACCTGCGTCTTTCGCTTGCCGGGCGACTGCTTTTAACCAACTAAGCTATTCAGACCCTTTCGATCCTATATTTTTCAATTGCCTTTTAAATAGATGTTAGTAAACAATAATTTTTGAGAACAATTTTTACCGGCTCTCAACGGTGAAAGATGTAAATTCTAATATTGTGTGTTAGCTCCATATTCCGAAAAATATTCTATAAAATATGTATGTTAGCTCCATACATATTTTAAAAATATGTATGTTAGCTCCATATTTCAGAAAATTATTAATTAGTTAATTTAATTCGCTCCTGGACCGGAATATGGAGCTAACACACAATATTAGAATTTACATCTTTCACCGTTGAGAGCCGGTAAAAATTGTTCTCAAAAATTATTGTTTACTAACATCTATTTAAAAGGCAATTGAAAAATATAGGATCGAAAGGGTCTGAATAGCTTAGTTGGTTAAAAGCAGTCGCCCGGCAAGCGAAAGACGCAGGTTCGATTCCTGCTTCAGCGACTTTTCGGACCTATATGTTTCTCGCCTATTTATTCACGGTATGGTTGAAATATAATCAGGGGAATCTTGTAATCTCGAACCAAGAGATACGTCTCCCTAAAAATATTCTTCCAACTTCGCCCGTGTAAGTTATTTGCTAGTTGGGTCGAATTATATTAATTTTCCCTATTAAAATATTTATCTCTCCAATTATAATTTCCAAGTTAGATGTTGAGGTATCTTTTCTCTGGACTCTCGAGTATCACGATAAATTTTATCGCACATTTGCGAAAAAAAAGCTATAACGTCTACTCGGATTTGAACCCGAGTCCGTACGGTGAGAAGCCTACGCACTTACACGACGCTATCTCGCTAATTTCTTGTATCGTGTTTTTCTCTTCCTCACATGCTGCTCATACATTACTCGTGTCTCCATTCGCTCACTATGACATTTTCATTCGCTCACGTCGCTTTTATTCTTTCTGATTTTCCCTCTCTGCGTAAATAAATAAATTAATTATTAAAATAAATTAATTTATTTTTCGTGCATGCATTTTGATTTTATAGTATACATTAAAACTCAACTAGATTTTTATTTTATCATTTTGTATAAATACACCTATATAATACAATCTATATGTGGACAATTTCACGTCAAATCGGACAAAAATCGACCTTCTTTGACCTCGTATTTTTTAAATCAAATGAAACTTTTTTTACATGAAATATACATAAAATAAAAAGAAAAGTATTTTTATATTTGTCCGAAATATTTTTTGCATAAGTTATAAACAACAAAATTTTCGTGAAAAATAAAGAAGTCAACTTTAAAAATTAAATATATTGAATATAACGGGCTAAGTGAGAGCCAAGCGCTGTAAAAGGTGCGCAAATAAGTTTAATTTCTTTATGGTTATTGTGTAAAAAACCTTTCATTAAAAACGTACGTTTCGGTCCTTCTTTCGGACCATTATCAGCGATGTCAATAATTAACTGTCAATAAACAAAGAAAGATATAAAATAATCGGATTTTCACCAAAAAAATCTGAAATTCGTAATTAACACGACACTCAATAACGGCTACCCGTTAAAATTCATATTTGAGACTTTACATGAAAGACTCAAAAAATTAATTTCATTACATAATACGAAAAACGATAACTCGAGCATTGCAAACCACATTGACATAAATAACTTGATTAAATCGAGTTACTTCAACATCCCGTACATACCGACAATTTCGGAGCGATTTGGACCTGTGATACGTGATCTACAAACAAAACTGTCCTATACTAGCATGAATAAGTTAAGGAAGTACATTCGCGTACAAAAAGATATATTGCCGAAAGAATCACATAACTTAGTATATAAAATACCATGCAAAGATTGTGATGCCTCATACGTAGGCCAAACAGGCAGGCTACTAAAAACTCGCATCACAGAGCATCGCAATCATATTAATAAAAGAACTTCACAACACTCGGTCATCACGGATCACAGGCTAAATGGTCACGAATTCGCATGGGAAGAGGTGGAAATCCTGGATGAGGAAAGCACATACAAAAAACGTTTGATGTCGGAGATGATATTTATAAAGAGGCAAAAAAACAGCCTCAATCTACAAACCGACACCGAAGGCCTCCATCAGGCGTATCTCACGACAGTGGAGAGAATGTCAAAAATTTAAAATCACCGCGCGTCAGATTACGTCATTAGACCGATAGACTAATCACCTCGATATCCAAAATGTTTATACACGCACGCACAATGTCACGCGACAACAAAATTTTGATATATGTTAACCGACAGTTGTGTACTGTCTCTCACGGCTCACGGTCCTGTCACCGCTCGATGAAGTAAGATACCTCTCCATCAACATATAGATTTAACTAACAATCAAACTAAGCCGCAAACCGAGCAATAATTCTCACATAAAGTTACAGTCAATATGGTTACAACCCTAAAGACTCACGGCAATTTTTCCTTCACGACTGGAACCGGGAGAGGAATTATTTCGTTGAATTGACGGTGAGGTCAGCGATGATCGTGGATAAGCGAACTAACGAATACTACATGTACGTAAAGCAATTTTTATGATAAATTTTATTCCGCAACACAAACGCCGATAAAAGAATTAATTATCCACGCATCTCCAAATTTTAATCGTCAACGATTATTTTGTATAATATATTCTGTATTATTATTTTATATCTTTCTTTGTTTATTGACAGTTAATTATTGACATCGCTGATGATGGTCCGAAAGGAGGACCGAAACGTACGTTTTTAATAAAAGGTTTTTTACACAATAACCATAAAGAAATTAAACTTATTTGCGCACCTTTTACAGCGCTTGGCTCTCATTTAGCCCGTTATATTCAACATATTTAATAACAGAGCCTATCATTTACATTTTAAAAATTAATAACTCTGGTTATATTTATCGTAAAAATATTTTTAAAAATGTATTTTAAAGCTAAGGAGACAACCTTTTTTATAAAAATAGTTTAACTTACAAGAAATTGCTAATTCCAATTGTTATAAATAATTCAAAGGTTGAATAATTTTTTTTCATCAAAACGTACACTTTTAAAACGTACACTTTTTAAAATAATGCTATTTCATTCTAAAATTCTCCATTTTATTCTAAAACTGTACATATTTTTTATTTTATGGAGAATCGATAGACTATTTTTTATATATTTTTTATATATTTTTAATAAATAAGACGCCACGTCGTGCTCGCGTCACTGACTCGACCAGGCGATTTCTTTGAAATCTTTTGTAGGAAGAGTGTACAGTATGATATATACGACATAATTTATAATGTTGAATGTAATCAACATTATACAAATCATATTTTCGTTATGAATATTACATTTTTAAAATTGTGCGTTATTTCTGGTAAAGTATTAAATCATTACTTTACCAGGTTTAAAAAATACGAGATCATTTCGTGTCTGATTTGATGTGGAATTGCTCATGTATATTCTCTATATTTGCATCAAAAAATGATGCTTTGACAATTAATCACAATTGACAGCTATTTATTAATTTACAAATCGAAAAGAAAGTTTGATCTTTTATCAATTTGTGTTATCAAAACATGCATATATGACAGCATACAAATAAAATACTTTATTTCGACGTACAATACAAGAATAACATTCATATTTTTATAAGCAATAAGTATCCATTTATATAAGCTTGGCTATATTTATAAACAAACAAGCTTTTTCCACTAAAACAATAATTGTGAATTTTATTCTTAAATTATACGTCGAAGTAATTTAGTTTCTCCGCTAACATGCATATTTTATAATATAAATTGATAAAATATATGTAATATAATAACCGAACTTTTTTTCGGTTTCGAAATTCATAAATAGCTATAAATGGTGTGTAATCAGTTGTCATAAATATTATTTTTACTGTAAACGTAAAGAATATATCTATATAGATTGTATTATATAGACGTATAGCAAAACAAAGATGTGTAATTGCATATTTTATGTATACTATAAAATAGAAATGCAAACATGTAAATAATTAATTTATCTTTATATGTAGAGAGATGAGAAGAGAAAGAATAAAAGCGACATATGGAAATGAAATAACAAGCAAGGAGAGAGAGAGAGTGAGAGAGAGGGGGGCGGGGGGGCGCGAATGATCGTGTAAGCGAGTTGCGAGGCGCACGAAATAGAATGAGCAATCAGAGAGAGACAGAGTGACCGTACGACCAAGTGAAAGAAGATACGACACACTGCAATGAGTTAGTGTATACATGTATGTTACTCTCGCACGCATGAAAGAGACAAAGATAGTATAGTTGTCTGTCTTTGTCAACTAAACAGATTGCAGCTCTGTCTATCGCGACATCACGCAACTAATCTACTGCTCTGTTTTATTCTTGAGCCTCGATCTCGCACACACACATATGCGTGAAAATGTAAAAGATATTTAATTTTTTTACTAGACTTCTAATCTCATTTTTAATTGTTCACTAATATTCCTTCATGTTATCCCGTACTGGGACGCTATATCTTATGCACGGAGAAACTGCAGAATTTTTATGTTAAATAAGTATTGTTACAACCTGACACAAGAAGCCGATAACAAAACTGTAATTATTTAACTTTTTTGGTTTTTTTACATGGAATTATAGTATCCCAAATCCGTTATTATAAGTATTTTAATCGTGGAAAAAGATTTATTGATCTGTGTAGTCAACAAAAATATATTTCGATGAACTGAATATTCCCATTTCGTCGGTAAAACAGACATAGTTTTGGATCCTTTGAAGACGGTAAACCGCGACTGATCCCGATGCCCGGCGCGTGCGGTCTTATATGCCGCGCTCGGCGGCTTTCGTCCACGGAAAAGTATTTCGCTGCTGCGCCGCGTAGCGGCGCGGTTCCGTACCGCTGCCGCTCAGCAAGAGCGCTTGCGGGAAAGCTTTGCTTTCCCGGTTGCGCGTGCGTAGGCGCTTTGTGGCGCCGTTTAGGCCTCCACATAGGGTATGTAAAATATTAATTATTTATTATTATTAATGTAGTTATTTATATTTAATATTATATTATTATTAAATTATTAAATTTAATAAAATTAATAATTAAAAATTTATTATCATATAAATATAAAAATAGTTATATCCAAGGAGTATAAAAACAGATATATAAACTCACCTCTTGTGTTTCCTAGCTGGCGTTTATTTAAAGAAACTGAAGTTTTAGTTCTCCGTAAAAACGAAAGCGCGTGTAATACCCACGAAGAGGGTTCATACATCTCATCTGTACCAGCTCCTGGTACATGAGCGTTTTGATTGCAGAATCTTCTTCCATTCCTTTCGGTAATTTGAACGTAATGTGTTTATTTTTCTCCTGACATCATCTCTTGTTGTACCTAGTTTAATTTTTTTGTAAGTAATTAAAAGTTGATCAAGTGTTGCGTTTCTTTTTATTTTATTCATATATGAGATATTTGATGCATCCTACAGTTCGGGTAACGATATATTTCTATGAAATGACGCAATAATTCATTGCTATCCAATTGCTGCTCCAAATCTTCGTCGCAAGACATGAGAGCTTCTTCAGCAATAGGTAAGTGCAATACTGATTGAAATAATGACACGCAACTTCACTATCAGTAATATTGATAGTACTACTAATACTGATGCTCGAAAATCAAAAAATTCGAATCTTCTTCATTACTTCTTTCCATTACATCATTCCAGCCCACACACGATCAGTATGTATGTATGTATGTATGATTTATTGAGTCCCGTAAGGATTTCCAAAGCGCTTTTAAGGAGCGGTCCCAAATCTTTACAAATGTATAAAATCCATTTCCCCTCGCGACCTAGCCAAGAGCGTCCCTTACACTCTCATATCTCTCTCCCTCCCTCGACTCCCGTCCCTCTTTCCAATTCCCTCCCCCCTTACTCTCTTTTTTGTCTCCCTACATTTCTCATCTTTCTTCCTTCTTTCTTTTCCTCTGGCTTCTTCATCCTTCTGCTCTTCCCTTTCCTTGCATCATGTCGTCCCTCTTTGCCTCTCTCTTTCTGTTTTCCTTTTCTTTCCGTCCTTCGCCTTCACTGCAAAGCTTAGTTCGTCTGGACCTCTATAACATATAAAACATAGAGAAACCTTCCCCTCTTTTTCCTATGACCCTCTCCTTCTTCCTCCCCCCCTCATCACCATTCCTACCTTAATCCTCACATTCTCTCCAACTCTTAGTCTCTCCGTCCCACTTCCATTCCCTTCCCTCTATCCATAATCTCCTGCTATCATATTCTACCCATTTCCCCTTATTTCTCTCTAACTTTGCCTTTTCTTTAATCCTCCACTTCATTTTCCTTTCCTCCCTCGTTAGATCCTCATCCACGCTCATTCTCCATCTTCTCTCTATCTCTCCCCTTCCTTCCAGTATCTCGTCCCTGTCCCCCTCCTTTTCCATTACCACTAACAATATACCTCTTCCCTTCCTCCCCTATCCCCTCTTCCACGCTTCTTAAAACCACCTTCCTTCCCAGAATCCTCTCCAAAAGTACTCTCAAACACAAACATCTTTCCTCAAAATTGTTCCCCTCTATCCCCCTCCATACCAAGTTTCTTCTTCTTCTTTCCCTTCTCACCTGCTCTCCCCTTTTTTCTTTAGCCTCCCTCTCTCTCGCTCTCTCCTCCTCTTTTCTCTCTTCCTTTTTCATTCTATCTTTCACCTTTTTCCATATCACCTTTACCTCCTTCTCCTCCTCCTCTTCCTCCACACATTTCCACCAGCTACCCTCTATTTCATCCCCTTTCACTACCCTGTCTTTTTTCTTCCTAAAAGCTTCCCCTCTCCTTCCCTCATTTCCCTTCCTATCTCCCCCATTTTTCTTCTCTCTGTGACTTTTTATCCCTCCCCTTTTTTCTTCTTTCTTATCCTTTTCCCTAACCTCCTGTCTCTCCTTTCCCCTCACTTCCTTCCCCATCCCTTCACGCTCTTCTCCAATCCTTCTTCCTCCCCTCCGCCCAAACTCCTCTCAGACCCTTGACCTCATTCCTCTCCGCCCTAAGACCCTTCATCACACCCTCTGCCCTCATCCCCTCCCTCCTCTCTCCTCCTTCCTAGACCTCTCCTTCCTTCTTACTCTTCTTTTCCCTCCATTCCTTTTCCTTCTATCTTGCCGCACAGCGTCGCCCTCTCCTCTCTCCCTTTCCATATTTCCGCCAACCATCTCTTCTCCCTCTTCGTCCTCCTTTCTCTCAGCGCCTTTTTTCTTCCTCTCCTTTTCTTCGTTCTCTTCACCTGCACCCTCGACCTCGTCCTCTGTCACCACTTCCTCTCCCTCGCTCTCTAACCTGTCATTTTCCTCCTCTTCTCTTTCCCGTACTCTCAACCCTCTCTCTCTCAACAGCCTCCTCTATCCCTCTCATGCCTCTCCTTATTCCTCTCAGCTCTCTTAACATTTTGTCATCCCAACCCATCCTCTCTCTTCTCTCACTGCACAAATGCTCTTCACATCTATGTCCTCCACGCTCTACTGCGTATCACCACTGACCCGTCGCAACACGTGTTCCGCGCACATGGCACCGGCCTTCCTGTATCGCCATCATCTGTAGCCTTAAGATCTCACTCCTGCCACCGGCCGATAAACGATCTTCTCCGTCCATTCCTTCCTTACCGACCGCATCGCTACTTAATTGCTCCATCTTTAAACCTCTTCTCCGTCGCCACCAGCTCTCTCTCTCTCTCTCTCTCTTTCCTTGCTCCGATTTCCCCCAGGTCTTGTCAATCAGCCTCTTTTCCATCCACATAACTTCTTTCCTCCTGCATCTCTGTCGTCTCCTCCATTTCCTCCAAGTCCTCTCGCCCTCTTCCATCGCCTCCACCACTCACACAATTCTCACTCTCCTCTGAACCGTTACTTTCTCCACAAAACCGTCTCTACACCAATTCCACGTCACCTTTCTCTAACCGCCATCTTTCCTCCCCCACACACAATCAGTATTACTATCAGTATTTTTCAACACTGACAATATTACTGATCGTGTACGGTTCGCTTAACGCCGTTACGATTACAATTACTTTTTTTCACAAATTGGTAACAAATTGGTAACGGCGTTACTTTTCGTCGTCTGTAACGGTAACGATAACGCCGTTACATTTCTTCGCTAACGAATAACGATTTTAATAGTTACTTTCATCGTTACTTTATATATTTCAAACCTACTAGTTTGCATAATTTCTGTGTTCTCTAACGGATAGTAAAACATTTTGACTAATGGCTCTGGAACACAGGAACACAGGATGTGTCAACGCGTTACGCGTGATAAGAATGCGGTAATCAATCAATCATCTCCTTCTACGGAAAAGCGGCAAAATGATTACTGTGTCGCTCTTATCCATGCGCAGGAGCCATTAGAGAAACAGACTTCAGCCGATCTATAGTAAGAATCTAGTTTGGCTGCGTTCCGAAATTAACTGCCAGTACTGGAAATTTATAGTTTACGTTACGTATATTGTAGATTTTCAGTACTGGCAGTGAATTTCGGAACGCAGCTTTTGTCTCGTTTAATGAATGACACAGTAAATCTGCGCAGCAAGTTTACTGACCATTGAGCAGTGAAAAAGACAATATGTGATCGTCGATCGATAGTAATCGTTTCTGTTGAATTTTGGCTAATCAATTCATCAGAACTGTTATTGTTATCGCGCTTTTACCGCTTTTGGTTGTGGACCAGGCTCGTTGGTCACTTAAATACTTTTGAGTTTAACGTCACGGTCTTTTCGTGCGTTTGATGAAAATAAAACGTCGCATTTCGGTAAAATACTAGAACTTTCGGTAACGTGGTCGGGGAGAAAGCCGCACGTAGTGCTATCCGTTCAATATAATCGGGACCCTGATTTCCATTATATCACATAATGTATCACGCATTTTGTAGTGATTATAGGTCGTAAAGTGATTGTATGTTATAAGTTGTAAATAGCGTCTTTTGTTGAGTACATTTCACAAGTTTGAGGTCAAAACGAGCAAGAGACATTCTGTTACTATTCACAAAGGATTACTCAACCAATCATATTTACTATTATGAAATGTATTATTTGTCCATTGAATTTGAAGGTGAGTTCTAATTGACTTTCTCTATCCATGCCACGCGTTCGTATCCTGTCAAATATCTACAAAATTGTACTAAGTCTACCGGTATCTCCATTATAGAAGTGCCGCTCGGTCGTATCGGTCAGTTTGAATTTAATAAACGCGAGCTGTGCAGCAACAGCATCTGCAAGGTTATCTGGTGTTTGTTTACGGTTAGAATCATCAATCATCCTGTTAGAAGAACCAAGGCTTCGAGTAACTATCACTCTTACAATATATTTGTGTCTCGTGGTCAGATAAAAACAAAGATTGAGGAAAATCTAAAATCAAAGCGAATTGGGAGAGTATAACAATTCTATCTAAAGTTGCGATTCACTTGACGCTGCAAATGCCTTGAAGCATTCTTCGTCTTAGAAGAAAAAGAAGAAAAACGCTTCAAAGCATTTGTAGCATCAAGTGGGTTGCAGCCCAAATAATTAATTATGGAAGGGTCCATTTTCGCGCATTAATGGACGTCAGGGCCGATAAACCGTCAGGAACTTTAATTAATTTGAATAAAATTAATCGCATTCGCCTATGAATTTTGAATCAGCGCGACGGGAAGCACTCTTCGTATCCTCGCGAACAATATTATATGAAAAAATGATTTTTTTAATTTTTTTCTTTACACCAAAAGTTGTGATCTATAAAAAAACATATAGAATGTATAATAAAATAAATAAAATAAAATATGTACTAAAAGTAAAATATATAATAAAATAAGTATTTATAACTAGATATTTTAACAATTAAATATTAATTAAAATCAGATCATAATAATAGAAACACAAAAAAAGGACATTAAAAAATTTTTTTGTCATTAAATACTTTTCGATTTTCAAGGAATTTATACAATTTTGTAATATATTTTATCTTTAATCAAAGGTGTAACGCAGAAGAGTAGGTATGAAAGAAGTACGACATGACTGTATGAAAAAACAATTAAAGTACTTTTTCTTTAATTACAATTGTACTTTAGTAGCAAGAAAATTTTAAATTGCCTAAATCTGTCTATGTCCTACATTTATGTAAAGAAATCATGTATCAAAATTCTTTTGTATAAATGTTAACAAATGTATTAACATAGTGCTAGCTTCCTAAGTTTATATTAATTAATTTCCTTGTTTTTCAAATATGTATTTTCTTATCTCGTGTTTCCAGATTTTTTCACTAATAGAAACATTACATTTATGAAACCATTATACAATTTGTAGAAAGTATATTTCATTATTATTTCTATGCCCAGCAAGAAAATATGAAATTCATGATTATTTACTTTATAATATGTTAAGATTTTTGTACTTTTAAATATTTTAATTATTTTAATTATTTTATAATATTTATATGTATTTTATATATATGTAATTTAAATTAATAGGTGAAGCATCCACATCATTTGAAGTATTATAAAGGCAAAGATGAAACTTGCAAACACTGAACGACAAAATAAAGATATCTCTGATAATTATATGGTAAACAAACAATGGATTTTAGAAAACTGGGGCTCCAGAAATTCTAGTCTTCTAAAAAAAAATTAGATACCGCGGTTTATTGTTGAGAACATTCTGCCTTTTTAAATTGTAGAGAGTCCAACATTCATTGATTTAATCAGAATCGGAATACCTTCAAATGCATAGAAAAACATTAAAAGAAAAGATTGAGCAAACATGGTTTAAAATAAAAACTGCTATTGAAAATAGATTGAAATAGTTGAAATACGTGGGTGGTTCACGTCAAAACCGGAATTTAATTTTTAGACAGGTAAAAAGACAAAATTATGACCGGTAAAGAACATTTATTTTTCAACGCAATCTCCATTTACATCATAGCATTTTTGCCATCGACGTACCAATGCGTTAATACCGACAGAATAGAAGTTTTGTCCTGACGTCTGAACCATTGTAACACACACGTCTTAAACAAATCTTCTGACTGAAAGCGCCTGCCGTCCACATATTTGTGGAGAGAACAAACAGATGGAAATCTGAGGGCGCTAAATGACTGTAGGGAGGATGTGAAAGGACTTCCCAACCGAATATTTGCAGTTTTTTCCTGGTTTGTGGCATCTGAGCCTCCTCTTCCAGCGTTGTTATGAAAAGATTCGCGCCCTTCTTAAACCATTCACATCATTCATACACCTGTTTTCTTCGGTTGGGAAGTCCTTCCACATCCCCTCTTCAGTCACTTAGAACCCTCAGATTTCCATCTGTTTGATACAAGGAATATTTTAACGGCAGGCGCTTTCAATCAGAAGAAGAGTTTAAGACGTGTGTGTTATAGTGGATCAGACGTCAAGACAAATCCTACTATTCTGTCGGTATTAACGCATTGATATGTCGATGGCAAAAATGCTGTGATGTTAATGGAAATTACGTTGAGAATAAATGTTCTTTACCGGTCATAATTTTGTCTCTTTACCTGTCTAAAAACTAAATTCCAATTTTGACGTGAGCGACCCTAGTAATAACAACTATAACAAATTTATGTAAAACGATAAGGTTATTGATACAATTTTTTATTAATATCAGGATAAGAGAAATAGGCAAGTAAGAGCCGGACGCAAGAATTCAAGCACTAGAACTTCGGCCGTAATCTTTTTTATTTAAACTTGAACGTTTCGATCCTTTCTTCGGAACATCTTCAGCATTATGTTTACAAAATGCTGTATAAAATAATACGGACGGAAAGTGAAATAACGAGATCATAAGTGGTTGAACTTTGAAGTACAAAACAATAACAATTCATAAATGATCGTAAAATTTTATTAATGGATTGTGAAATCAGAACATATCACAAAGGAGTGAGGCGAGATGTGCCAATCAATAACAGATCGTAAATATATGTAGTCGGGTAATAAAAGTGAATCAAAATATGTTTATTTAGTATGCCCGTAACGGAATAAATAACGAAAATGGGACATAAAAGTGGACGGTCGCATATTGGTGCATCGTGATAAACTATGTGTGGGTGGTTAATAAACGAGTAACGCGCAATGCATGAACAGACTTCCACGGTTGTATCTCAGATTTTGAAATTATTAGATTTTGTCTAGACGCTCAACAATTGTTGCGTATATGTGATATAAACACTCCGTGTCGGTCTGTCGGTTCAGACTGTTTTTCTGTCGCTTAATATAAAGCATATCTAACGTTAATCTTTTTTCTAAATTGATTTCTTCATCCAAGGTCTTAACACCGTCTCAATTAAATTCATGATCTAACAATCTGTGGTCAGTGATCACAAATGATTGCGAAGTATTTCTGTTGATGTGACTGCGGTCTTCCGTGATACGTGTTTCTAGTAATCTGCCTGTTTGGCCCACATACGACGCGTCGCAATCTTTACAAGTTATCTTATATACCACATCTTTCCGTGAGTATTTCGATAGCGGATCTTTATGGACTTTAATGAAAGAACGGAGTTTATTCATGCCCGTGTAGGACATGATTACATTCTGATCGCGGACTATATGTTTGAATTGTTCCGAATATCCTGAGACATACGGTTAAAAAATGTTGGGCGCTCCGCTGTCTCCTCCACAGATACACCCCGCTCACGATTAGATGTTTTCTAACTCTTGTAGAATTACGGGTTTGATCTATTAATATAAAAAAAAGAAAGTCACTTAGTCTTATCTGCTTAATAGTTTAACTCGAATTTATTCTAAGTCCAAATACACGAGAGTATTATTCGTAAATCTATAAGTCTTTCTTCGCGAGAATCGGCGCACTTCTTTTTTCTTTCGCGGAATTTGGAGTTCTCCCTGCTGTCGGGTCCTCGAGAGACAATTATATTCTCGGTATATCTTACTTGGCCGAATCAGCTGACGACACGCTTACAAACCGTCTAGAAAAACGCTTAGAAAAACGTGCGATCAACCGTCGCGCGCGATAATAAGGACGCGTCTTGTCAATATTAAATATTCCCAAACTCGACAATAAATACAATAATAAACGCGATAATACAACAGCGAAATACAACAGCGAATACGACAATAGCGAAATACAACAACAAATATGATAATAAATCTAATGAAAACGGCACATCGGGTCTGGCCACGAAGAATTCCTATACTCTTATTAAACAATGTTTTCAATCTCGTGTGAAGCACTTGGAACACGAAAGATAATGGATACCTATTTTCCCGCAAAACTCCTATTACCAATTCGAAATTTTTTTGTTGGAATCTTAGATAAGATAACCGAATTGCTCTATCGACTAAACCCGTGATGGTGCCCTTTTTGTGGCAAAGAGGGTGTTTGGACTCAAAATTAAGGTATCTACCCGAGAAAGTGGGTTTATGATATCAATCGAATTCGACGACATTGTCTCTGATAATAATTGTGGTGTCAAGGAAATTTAGGCGGTCTTCCGTACCCTTCTCCAGCGTGAATTGTAATCGTGGATGGACGGAGTTAAATAAATTAAGAGTAAATTCCAGCATGGAGCCAACAACGCTGTATCATCTACATATCTAAACTAGAATTATAATTTAAACGAAAGAGTCCCAAACACCCGCTTCTCCAAGTCATGTAAGGTGATATCCGCAATAATAGGTGACAACGAGAGTCAATTGGCATGCCGAAAGTTTGTTGATAATGCACGTTGTTGAAGGAGAAAAATGTGGAGTTAAAGACAAATCGAACCGCACACAGGAATTCGTCGCGCGGTATTGAGCAATTCCTTTCTATATGTTCCCATCTCTTGAGAATGCTCTCCATTGCCAATTCCACAGGGATGTTTGTGATAAGCGAGACCACGTCCAAGGAAATTAATTTATAGTTGTCATCAATATGCAATCCCGTAAGTTTGTCAACCAACTCAAAGTTGTCATCGATGTGGCTATAAGCCTTGGGAATCGGCCCATGAATGATGTGGAGAAAGGTCACAATAGAAAGCAGCGGGCTGTTCACCGAAGACACAATGATGCGCAGAGGACAGTTCGGTTTATGGATCTTCGGCAACCCGTACGCCCTCGTCAAGATACCATCACTACAGTTGAGCTGTCTATATGTACCGTTGTTAATGTAATTCAATCTTCTCCATCTCGTGAGGATGTCATGGAGACAATTGATGATTTTCCTTGTTGGATCTTTCTTAACTACAGTGTAGGTGTTATTGTCGGCCAGGAGTGTCCTCATTTTATTCAAATAATTTTCTCTATCGAGGGCTACAGTAACATTACCCTTGTCCGCTTTCGTGAAAATGATGTTGGTATTTTCAGTCAAAAATTTGCTCGTTATGCGAGCTGCTCTGATTAAGACCTTGTTTGTAGCTGCAGTGTCGAAAGGGTGGTTAGGGAGTTTCTTGATAATCGGGAAGCCTCTACTTCTGACGGTTGTACGTGAGGTGGAAGGGAGCTTGCCGATGCTGTGCTCGAAGCTCTTAAAAAAGTCTGTAATTTTTGCTTCGTGACAAACTTTTAAGTTGATCCATTGTTTTATACATCTAACAGTATCGACTCCAAAATTATTTTTAATAAACGTAAAAAAGGTGAAATAACGCATGTTTACAGCTACCGTTTAAACTATAATAAATTAAAGTAAAAGGCTCTATTATACTCATGTATCAGCATAAGAGGAATAGGCAAGTGAGAGCCGGGCGCAAGAACTCAAACGCTAAGACTTCGGTTGTAATATTCTTTATTTAACTTTCTCGGGTAGATACCTTAATTTTGAGTTCAAACACCCCCTTTGCCACAAAAAGGGCACCATCATAAGTTTAGTCAATAGAGCAATCCGATTATCTAATCCAAGATTCCAACAAAACAAATCTCGAATTGGTAACAAGAGTTTTGCGGAAAAATGGGTATTCATTAACTTTCGTGTTCGAAGTGCTCCACACGAGATTGAAAACATTGTTTAATAAGAGTGAAAAAACGTATAATCGTGAGCGGGGTGTGTCTGTGGAGGAGACAGCGGAACGCCCAACATTCTTTAACATTCCGTATGTCTCAGGATATTCGGAACAATTCAAACATATAGTCTGCGATCAGAATGTAATCATGTCCTACACGAACATGAATAAACTCCGTTCTTTCATTAAAGTCTGCTATCAAAATACTCACGGAAAAATGTGGTATATAAGATAACTTGTAAAAATTGCGATGCGTCGTATGTGGGCCAAACAGGCAGATTACTAGAAACACGTATCACGGAACACCGCAGTCACATCAACAGAAATACTTCGCAACCATCTGTGATCACTGACCACAGATTGTTAGATCATGAATTTAATTGGGACGATGTTGAGATCTTGGATGAAGAAATCAATTTAGAAAAAAGAATAACGTCAGAAATGCTTTATATTAAATGACAAAAAAACAGTCTAAACCGACAGACCGACACGGAGTGTTTATATCACTTATACGCAATAATTGTTGAGCGTCTAAACAAAATCTAATAACTTTAAAATCTGAGATACAACTTGGAAGTCTGTTCCAAGTTGTATCTCAGATTGCGCGTCACTCGTTTATTAACCACCCACACATAGTGTATCGCGGTGCACCAATATGCGACTGTCCACTATTATGTCCCATTTTCGTTATGTATTCCGTTACAGGCGTACTAAATATATATTTACGATCTGTTATTGGCACATCTCGCCTCACTCCTTTATGATATGTTCTGACTTCACAATCCATCAATAGAATTTTACGATTATTTATGAATTGTTATTGTTTTGTTTTTCAAATTTCATCCGTTTATGATCTTGTTATTTCACTTTCCGTCAGTATTATTTTGTACACCAGTCTGTAAACATAATGCTGATGATGGTCCAAAGAAAGGACCGAAACGTTCAAGTTTAAATAAAGAATATTACAACCGAAGTCTTAGCGCTTGAGTTCTTGCCTCCGGCTCTCATTTTCCTATTTCTCTTATCCTGATACATGAGTATAATAGAGCCCTTTACTTTAATTTATTATTTTTTATTATCATTTTTATTTTGTTATAAATATGTATTTCTTTCCTTTAATGTTTTTTTAATTAATTTGAATTTGAATTTTCCGTAGAAGCTTTCTGGGAATAACAGTTCATTAGATTAATTCCGAAACTTTAAAAAGAGAATCAGCTGCGTTGGCTTGCCGGAAAATGAGAGGAAAACATACATATGATATTTTAGCAAAGGCCATTTCGTGTTCTTGGAATATTATATACAATATAGAGTATGCTGCATGACGACCGATAATGGGTCAAATTTTGTTAAGGCGTTTCGATAAGGTTTTATGATACTTTGCATATCCATTAAAGTTTGTTTTCAATAATATATTTCTTGCACTAACATGTTTTTAATGGATAAATAATATTAATAAATTTTTTAGAACTTTCGAGAAAAATGAAAGTGATAGATGGGAGGAATTTGAAGAATTTCACAATATAAATGTATAGTTTATTACGGACAATGTAAAAAATGTATTTGTGGAGGATATAATTATTCGATAAAACTATACAAAAACGGACCCAGCTCCATAACTTTGATCTTGACATATGTTGTCAAGGTCACTATCCTGAGTATTCTTCAAAAGCGTCGCTTGTTGTTTACTAGAAAGAATATAGATGTCTCGATAGAAAATATCGGTACAACTGTATGCAACGATAAAAATATATAGGTAGAAAAGTCTAATGCAAAAGCTATAAAACAAAATTACTGTTTTTTCTACTTAAAATTGCAAACACAACTTCCGCGTCATTTGGAAACTGTACATGGCAATGAACCTGAAGTTAAGAAGTTCGCCGTATTAGCTAAAAGCAACCCGGAAAGAAAAAAAAGAATAGACATTATTCGAAAAAATAGTAATTTCGAGTTCAATATAAACTCAGAAGTTAATAATGTAAAACTTATTGTATGCAGACGTCCTAATAAAAAACATGTTTGTTACAGACTGTTACGTCGTATGGACTTAACGATTCTTTTCTTGCCTATTATTCAAGCAGACACGCGTTTTTTCTTCTTTCGAAACGTGGACCTTCATAATAAATCATAATAAGGAAAGCAGAGATAAAAACCCGAGAGATCCTGAAACATCTTGCCTCATCTTTCTGATAAAGATTAGCCAACAACCAAAATTAACAAACTTAAATAAATTATAATTGACAAATATATACAACATCAGTAACAATAACAACCGAAACGAGAGACCCGGAAGACTTGCCTCACATTCCTGATAAAAATAAGCCGACAAACGAAATTAGGAAACTGGACGCGCGCTCGATGCAACAAAAACAAATAATTAGTCACGATAAGCAATTAATCATAGTGAACTCTGTACACTAGAGTAAAGGTTGCGCAATCGATCAAGACATAGACAATATTAAATAAACATCGCCGATAAATCCTAAGACTTTCCGTTCTTGGAAAACGCCTTCTGATTGTTATATTAGTAGGTATAATAAGAGAGTTCTAACCCTGGTTTTCCGAGGGGGGATGAAGGACGGGGGTGATATCGTAGGTGCGGGGGAATGACGTCACGCGGGCGGGGGGACGCTTATCGCGATTTCGACGAGCGGGACATGTTCCAAAACAAAAGATATCAGTTTGAATTTATAAACAGATAGGTACAAAATAAGATTATTTTCCCGCCCAATTAATCTAGCAGCGGGCCGCACGAGAGAGAGCGTGAGAGAGAGATAACGCGGTGATGTACAGGCTGAGGAGAACGCGAGTAATTTATAAATAAACTAATAGCGCGTGGCGTTCGAGGATGACGCAAGGAGAGCGCGAGAACGAGAGAAAGATAGCGAGAGAGATATCGCAAAGCGTTCGCAAGGCGTTCGCAAGGATAGGAGAGATAGCGCGAAGGAGAGGAATTACTAATCTAAAATAAATGTACTCTTTTAATACAATTAAAAATTATTTATTTATATAATTGTGTATGTTTTACAAATGTTTGTGTGCAATATATAAAATATATAAAAGATACATAAAATGTCATATCATTTATTACAAGCATCGTAAAGAATATCATTTATAGCGCATGTTAATAATTCGCAATCTATGAGTGATTCACCGTCAAACGAATCACTTTCGCGGCGTCGCTCGCACTACGGATATTATCACGTTGTAAAATAGCTGCAAATTTTTTAAACTTTTCATTAACACTATACGTATTTTCGGATAGCCAGCAATACATATGACGTATACAATTTTCAAAGTCGAATAAATGTAGTAAAGTCGGTGGTGTCATATACAAAGAATTATTAGATAATGTTATTTTTATAATTTTTGAATTATACATTTTAACCACTTCAAGTGTTATATCTCGAAACCATAATGGAGTTTCAGCCGATTGTAGTCGCTCGATGTCAGCTCGTTTTTGCATTAGCGATTTCCATGTTTCAATAGGCAATATTATTTGAATGCCTCGATTATCACTGAGAGCCAGTTCCACGTAAGATGTGATTCCAACTCTGTTTCCTATTTCCAAATATTTGTACGATGTCGGGGTTAAAGCGTATCTTCTTCCAAGTATACGAACCGCACGATGAGTTAAAGCGCTACAAAATTGACTTTTATTTAAAAACCATTATTTAACAAAAAGTATAAAACTTTATAAAAATCGAAACTTACTTGGCACATTCCTTCTTACATGTTGGAATTGTAACATCCTCAATCGGATCGTAATAGTTCATGCTGCTTCCTACGGCGGAGTACATTTCTCTAGGTTATGAGAAGTAGAGCGGTACGAGCTGTTAACGCGACACTGATCGTATAAAAATTAACCGAATATACGTGACGCTTATTCTATAAAAGTATGATGTGGTGGGGGGATTAATGCTTCTAGCGCTCTGAAATTTAGGAGAAGGGGAAGACGGTCAACGTTAAAAGAATTCTTAGAAACAACTTGCGAGGAAAAGATTGGGGAGAATTAGAGATAAAATATATTAATGTTTACATATTTTATTTTTTTCAAATTTTACAATTCTTTCTGACGTTGCGACCACCAGTTAAATATTTTGAATACATTTTGCAATGCGCAATTCTTAACATGTTTTCCACATCGCATACTGTTTGTAACATCCAGATTATTTAGAGACTCGATATCTTCATAGTCAGCATCCAAGGTCTCAATAATGAAGCCGTTTCCCACATCGTCTAGTATATCAGTTAACCATTCTCGTTTTTCATGTCCTTTAACGTACACGAGAGATGATTCATCTTCTTCTTCTTCTTGCATCATACCAACGACAGCTGATGTAATCAAACGTTGAGCAAAGCTGTACGAAACGTTTCCATCCTCCCATTGCAGTCCAAGTTGATTTCTAATCAGCCATTAGGCTTGACACCTCTCAGATTTTGTGAGCGCATGCCATGGTACAGGACTCGCGAAAAAGTAATGTGAAAGTATAAATCCATTTCTCAGAATCGCTGCTTCCTTCACCATAAAGTTTCTTCCGATAATGAAGCCTTGCAGATCGACGAACGTTGGTACAGACATGACGAGATCTCTCTCTTTGATGTGTCAGTCGAGAGGAATAACAAAACTCTACAACCATCTCACAACACTTTGATTTATATCATGCTCCTCTTCCCCTCTCTAAATTGTATCGATGTTATCGCGAATACACTTAGGTGATTTTGCGCACAACGTTGGTCAACGGGTTGTACTGGATCACGCGATGGTGTATGATGAGACAGTACGCAATGCTACTCATCGGCACGTTCTCCTTACACTCGAATTCCAATCTCACATCCACGGTTGTGCTCTTGACCGATTCGTTTTGTCGAGAACAATCGATGATCACGAACGAACCGTTACGTAGAAACATCGAGATGGTGAGACTCGGCTCGAGATACTCGTATCCGTAATAGTTCTTGCAAAAACGTGTATACGTGTCATACAGAATCGACCATCTCTGTTTTTATCGAAATCCAGATTTATATCGTCGTACGGATAACATTCCGAGTTCAGATAAAGTTTCACGTTGGTCAATTTACAGTCGTCGAATCGACTCGTATCCTCAGACATAACGTTCTTCCGGCCTATCTGCAGAGCGAAGACAACGTATCGCGGCTTCTCCAGCTGAGTCGCGGTCTTAATGGACCACGAATGCTTGGTTGTAAGCTGCAATAGCGGATACTCGTACAGATCCCACGAGCGAAAACCCATGCTGAGGTATTGTCCGCTTTCCAGAGCGCGCAGCATCGACAGCTTGTTGATCTCGCTCAAGAGCACGTGTGGCATTCGCCATTGTATCTTGAATATGTTGATCACAGGCTCCAGCGCCGAATCTCCAAGCAGACAATTGTTGTTGTTGCGCGATCATATTAAGATCAACTCGTGACGAGCGTTAATCACCACGCGTCTGTAACCCTCGCAAAATCCCAATAACAAGTAGAGCGGTATGCAAAAATTGAAGTGTCCATTCACAGTAGTCGGCGCATCCCAGCCGGCGTTTCTCATAATCACGCTTCTATCAAATGATATCGTTACATAGTTTTTGAGCGTAGTTGTTACTCCTACGTTTCTGTTGTGATCAATCTGCACGCCATCGAGTTCGTATCGAATCTCATTGAACATGAATGCTACGCAATTATTTCCCAGTTCCACATTAGATCCTTCAGCCGGTTCGTTTATCCTTAGTTCTCCCTCGATGTATAGAAAACTCTCATGCGCCAACGTATACAGATCCTGTTGTTGTATGGGTATTCTTATCTCGTCACTGTGTCCCAACGTTGTGTTAGCGAACGAGTTGTACGTGTGAGTCTCGATCTTGGCGATGCGATCGTCGAAGACTGACTCGTCCCCGATGTTGAGGATGTCGGTCATCGTTCAGATGTTTCGCACCGCGAATCCCAAAGATTGTAAAAACGCAACGTTCGATGTGCTGAATTTCTTTTTCTTGGTGCAACCGGATGATTGGATATTAGCGAATGTTGACGTTGTTGTTGCTGGCCTCGCGTTCTCTCTCGTGTCTTTCGATCTGTTCAACACGAGCATCTCATGTATCGCACACTAATTTTGTCGCCGTCGTACGTGCAATCTAACGGTAATCTCTTCTCCATGAAAATCGAACAATCGGCCGTCCTGGTCGACAACTCATAACGTTAAATCTGTAATGCTCCGCGCGATGATCGGCAGGTAAATGATCTGCGCTGACGTTTCCAATATCTCATATTCCGGTGGTACCCTCGGTGAAAATACATGTATCGTATGAACGAGTTTGCCGTTGCTGTACGCGCCCGCGGTCACGTTACACTCTACATGGATAATGTTCACATTGATAATGTTAATCGGCATGTCCGATTCGTACCATTTTCGCGGCTGTAGTATACGGTTCGAAAATACCAGCAGCGATCCAATGTTGTTGGGCTTGCAAAAGTTTATTCTGTAGGCGCATTTGATCTCGCTCTCATCGTATTGTAATTAGCGCGGAGCACTATCGGCCATCTTCATAGTCAACGTCGTTGTTCATCCGAATATGCGCAACGTCAATGTGTTTTTATCACCGTCACGAATAGCGGACGTTTCCGTGAAATTGCACGTGTTAGAACTCATGTATTGCTTGCAGCTCGTACGATCCCTCGGGAATCGTAATTTCCGCGTCGTCTTTGCCGAAATAAAATTTATTATTCGAGGAATTCACATTCGATATCGTGTGATAAGTTTCAAAATTTGTTAGATCGAGCTCGTATTCATCATCGCTCAAATCTACGGCGGGAAAATAGTTTACCGGGAGGGCGCTACTCTTCCCGGTCAGCGTGAATGTCATAGACATATCGGTAAAACTATTTAACGAATACTTAGCGAGTTAAATAGCGCGATGTATGTCTTTAAATTTGCATGCATCGACCGTTCGGAGAAACTGCAGGCACAATTGTCCGCAGATGCTCTGATCGTAAGTTTGAACAGGTGTGTGATTGTACTGTATCTTCGTCACGTTCCGTCCGAAATATCGCACCAATTCATTCGGTGGTCGAAGATTGCCAAACCTGTCGAAATATATAGCACAATTCCCCCTTTTTGCGTACGCCACCCAATGAGTACCTGGTCCTGTTGTGTTATACAAAATCACGATGCCGCTCTCGTTTCGATATATACCGCCGATTGGTAAAAAGTCACGCATAAAAACGCCTCTAAAGAATGGTATACGCATACGTTTTGCATGTTGCAGCAATTGTACATTGGTGGTTACGCCCTGTGGCATTTTTAGCGTCTCTTTGACATTTTTTTTCTCGTTGAGACTCCTCGTCCGTGTTTGTACGGAGCGAGATACAATCCGCGACCTTCCATGGCGCGATTGTGACGTAGTATCTCTTGCAACTGACGTTGTGCGGCTTTTCTGTCGTTCACCGCCCTTGCTACGCCAGCAGCTCCACCGATCAGGGATCCGAGCGCGCCCAATATTGGTAGAATTGGCAATATACCACCGCGTTTCGCTACCGGAAGTATCCGTTTTTTCGCCGTCTTTTCCTTCGTCTTCGTCGTCTTTTTCAAACTCATACCGAGCTTCGTCTTGGCTTTCATCGCTGCCCAGACAACTGTGGCGGCTGCTCTTTCGCCAGGAGTCGAATCTCTCGCGGTAATACGTTCTCGCGCTTTCGTAGCAAGTATATTATCCGCCGCGTGTCTCTCGGTGAGATCGTTCCTCCGAGAGTACGCTATATCGTGTTCACGGCACGCCGCGTCCAATGGGTTGATACTTCGATCGCCTCTGGCTAATCGCTTCTGTAGCCGCGTGCCCGGTCCGCAAAACTGGTAGCCGGGGATATGGAATTCGATTGGAAGTGCGTTTATCGCGCGATTTAGTATGCCTCTACCTACTGTTGTTGACATTAGCTGCAATTCTTTATCAACGGTGCTGGACTATCGATGTGCGTTCGCTGCCACGGTTGATTATAATGCCGCATGCATCGACGATATTGCTGAACCTCCGAATCAGCCATTATGTGTTCCGGAAGCTTGTCCCACAGTAGCTCTACGTAGTGATCAAAGTTTTGCAAAAAAGTGCTTTTGGCACAAACTGTAACTGCTCGGCGGTAAACGTACGAATATCTCTCTTGTCCAACAGAAGAAGAAACATTTTCAAGACTGAGCGATTCGCGGTTACGCGCCTCTATACAAGCAGGCGTTCGATCCAATCAGGAGTGCAAAATGAGATTCGTGCGACAACCTTTGACGATACGCGTGACGAATTGCGACGATAGATTACGATCGATGGGGGACAACGCGGAGATGCGCAAACACGGTACGATGCTACCGACTACTATACGCGCGATCGTTTGCGGCCCCTCGAATTGCGGTAAAACCAACGTTCTGATAAGCCTACTGGAAAGTCCGCACGGTGAACGTTTCGAGAATGTGTACGTGTACTCGAAGTCGCTGCAACAGCCGAAATATCGGTATCTGGAGAATTTGTTGACGTCGATCGATGAAATCGGCTACTTTACGTTCTCCAATAACAGTGACGTCATTCCACCGAGCGAGGCACGTTCAAACTCGATTTTCGTTTTCGATGACGTGGCGTGTGACAAGCAAGATACGATAAGAGACTACTTCTCAATGGGACGCCACTCGAACGTTGACTGATTCTATCTCTGTCAGACGTACGTCAGAATACCAAAACATCTTATACGCGACAACGCGAACCTGCTGATCATGTTTAAACAGGACGGTACCAACTTGAAACACGTGTACAATGATCACGTGAATATCGATATGTCGTACGAGGATTTCAGTGAATTATGCCGTACTTGTTGGCAGCAAAAGTATGGATTTCTAATGATAGACAAGGACAGCTCGCTTACGAACGGTTGATACAGAAAAGGATTTAACGTGTTCGCGATACCACAAAACGATTTGTCGCTACCGATATTCTGTCGAGAGGGGTGAAACACGAGCGCTCGACACTCTACCGACATGGCTGGGAGCGATAATATTTGCGAGCGTGAAAAGATTGCGAGAAAGATTGCAAAGACAAGCGAATCGATCCGCAAGAAACATCGCGCTTTGAAGACCGGTAAGATCGATGACGATATCGCAGTCAAGGCCCACTTTAAGCCTATTATCGAACCGCTACAAAAGATCGTCGACAACTCGAGCTCGATCGTGGTGAAAAATGAGCTGGAGAGTAACGCTAACGCGAAAATTAAAACGTTACCCATCAAGCGGTACGCGGAGGATGTGACACCGAAAAAGAGAAAACGATCGAACGCGGATCGCTCATCGACGTTGATCGGACCTACATCCGATCAATCGGACGCTTCACTGGATGAACCGCCGATAACCTCAACACCGTCAGCGACAATGAGAATCGTACAACCTACGATATCACTCGCAAACGAAAATGTTTTCGAAACCATGGGCAACTCGCTCGAAACATCCGTTTGAAACGTGTTACAAACGTCGGAAGGTCAAGAAATGTTGCGAGAGCACTTGGGGTCACTCGGGCAAAAATACATGGGCACTCTCCTCGGTGGTGACGAAAAAAACAAAATCGATCACGTATCTATTTCGGTAAGGATAAAATGCTGCTCAGTAACAAACAATTCGACATCGACAAAGATGATTCTATAATCATAAACAAAGTGAGGTACATTGGTACATCAGGATTAAACGAGTTGATCTTCATGAGAATTCCCGATGATGTCATTTACACGGAGGACGATTTGCAAAAATACAAGAGCATATTATTGACGACGAACGCGCATAAACGCAATTATGATGCGCAAGGCCGATTACGGAGTAACAAGGGATACAAGTACAAAGAAATAATCGCACCGTTGATGTCGCTCAAATCAAAAAAGAAAAAATCTGGAAAGGGAGTATTCATGCCTCGCGCGATGACGCTAACCGACAATAAGTTCGATTACGTGCACTGGGACGACCCCAACGAGCTAGTGGATCGTCTACGATTGCTCGACGCTTTGCGCCGAGCTGATCACAACGCTCACGACAACGAGATCCTATCGATCATCGAGGAACTTCGCGAAGTCGGCCTTATTATAAATTAAACGTTGTCTCGACAAAACTAATCAGTCGATCGACGTCACTCTCATCGAAAAATGCCTATCAACAAATTCGGATTATTCGAACGACGAAATGATGCAACCGGTACAAGCGATCATAGATTGGTGAGAAGTTACGTGCGCAAAAACGCTCTGTGTCGCGTCGCTACGGACTATGACGCGAGGTTGTGCAAGATTCGTCGTGTAGCGCAGTCTGAAGCTGATACTGATGCCGTCAACAAACTGCACGTGGAATAGTGCGTTAAAGCGTTGTGGAATCAACAGAAAGAGTCAGACAAAAAGCTGAATGCGCTCGAGAAGGATGTGCGAGCGTTACAGACTACGATAGACGAACTTCAGCGTGCGACTAACGCTAACTCGGAAACGGCAACGAACGACTCAGGAACGACTCAGGAACGGCAATAAACGACTCAGGAACGGCTACCGAACAGATCTGAAACGACTACGGATGACAATGAACGGCAGTAAACGGTGAAGAAACGGCTACGGACGGCTAAAGAGTGACAACGAACGGCAACGAACGGTTCAGGAACGGTTGCCTGACGGTTATCTAACGGCTTAGGAACAGCTCAGAAACGGCTACGAACGGCTCAGGACGGGCTACCGAACGGGTCAGGAACGGCTACGAACGACTATCGAACGACAACTAACGGTAGCGGATGATAAAGAACGGCTATTAAAGGACGACGACGAACGACAACAGACAGCGAGCGATAAAACGGACGGTGATACTCAGACCACATTCGATCGACGAATCGAAACAATGATGGATCGACGATCGGGGAAAACCAACAAAGCAAAGCAACAACAACATAGTTTAGAGAAACGGCAGTTGGTGAACGAACTGCACGCACCTGCGAGAAAAAATTTTCCCCGAAGACATGTCATAGTACGGGGATACGATGACCCGTGGCAAGCTGACATCGTCGAGATGCGTCCGTACTCTCGTTTCAACAGAGGTTACCACTACATACGAGGGTCGTTTGATATGTTTGGTAAATTTCTATGAGATGGCGTCACAATCTATTCGGTGACGTGACGCCTGGAAAGTTCCACTTTTCAAACCCCCCCAGACCAAATTTCAGCCAGAAGTGACGCGTAGTTCATGTTCGGTAGTCGTTTGAAGCGAGCGGTTTAGCAGTTGCCGCAAAAATGGAAAAAAACGAATTCCATGCAGTGATAAAACACTTTTATTTAAAGAAGTGGACAGCAGCGCAGATCAAAGCCGAGTTCGACGAAGTTCATGGAGACTCTGCTCCTGCATTGAAGACCGTTTATTTTTGGATAAACGAATTTAAACGTGGTCGAACCTGCACTGAGGACGAAGCGCGCTCCGGACGCCCAGTTGAGGTTACCACATTGGATATCGTGGAAAAAATCCATGGTATAGTTATGGAAGATCGCCGAATAAAGGTGCGTGAGATTGCTGAGGCCTTAGGCATCTCCATGGAACGAGTGCATAACATCCTGCATGAAAAACTGCATATGGAAAAGCTGTGTGCATGATGGGTGCCGCGATTGCTCACTCTCGATCAAAAACGTACGCGAAAGGACGTTTCAACGCAGTGTTTGGCGATGTTTAAGCGTAATCCGAAGAATTTCTGGCGTCGATTCGTGACTGTGGACGAAACTTGGATCCACCACTACACTCCTGAGACGAAGGAGCAGTCAAAGCAGTGGATAATGCATGGTGAAAGTGTGCCGAAGAAGGCGAAGACTGTTTTGTCGGCTGGAAAAATGATGGCCATTGTTTTTTTGGGATTCCCAAGGAATTATCCTGATTGACTACTTGCAGAAGGGTAAGACAATAACAAGAAAGTATTATGCAACGTTATTGGACCGTTTGAAAGAAGAGCTGAAAAAAACGGCCAAGATTAGCCCGCAAAAAATTGCTCTTCCACCAAGACAACGCGCCGTCCCACAAGTCGACCGTCGCAATGGCAAAATTATACGAATTGGGCTTTGAATTGATTCCTCTTCCACCCTATTCTCCGGATTTGGCCCCGTGCGACTTCTTCCTGTTCCCAAACTTGAAAACTTGGCTCGGTGGGAAGAAATTTTCGTCGAATAAGAAAGTCATCGTCGCCGTCAATAAGTATTTTGCAGGCTTCGAGACAGCCTACTTTTCCGACGGTATTAAAAAATTGGAAACTCGCTGGACCAAGTGTATAGCCCTTGATGGAGACTATGTTGAAAAATAAAGGCGATTTTTTTTCCAAAAAAATGTGTTTTACTTGCTTTTTTACCAAACTTATCAAACGACCCTCGTACTCACCGTCATCGATGTGTTGAGCAAGCACGCGTGGGCCGTACCACTCCAGAATAAAGGCGGGAGCGAGACAATTGACGCTATCGCCGAGATAATTCGAGATAGCAAGAGATGCCCGAGAAACATACAAACCGATATGGGGAAGCAATTTTACAACGCCGACGTGCAACGGCTTATGCGGAAACATAACATCAATCACTATTCCATATATTCGGTGTTGAAGGCATCGGTCGTCGAGCGATTCAATCGCACGCTGAAGAACATGTGGAAGATGAACGGAACTTACAAGTGGATCGACGCGTTGCCGCAACTCGTATCGGATTACAACACGCGCAAGCATCGCACGATTGGCATGCGACCCGTCGACGTTATCCCCGCGATCGCTGAAAGACTCTTGGCTACTGTATACAACCGCGTAAATATCGCGGGTCCGGCAAAGTTCAAAGTAGGTGACCCGATACACGTTAGCAAGTACAAGACATTTTTCGAGAAGGGTTACACGTCAAATTAGACAACCGAGGTGTTTAAAATTGTTAAAGTGCAGCGTACTAATCCCGTAAGCTATCTACTCGAGGACTATTGCAAAAAATCTGTCGCTGGAGCGTTCAACGAGTATGAGTTGCGTCTCGCGAATTATCCGGACGTGTATCTCGTAGAGAAATTACTGCGCAAAAAGGGTGACAAGGTTTACGTAAAATGGCTGGGATTTGATACATCGCACCACTCATGGATACATAAGGACAACGTGATTTAATTCATACAGACTGTATTTATTTTAATATATGAAAAAATATATAGTGTACAACATATAAAAATATGTGAAATAAAATATCTTTTACAACGAATATGCCTATTTTATATTATACAAATAATACAATTTTTACATACATATCTATATAATATTCAAAATATACATATTTTTATTTACAATAAATATATACGTTTATTATTTACAACGGTATCCGGTAATGTCCCCATAGTAACGTGTCAGTAGTTTCAGGTACGATATACCGCTTGTCGTCGTACGGACGTAGAGTAATTTTTGTCTCGCGAATGGTATATACACTTCGTGCAATTTAGATCTTATGCATGATTGTTGACGTGTAATTTCAATCTCTTCGTGCAAACATCGCGTGTAATCGTCGAACGTTATCGTTCTCGCGACAACGTTGCTCTTAACACCTTTAATTTTTTCGTATCCTTTTTACCATCCACTCGCAACGCGTACATTGTTGCTCTAAGCCCGACAAATTCAGTCATTATCACACCGTTATTCTTGTCCTTCATCAAACCCGGAATCTTTTTATTCACAAGCGGCATATCGTACGCGTTGTCCACAGCATAATCGCTCGTATCGAATCTAGCGATATCGCGTTTTATGTTCTCGTACACATCGTCGCACTCGATGTGGTATACGAGGCTGTCTGTGTCGGTGTACATTACTCGACATTTGTCACGATACAGCGGTGACATGTATTCGTGATGAAACTCGTACAAACACGTTTTGGAAATGTCGAGTATGCACATACCGACGTAAATTGGTTTGAAAAATTTTACCTCGAGTTTGCGCAATTCGACGACTACAAGATTTTCGGAGAAAATGCTTCTGCTATGAAAATTTGGTTTCGCGATCATTGCCTCCGCGACGTATCGTCCGTCCCACTTTGTCAATAATTTTACATCTACGCGATTGCGCACATTTTCCATCGTTTTGCCGAATACCGCGTTGTTCATTAATTTGTATAAATTTTTATCGAAATCATTTTTCGCGAGTGTTCGAAAATGTGTATTGAGTTCGATATAATTTCGTAGCCACAGAGATTGAGCAAATTGTAATACGCAATGTATTTTTGTAACGCGAAGACCGTGTCGCGTACATTGCTGCAGGTTGCGATAGTGTATGGCGTAACACTTCTTATCGTACAGAGTCGCGAAGAGCTTGGCCTCCCGCTTGCCTGGCGGCTTATCGTGCGTCGGACAGAACGGTAGGTCAGTGTGCGCATCGTGAAGGCTAATCGGATATTCGAGATCAACCTCGAGAATATAACCTGTGAGCGAATCCGAAGCGATCACGCTAACGTCAAAGTTCGAAATGTTTTCGACCCATCGAAAATCGGCATAAGGTAATGGCTGACACATTGCCCATCCGTATAAATTATTTACATCGAAATATGTGAGATAAGATGACGGTTTCGATGGATCGTACGACCGCATGTATTTGTTATTAGCGTGCGCGTATCTGTTTGAACATTGACTCAGCCCGCCGCGTATACCACGTTCCATAAACATAATCATATCGATGTCTGTAAGTAATTCGAACGTAATTTTCGTATGTTTTAACATAGCATCCCACGTGTATCCGGGAAGAGTATAGTAATACGCGGGGTCGAGTCCGTAACTCTCGATACATTTATCACGGAAATTTTCAAAAATATCGGCTAATAACAAGACATCAGTTTTTAGGTATAGATCGCTATACTCGCCTAGCGTTCGAATGGAGAATCGTTGCCGGCGTTCTCGGCGTGCGCGTAATCGCTCTCGGATACTGTGTCACTGGTCAAGGAACTGTAAAACGATTCGCGCGGTGGTAAACACGTAGGATACGTCCTGCAACCTGTCGACACAGTCAAAATATTCATAAGGAAAAACGCCCTTCCGTGTTAATAAATTAAAATCTTCTGTCGATAAATTTTGAAATTCAGATTTTAAAATTTGGAGTTTATCTTTATTAAAAAACGATGCCAATTTGTCGAGACTGGCTGTAAGAAATTTATATGAATCGATAAAACGTAATTTAATATGATTTTTATCGTCAGCAAGTTTAACAGATTTTGTGAATGAAATATATCTTTCCTTGGTTATCGGTAGTAATTCGATATTCCCTTCGAACGCTATAGCTATTTCCTCGATAATAAAATGCGCGTCATAATTGGATAAATTGTAAAATACTATTGGAATAAAAAATGATTCTTTATAATTTAGATTACAATTTGAGTGCGCGGGACCTCGGTACCGCCTGGTTGGATGGCAATGATCGCGTACGCGTCTTGCTCGAACGGTTTATCGCAAATGTGACATTGCGTGGCGCTATGAAATTTTTTCCACTCATCACGCGTTAAATTTACCATGGGGACATTCGTGGTTAATATTTTTTACACGCAGTCCTAAATTTTTTAATTCTTTAGCGAACCACGAAACGCAATCGGCGCTACGACGAGAATGATACGCGGATAACGATTCGTCGTACGAGCAATGTACATAATACCCAACGCTAAATACCTCGTGATGTTGATAGTATGACGTGTGTTCCGATTGTGTCTTCCTCAGCACGCATTCCAAGTCGGCGTATACGATGAATGGAAGCCGCTCTTTCCTGATGTAGTTGTTGAAGCCGAGCCACTTGCCCTTATCGCTCGGTAATCGAATAGCACAGTCGTTCATCTCCCTACAGTCAACCACATGTAACTGCAACTTTTCTTCGTATCCGAAATAGTGCAAGCATCTGTAAAATGGAAATTACAATTTTATCTTTTATTCAAATATTTTCACAATTTATATATTGCATTTATATTAAATATACATACCGATCGCAGTTATATTTTTGACCATTGTGTTTACTCAGTTGCGAGCTCACGAGCCGGGATAGATTCTTGATACACGTGAAATGTCCAACGCTGTTGTCCTCCTCCACGTACAGCAGGTTGACTTGCTTTTCTCTTTTCCGATCGGCAAGTCGTATCGGAAGAATTGATAGTTCCTCCTTCTTCCTCTCGATGCCGTAGACGTTAATTGAGATGTTATTTACAAGTTCAAACTTTTTAATTTGATTAAAAGTCACTGGAAACTCAATGTCCTGCAAATTCAGCACTTTTGTATAATGCGAATACGATGATTCCCGTTCCACCTTTCTTTCAACGGGGTAGAGAGCAGCGACCACCGCCCACACGAAACACGCATTGTCTTTGGATTGCACGTTTATCACCGCTCTTTTTATCATTATTTCTCGCGGTAATTTAATATAGCATCCCGCGTGCATTGGATTATATTTGTTTATTTTTATAGTTAAATCGATTATTCGCGATAATGCCCAACCACTATCGCGTTCCTGGAACTCTTCCAGAGACGCCAATGTGGATTCGATAACGCGGCGCTCGTACCACTCGCGTAAATCGAACGTGCGAAAGAGTTTATAATTTTTCGTGTTAATACTTTTGTTGGCGCTCTTATCACCCGACACAAACTCACCATTAAATACGGTATTTACTTTAACATTATTGTGTCTTTCTATAACTTTTTGCACGTGTTCGAACACAATGTCTTTGGTGTCCTCGAGAAATTGTCGCGGTTCGATATAGTCTGCGTTAATCACCGCACCGGTCAATATACGGCTTTCGAACGTGGTATCGATCTCCCGCCAAATGAGTCTTTCCGCGTTATTGTTGCCACTGTAATCACCACCACTAGGTATAAACCATCTCTGCAATCGAGTCTTTGTACTCTCGAGTCGCGCGATTCTAGCCACCAAAGATTGTCTATTTCCGATCGAAAGTCGCGGACGTTTTATTCGACTTTGCACTTCTAATTATTCGATGAACTCGTCGCATCACTGCACCCATGCAATATACTCGCCCAAGGTGGCGACTTGGTGGGACAACAGGTCGCGTTCAGTCTGCTCGATGTCTTCCATGTTTTTAATGTTTTTTTCACAAATGTGTACAAATTGGACACATATTACACGGAAATATTATATACAATGAATCCCTACAATTTGCACAGTATCGACCATCCACTGCATCGTATAATTTAATCACATGCTTCCGAACAGCATACATGTGTCCGACGTCTTGAATAGAGATCATACACGAAGCACATAAAGCTAAAGCGCCACCCGTAGAATAATAAAACTATATGGCGCAAACTTTTGTACGTCCATTTAGCGCAAGGATTTGCGAATTAGGCACTATCTTGTCGTCATAATCTGTAAAATCCTCACTGCCATCACTAATATAATCACTGTCATTCAACAACGCGTGATCTTCGTCAAACGACTCATCCAATATTGCCTCGAAATTATTATTATTTTCCATTTTTACTCAAGCAACACTATCTGACACTGCGACCAGAGGTCGCACCGCTTACCTTTTCCCCGTGCACCAGCGGAACTAACCCGGTGGCTGGAGAAACCCGGAGAGAGCAGAGGCAGCAGTCCAGTGGAGAGGAGCAGCCGCGAGTCATCCTGGACCGATTTTGACAGCTGGAACATTCGAAAGACAAATATTGGTTATGCGGCGCCGAACTAACCGTGGCGCGTGTGTTACGTAGTTTTAAATTACCGATCCGTCCGAAGTATATTGTGGCATATTTTAGATTCGTTATACTCGGTGATTATGTTTTCTTGATATGCGTGCATTATGTTTTATTTATCGAACAGCGAGGGTAGATTTATATATTTATATATGGATACGGAGATAGAGATTATTTTATATTTTGGGATTATTCATATACGCGTGCGTGTCGATGAACATGTTTTGTTTTGTAAAGATTTTTCTATTGCTTTTCAGATGCGATTGTTGCATACATACTTGTTCTTTTGATAAGTTTATTGTTTGATAGATTGCGTGTAATAAAGATGGCAAATGAATTTTATAATTATAAACAATCGCTACTTTCGATCCTCGATCAGCGTCGTAATTTGTAGCGCGTGTATCAATCTACGTTTTATGTAATGTCCCATGACCAGATGGTGCATTCTTGCAATAGTGTTCGAATATTTGATAGCGTGTCATTCATTGATCTCGATGTTGTCGTTCGGGACCTGCGAGCGTTGCGTGTATATCACTTTCTGGTGGACTCTGCGCGATACCGCGGAGATCGTTTCTCAATTTTATACTTACAGTCATCTGGTCATGTTTTAGCGTGTTAGATTATTTATTCTTTTATTTCGTGACTCACGTTCACTGCGCGAGTGCATTGACTTTCGCTTACTTTTGAGCTAAACCATCTTAATTGTTTCTATTTATTTATTCGTTCTTCCCTTGTCATGATGCTAATACGAAAAGCGAGAGCATCGAATAATATGTACCTTGTACTTTAACTTGTCTTCCAAATTCGGGTCTAGAAAGTCAGTGCACAGGTTGACCGGTGTGGGTCGACGTTGCGCGGGTCAGGGTCAACATCGCCGGGTAAAACATGTAAGCCTTCCCCTTCCACGCGACGGAGAGAAGCGTGCGCAGATCCGACGTTCTCCGAAAGTGGAAAACTACTGAGCAAGAGTGGGGAAGAGACCGCGCTCAGGTACCGGAGCACGACGCAGTGCTCTTGGTCAGTCGGTCCGTAACCTTATAGAGGAACAGTCGTTGTAACGTCGGCCCGGAAGCTAAAGTCTCTCATTATATCTTATATACACTAGTTCGAACCGGGCGGAGCACTTAGTTGCCAGTATCGCGGCGGGTTGTTCTTGGTGATATCCTACGGGAACATTGTATAAAATATTTCCCCGTGACGTGTACTCGTGCTCTTCGCGTGAGACAGGTCGGCGCAGTGGTGCGGTAATAATCTGTGAACCGTGCTCCGGAGTGAGACGGCACTGACTTGTAATCCTACGGGAGAAGTCAGTGAGCCACGTCCATTCTTGGATCGTGCAGCGAAACGAATAAAGTTATTCTGAAGCAAAGTCCGTGTCTTCTTTTCTCGCGGGTCCCCGGCTTGGACTACGGTCTGGATAGAGCGACGTGTGCGCCCATGACGAGAGGAAGCCGGCATCAACGAGCGGAGGACGGATAATTATCCTCGCTCACACTCTTCCTTGCCTGCTGGAAGGTCAAACAGGCTCGCGACCGTGGAAATATACAGGTGAAAGAACTCTCTCGGAATAAAACGCGAACGCGTATAATTATATAATAGTCGGGAAACCCCGCGACAAATCATTAGTTTTGCCTATGAATGGCACAGAGCATAGCTCAATCATGCGTGTCCGGTCACAACACAACCGCTATACTTTTTTTCACCCGATGTACGCGCTCTCAAATTGTGTACTATGGTTTGACGCGCTTCCATCATCCTTATATATTTCGTCTAATTCTTTCTTCTCTCTGTGTTTAACATATGACGTGTATCGAGTGTTTAATTACATCTCGGAAAAGATAATCTCCCTCCCTTATCACATTGCCGCTGGATGGTAGAGCAAGGGCGCAAAGCTGCCGAACATCGGCGCTGATGCGTCGCAATTCTTTATAGAAAAAAACAATGAAGAAGAAATTTGAATCGTCACCTCTGTGTTTAACATATGATATGCACCAAGTGTTTAATTACATCTCGGAAAAGATAATCTCCCTCCCTTATCACATTGCCGCTGGATGGTAGAGCAAGGGTGCAAAGCTGCCGAACATCGGCGTCACATTACACTTCCAATTCCAACTAATCATCTTCCGGTTGTAATCGGAGATTCGTCACTTACTGAGAATTCACGGGCACAAAGCTGCCGAACATCGGCGCTGATACGTCGCAATTCTTTATAGAAAAACAATGCGGAAGATATTTGAATCGTCGCTTCCGCTTATGGACGGGGGAGCAAGGGTGTAAAGCTGCCAAACATCGGCGCTGATACATCGCAGTCTATAAAGATCTCTCGCTCTCCTTGCGTCATCCTCGGCCCGCTGTGAGATATGTCGGGCGGGAAAATAATCTTATTCGATGTACCTATCTGTTTATAAATTCATGCATTCTTTCTTTCTGATGTCATACATTGCCTTGTAATAATATAGATGCTACCGCATCTTATTCTTCAGTCTGTTCTCAACTGTTGTACTGGAAGCTATGGATTTGCGTGATTTTAATGTCTCGAGTTTGGAGTGCAGTGCTTTTTATCACTGTGAGCACTCTCATTTGTGTGGGACGTGTCGGCGTGCGCCTGTGGTGGGCCCTGAGTTGTCGACGGACCCCTTTTGGCGGGCGTGCGCGTCAATTTTTCGTTCCTCGGAGACGCCGTACTCGCTTAGGGTATCCATAAATCTACAAAGTGGTGTGCGTGAGGTTATTGAAGTTGTGCCTGTGTCTCGTGACCTGGCGTGGCGTATCCCGGCATTGTGTATTGAGAGGGCCTTCTTGGGAAGGCAGCCTTTTCCCTATTATGGGGAAGTGCCTGATGCCCTCCACATTTCAGTGGAGAGCGTCCGCATCGATGCAAGGGCGACACCACCCTCATCACCACCCTCATCACCAGCCCCGCAACGGGGTGGCCATTAGCACGGATAAGGTAAGCGTTATCTTCTCATCTCTCTCTCCTTCGCGCTCTCGCGTTCTATTGCGTCGCTCCTTAGAGCGTTAAGGTGTGTACTCCTCTTTATTTAGTACCGCGATAGAGAGTTCTAACTCAGCTCCTCCGAGGGGGGATGAGGGGCGGGGGTTATTTCGTAGGCCCGGAGAAATAACGTCACGCGGGCGGGGGGCGCTTATCGCGGTTTCGATGAGCGGGACATGTTTCGTATAAATTATATTAAAATCCTTATTTCATTAGAGAAAAATAATTCCTCATCTCTCTCTCCTATCGATCTCTCGCGTCATCCTTGGCCTACATTCAATATTAAAATGCTTATTTCATTATAGAAAATAATTCCTCTCATTCTCTCTCGCGTCATCCTCAGCCTGTACATCACCGCGTTATCTCTCTCTCACGCTCTCTCTCGCGCGGCCCGCTGCTAGATTTATCGGGCGGGAAAATAATCTTATTTTGTACCTATCTGTTTATAAATTCAAACTGATATCTTCTGTTTTGGAACATGTCCCGCTCGTCGAAACCGCGATAAGCGCCCCCCCGCCCGCGTAACGTCATTCCCCCGCACCTACGATATCACCCCCGCCCTTCACTCCCCCTCGGAAGACCAGGGTTAGAACTCTCTTATTATACCTACTTATATTGTTCTAATTTATTCCATGGAAGGGGTAGGTAAGACTGCATTAAGAATTTCTATTCGTTAGATTTTTCCATCTAACGGAGGGCGTAAACTAAAAACGGAACATAAGGGGTTTCACCGAAGTGACATTAAGTAGAATTTCGAAGTAAGTGCGAACACGCGATCCTTTAGTTAAAGTGCGGTACTTACAAAGTGCTCGAGCGAGAATCATAACAAGGACCACGTTCCCTGGAGCTCACTGCCGAAACTTCTCCCGTTATCTCAGCAAGTAGTAGTAAGTGATCCAAATATTTCAAGATTCTACTTATTCATATTTTTTCTTTATTTTATTTCTGAAATAATACTTGGGTTTAGAGGTGAAATTAAAAGTATTATTTAATCATTGTAAGTTGAATCTGAATTTTATTAATTATCTGAATTTAATTAATGATTAAATCTGCATTTAATTATCTGGATTTAAATAATTAAGACTCTCCTTTTTAAATTTCGATTATCTACAACAGTAGATCTGTGACTTTCTTCAATTTCTCCAACGATCATTTCAGATTCCCTGCATTCGCAGCCTCGAATCCGTAACCTTTCCTTTACTTCTGCAAGTCACTCTGGATTCACTGCTTTCGCAGATTCTGAATCCGTGACTTCTCCAACGGTCAATCCGGATTCCCTGCATTCGCAGCCTCGAATCCGTGACCTCTCCTTCACTTCAGCAAGTCATTCTGGATTCACTGCTTTTGCAGCGTCGAGAATTCATGACTCTCCCTTAACAATCTCTTCCAATTTAATTACTTTCATTAAAGAATATATATATATGTATATATTTAAGTATACAGATTTTATATAAGAATAGAAAAAATTGTCACTATACAACTAAATCCAAGAATTATTTCTCGATCAATTTTGGTTTTCTCTGCTTCGCTACCATTTCAATTACAGTTCCCTTAGTTAGCTAAATACTAAAAAACGAAGATCGCGAGCGGTCGTTAAGCGCAGGCGGAACCTTCGCAATAAGCGTGCAAGAAATGAATTGGCTCGAGCTTGGGCAAAATGTGCTTACTGGTATTCTAAGACAATAGACAATAATATTAATGAAACAATAGATAGTAATAATATCAATACGCTCAGCACACAAATAACAAACGACACATTTAGTTCTTGTAGTCCCCGACATTCCCCGATTTCTTCCCTCGATCCCTCTCTTTCTTCTCCCGAATATCAATCTCCGAGGATTACAACTTCCCCTTCCCCCTCTTCCGAACAAATTTATTCACCTCCAAGATCGCCGTCTTCTGTTCCAACTATCATCCTCAGCGATTCCCCCTTTGCCTTCCCTCATCGTCTTGAGTCCCATCTCGAAGAGGAGTTACACGACCTCGAAAAGAGGGAGAATCCTGGAGCAGGGATTGTCTGATTTCGAGTCGTCGCTATCGACGACGAACCAGTTGATTCCGAGAAAGAGACGCCCCCTCCCGAGAGAGGGTTGAGTGATGACCAATTTCGCGACTGGTTAATCTCTCAGTTTCCTCCTCTCGAACTTACCCTACTAGAGGGAATATTTTGTATAAACCCCGATAACGTAGATCATGAAAAACTACGCAAGGCACTAATAGAAAGTCCTCCTGACATCTTCATCCCTTGATTCATCCCCGGCCGTTCCCTATCCAAATCCTCTGGAGGAAATAACTTTCCTCTACAATATCTTTCTGGAAGAAGTTTAATGATTCCTTATACGTCACACAATTCACACATTTTGATTTTATTTTTCTTATTTATGTCTAATCTTTATTGTAAAATCCAATCGGAATTAAAATTCAAACATTAGAATCTTCCCCACTATGTTCCGATTGATGATTTTCGAATTTATGTAACACACGCGTCAAAGAATAATCACACGCATACACTCACACTCACGCAAAAAAATGTACTTATAAGATTTTATAATAACCGCACTTGGACTTGATTAGTGGAATGCGTGAGGAGTGCACGTGTGTGAACAGAGTAGAGTGATAAGGCGTGAAATAGTCAGAGTTAGAAAGTTCAATAAGAGAGAAGGTAGTAGGTAGACAAGAGGAGCGATATTAGGAAAAGTTGGGATATTAAAAGAGGTAGGAAAGTTTATTAGTTTGTGGGAAAAGATACGTAGAGTGGGTTAATAAAAGAGTGAGGTTAGGTAGAAAAAGGGGGATAGATTAGAGAATAGCATAACGTTCTGGATAGGTGGTGTCAACAGGTGAGCGTTGGAGAAAGTAATAAGAAAAGAAGCAGGAAAGTGGGTAAGGTAGAAAGTGATATAGACTAAAGGAAAAGATGGAGGAGAAGGTAGAAAAGGAAAACACGAGATAGGAAAGACTAAGGAGAATATACTGGAAGAGAATGGTATGGAAAGGCCCGGAAAAGAGATTCTCTGCACACCAAGAGGAAAAGGGAGAGGAACAGGAGAAGAATTAAGAGCAAGAGAGAGGTCAAATTCGGCAAGTATATTGGGTTATGTCAGGCGGGAAGAAGGTATTGAAAATGAGTTAATTAAAATAAAAGAGAAAAGAGAGGAAAAAGAAAGAGACACACAGGAAATTTTCAAGAAGAGCAATATAATGGAGAGAACACCGCCAGGGGGAATGGATGGAGGGAAAAGGCGGAGAAGAGGAAGCGGGGAGAAGGGAAGAGGATGGAGCGCTGATAGCAATCCTGAGAGAGATAAAAGAGATGGCAGATATGAGAAAAGAGATAAGAGAAATGAAGAAAAAGTGAAATAATCTGGAAAATGAATGGGAAAAAGAGAAAAAAGGATAAAAGAGAGAATGGACGGAGTAGAAGAGAGACTGACGAAGATAGAACAAAAGGGAAGCAAAAGAGATGAAGAGGAAGAAGAGAGAACAGAAGAACTGGTAGGAAAAATGATAGAAAAAGTAAAGAAGAAAGAAAGAATGATAGAAGGTTAAGCACCAAGTAATATAATGGAAACAAGGGCGGAAGTAAGGAAGTTAAAAAAGGTAATGGAGGACGGAGAAAGAAAGGAAAGAAGAAACAATTTAATAATAAAAGGTTTGAAAAAAGGAAAAAAGAATATTTATGAAACGACGAGAGTTCCTGGAGGAGTTCGGAGTAATAGAAGGAGTAAAGAGAATCCAGGCGGTGGCGAAAGAAGGAAGAAATGATAATCGTGGAGATGAATAGCTGGGGAAAAAAGGAAGAAATAATAAAGGAAAAGAAGAAGCTAGGAAGTAGAAGAGTATATATTGAACACGATCTGACAATGGAAAAGCGGGAAGTGCAGAGGAAATTTAGGGAACGAGCGAGAGAACAGAAAATGGAAGAAAGAAGGGTGAAGGTAGGATACAGGAAAATAGAAATACAAGGTAAGATATACGTATAGAGTGAAGAAAGAAGCGAGATAATAGAAAGGAATTTTTAAGAGGTAGCCAAGAGGAGGAAGGGAGAGAGAAGTTAGAGAGAAAAGAGAAAAGAGAAAGGAAAAGAGAAGGGAAGAGAAGGGGTTTAGCAGAGGGGTAAGAGGTAGAGTGAGGATAGTTTTTGGAATGTGGCAGGCTTGAAGAAGGACAGAAAATACTGGAATTTTATAGAAAGTTTTGATGCGATAGGAATGAGTGAAACGTGGATAGAGGAAAGAGGCTGGGAGTTAATAAAGAGAAGTCTATCGGAGCGATTTATTTGGAAATGTCTATATGCAATAGAAGAAAAAAAAGATAGGGCAAAGGGAGGAATAATTACAGGGATAAGGAAAGGGTTAGAAGAGATAAGCGGAGAGAAGGTAATTGATGTAAACGGAATACAGGAGAGGAGGTTAAGGATGGAGGGAAGAACATGGAGAATAATAACACTATATAACGAGGCAAGATGAAGGATAAAAGAGAATTGAAGCAAAAGGTAAGGGAATTAAAAGAAGAAATGTTATGTATAGGGAGAGATTTCAACGCCAGAATAAGGAAGAAAGAGAAAAAATATGAGAATGAGGAAAAGGAAAGATGGAGAAATTCTTGGGACAAGGAAGTAAATAGAGAAGGGAAATAGTTGTTGAGCCTAATAAAGGATAGGGGGTGGGAAGTGGGAAACGGGAATATAAGAGGGGACGAGAGAGGAGAAATTACATATACAGGCGGCAGAGGAAATTCAGTAATAGATTGTTATTGTAAATCAGGGAGCATGGGATAGAATCGAAAAGATGACGGTAGGGAAAAGGGCAGAATCAGATCATCAATCACTAGAGGTAGAAGTGAAAAGAGAATTTAGGAGAGAAACCGGGAGAGCACAAGAGAATATAAAGGATATAGTACAATGAAATGAAGAAAGCATTGAGAAGTATAAGAAAAAGGAGAGAAAGATTACGATAGAAGGAAAAAAGGTGGAAAAGATGTGGAACAGCTTAAAAGCAGGAATAGAGGAATGTATAGTAAAAAAAAGAATAAGGATAAGAAGGAAAAAGATCGGAAAAAAGGACTAGTGAGATGCAGAATGCAAGAGGAAGAAGAAATAGATGAAAAAGGCATATAGTAGGTGGAGAAAGGGGAAGGAAGAAAAGGGAAGGTATCAGTTATTGAGGAGGTAGTTCAGAGAGTTATGCAGGAAAAAGAAGAAGAGAGAAAGGAAAGGTTAGAAAAAAAGGTCAGAAATTGCAGATCAGAGACACAGATATGGGAAATTATAAATAAAGGAAAAGAGTAATACCGAAACAAGAGAATATAAATATGAGGGACTGGAAAAATCACTTTCAGCATTTGCTTGAGGGAAATGAAAAAGACAAAAAAAAGATGCAGAGAAAAGGAGCTTGGACGGAGATCAGGAGGAGAAGCTAAGGGATAAAGAAATAGAAAAACAGATAAAAAAGATGAAAAGGAAGAAGGCGGCGGAAGCAGATGGAATAGGAAGTGAGGTATGGATATACAGTAAAGGCCAGATTAGGGAAAAGTTAAAGGAGATGTACAAGTTGGTGTGGAGAGGAAAAGGCTTGCCGAAGGAATGGAGAGAAGGGCTAATAGCGCTCATCTACAAGAAGGGGGATGCAAGTGACGTCAGAAATTATAGAGGAGTTACGCTGCTGTGCACAGCTTACAAGGTATATGCAGCAATACTGACGGAAAGATTAAGGCAAGAGATGGAGGAGAAAGAAATACTACCGGAAACACAAGCAGGGTTCAGAAAGAAAAGAACTATGGATAACATATACAGGGTGTTTCAGGTCAGGTTAGGGAAACTTCAGGATCTTATAGGAAATTGAATTTGGAACAAAAAAGTTCATATAAACATAGGTCCGGAAACGCTTTGTTAAAAAGTTATAACTAATAAACTTCAAAAAATCTCGTTTATTTGATGATTTTTAAAAATATCCTTTATTTATTTGAAAAAAGTAATGAAATAAATTAATCAAATAAATCAACAAAAGGACACACTTGTACGATGCAGTGAGTCAATATTGCGTAGATGCCAAATATGCATTAATGAACAGGGACATCATTTTGAACAATTCCAATTCTGAAAGTTCATGTTAGAAATGTGTGTAAACAAAAGTGTCTATGTGATTTACGAACGCTACAAATGTAGTGTTTACATAAGACCTTTGAAAGTTTGTTTTCACAGTTTCTGCTTTTTTCATTGTTTTGAGCTTATTTTCTTTTGAACGCCTTATCAGAATTACATAAAGAAAAATAATGTAATTTAGTTTGTTATTTATTACCTATCAGATTTATTTCATTACTTATTTCAAATAAATAAAGGATTATTTTTAAAAATTATCAAATAAACGTTATTTTTGACGTTTATTAGTTATAACTTTTTAACGAAGCGTTTCCGGACCTATGTTTATAGAAACTTTTTTGTTCCAAATTCAATTTCCTATAAGATCCTGAAGTTTCTCTAACCTGACCTGAAACACCTTGTATATACTGCAACATGTAATTAGAAAAGAGGTGAGAAAAAAGGGAGGAAAAATGTATGGCTTCTTTATGGATGTTAGGGCGACGTTTGACAGAGTGGACAGGAAAAGGTTATGAGAGGCGATGGAGAAAAGGGGAGTAAGAAGAGGACTGGCAGGAAAGGTAAAGGAGATATATGAAAGCACGAAATGTGCAGTAAGGTCGCAAGGTAGAAGATCGGAATGGTTCTGGACGGAGAAAGGTGTGAAGCAAGGATGCCTACTTAGTCCGCTGCTGTTCTCAATTCTGGCAGCGGACGTGGAGGAAGAGATGAAAAAAGGACAGGAGGTAGGAGGGGTTTGGGTGGGGAAAGAAAAGATATGGACGCTAGCATACGCAGATGATCTAGTTATCCTGGTAAAAAGTGAAGAAGGAATGAAGGAGAGGTTAAAGAGAATGGAGAGATATCTGAAGAAGGAAAAGTTACAACTGAACACCGAAAAATCCAAAATGGTCTGCTTTAGGAAAGGAGAAGGTAAGAGGAGAGAGAGGAAGTGGAAATGGGAAGGAGAGAAGATTGAAGAGGTAACAGAACTTAAGTATCTAGGCTATGTAATAAAAAGGAATGGGGAAAACAATGGTCAAATTAGGGAGCTGAAAAAGAGAGCGAACATGGTGATAGGTCAAGTATGAGGAATAGGGGAGCGCAGGTTTAGAGATGATTTTAGGAGAAGGATGATATTGTTTAAGTATTTAGTGTTGGGAATAGTTATGTACGGGGCAGAAGTATGGGGATGGAGGGAAGAAAAGCCATTAGAAGGGATATAAAATATGTTAAATAATCCTTGAACCTCGACTCCTGTACGTCGGATTATATAGTGTACAATGAAACAAATATAGAGAGTCTAGATAAAATAGCAGGAAGAAGAGCAGTAAAGTTTGAGGAGGGTGATCTCCGTTTGGACACGTAACAATTGGACACCGCTCTATTGGACACTGCACGATTGGACACGCACATTGCACGATTGGACACTGCACGATTAGACACGCACATTGCACGATTGGACACGCATATTGCACGATTGGACACGTACATGGCACGATTGGACACCGCACAATTGGACACCGCACTATTGGACACCGTACAATCTGTCATACCGACAACATGCAGCGACACGAGTATGCTCTGTGGTCACATCCGCATTCGTTTTCGTTAAAGTGCACGAAATTTAAACGCAACAAATGTGAAAATTATAAACCCATGTGAAATCTCAGTTTGCGTTGCAAAGTTCACGCACAGACTGCACAACCCTCACCCCCCACCCTCCCGCCTCCTGCCTCCTTTACAAACCCATGTGGAATTCTACTTTGTACTTTACAATACAAGCGGTGTCCAATCCTGCAGTGTCCAATCGTGCGGTGTCCAATCGTGCCGTGTCCAATCGTGCAATGTACGTGTCCAATCGTGCAACATGCGTGTCCAATCATGCAGTGTCCAATCGTGCAATGTGCGTGTCCAATCGTACAGTGTCCAATCGTGCGGTTTCCAATCGAGCGGTGTCCAATCGAGCAGTGTCCAATAAAACGTGTCCAATAGTACGTGTCCAATCGAGCGGTGCCCAATCGTTACGTGTCCAAACGGGATACGCCCGTTTGAGAAGAAGGCGTTGAGGGACGGAAACAGAAAGCTAATAATAGAATGCATAAAGGAAAGAGAGAGATGGGGAATGAGTGAAGAAGTGGAGGAAGAGAGGGAAGGATTTTATAGGCAGAACGGGTTTAGCTCTGAGGGAATTAAGCAGCTAAGAGAGGGAGACATGGACGTGTGTGAGATAATAAGAGGGAGAGAAAAAGAGAGATTAGGACAGTGGATGGAGGGCAAGATAAGGAATTCGAAATACAACATACAATATAAGGAAATTACAACACTGGGACTGCCGGAATATCTGAGGAAAAAAGAGAGGAAAGGAAGCCAGAAGTTAATAGCGAGGTGGAGGTGCGGGAACGAGGAGGAGAAAAATAAATATTGGAAATGAGAAGCGGAAGAAAGATGCCGAATCTGCGAGAAGATGGAAGGAACGATTGAGCACATAAGGAGTCATGTAGACAGCACAAATATTAAAATAAAAGATATCTTAAGCGAGGAAGGAAGGAAGGAAGCAGTGGGTTGGATGGAAGCGGTTAGAAAAAAGAGGGAGAAAAGAGAGAATAGAATAGGGAATGTGTGAGTGAGAGCGTGTGTAGTTAAGCACCTTTGTAAACCAAGTTCCTTGGCTTTAGGCCGTTTGGCCGACCAATAAAGATACTTACTTATAATAACCGCACCATTATGTTCGAATTAATTTTATATTCTTATATCTTCGTTTCTATGAATAAATCGAACTTTTAATAATTAATTTCATAATTATTTATTAACCCGCTCTCACTTCCATTCTTCCCGAGATCGCACAAAATCCCGTCCACGTAATAAAGATTTAGTTCCTTAACTGAAAAAGGGACCACCGAACGAACGGCCTATTAATAGAGTAAAGTGACCTTTTTGGTCGTTGACCTTGGGCCTTGATAAATTCGTTCGACTCGAAAGCACACGTCATAGAGCGTTTGCTTAGAGATAAGTTAGTTACCTTCTCCCGTTGGCTCTCCCTTTCCCAAGTCTGTATGTAACAAACTATATATCATGTAGAAAATGTAAAGTTTCTTTTGCAAAAAACCATATGGCATCATTCTCGAAATTGCTTTAAAAAAGATTTTAGCAAAAATAAATGCACCATGATTATGAGCAGAAAACACCATCTGGCAAGTGAAACATAAAAGAAAACGATATTTCCAGTAATGAGAAAGGATGAAATAACAAGGATTATACTATATGATGAATTATATGCAAATAAGCTATGCGTTAAATATAAAGCACAACACCAGCACGATATGATACGCGCAATGTTGCGCGTTCTTGGTCGATTCCTTTTAGCATTGAAGAAGATAACAACTATTGAAGATTTCAAGTCACTCTACCATCCAAGAGTGTATGATGATTGTATTTCTGCAATTAATATAGTAACAGGATATAATAATGAAGAAAATGTTTATAAAACACTAGCGGCTAATTTATCAACACTGCTTAAATATGTGTGAAATCCACTTATTACAGAATACATAAAAACAAATGATTCAGAGAAAAAGAAATTAGTAAAAGATTTTTCAAAATTATTAATTGCAAATATTGGAACAACTGTCAACTGTCATTGAAACTGTCATTGAGTCACAGTCAGCTCACAAAAGACGTAAAAAGATAAACCTCCCGTCAATGCAAGATATTCAAACATTGTATAAACATTTGGAAAAAGTAAGAAAAGAGGCTTGTATGGCATTAGAAAAATCTTTTTCTTACGAAAATTGGGTGTCCTTAGCAGAGGAAACGCTAACTTCAATTCACGTGTTCAACTGACGACGGGCAAGAGAAATAGAGCGAATACTTATCGATGATTTAAAAAATTTAAAGTATAAATAAAAACATGTATAACAATATATATATGCATCATTATCAGAGGAGAACCGAAAAATAGCAGAAAACTATAGTCAATTTTGCATAAGAAGGAAATTAGAACGTACCGTTCCTGTGTTATTGACGAATATACTGCTTAAATGTATTAATCTGATTTTACAATTTCGTAAAGAAGCCGAAATGCCACAGAAAAATCCGTATGTCTTTGGATTACGTGGTTATAACAAAATTTGATATAGATATCTTAGAACCTGCATATTAATGCGCAAATTCGCACGAGAATGCAATGCAAATGAATCATCAAGTTTATGCGGTACGATTTTACGGAAACACGTGGCAACTCATTGCACACAATTGAATCTCACTGATATCGATGTTTCTGATTTGACTACATTTATGGGACATGCACAAAAAATACATCGAGAGCACTATAGACAACATCTAGCAAGCAAGGATATTCCTAAAATATCACAATATTTAGAGGCAATCCAAGGTAATGTGCAAGATTTGAACAAATCTTCATCAGACAGTGAATACAAAGATAAAGATGAAAAACAAGAAGATGATAATAATGACGAAACGACAAAATATATGAGACTACAAAGAGACTTTATCTTTAAGTAATTATATAGATATTGGATTAAATAAGAAGGAAAAAACGGCGTCAGGAGCCACGCGCGGTAATTAGGGCGCAGAAATTATTTTTTAATTGAAATTTTACTACACTTAGATCTTTGTGTAAATCATTTATTGATCGAAATTGCAATACAATAGCGTTTCTAATCTTATAGCGTATTCTAGATCCTGAGTTAATTAAAATGAAGCAACAGCGTTCATTACAATGTTGACTTATATCAATACAATCAGGTCATCGACCTCAACTCAATGTCATCTTTATAGCTTTTTATTTACAAATACACAGAAAAAATGAAAAACATATATAAATAAAGAAGTATGCATCTTATGGTGAAAACAAGATATTGTGATATTGGACACTTTTGACAAATGGTGCCTCGTAGAGGTCAAACGGTTAATTATTGGGGATTGTGCCCATGGAAACTTTTCATCAGGATAATAAAATGTACAACATATCAAATTTTCAGCCAATATTACCGAAATCCAATTTCCATAAGGATTGTGCGGGTTCCTTTTAAAAAACGTGGTGGTCGGCGTCATCGCCCAATGTACGATTGCGAGTGTACTTTCGACACGAGATGGCACCACTGCCTAGAGTGCTTAATTATTAAAGTACATGTGTAATATGTGTGTATGAGTGAGTGAATGAGTGTGTGTGTGTGTGTTTCATAAGAAACAGAGAGAAAGAGAGTGAGTGAGTGGGCGAGTGAGTGAGTGAGTGGGTGAGTGAGTGAGTGAGTGAGTGAGTGAGTGAGTGAGTGAGTGAGAGAGAGAAAGAGTGTGCATGCGTGCGTGCGTGTGTGTGTGTTGTGTGTGTGTTGTGTGTGTGTGTGTGTGTGTGTGTGTGTGTGTGTGAAGACACGATTGTATTACAAACTGTAATATTGCATATAATATACATAATAATGTGGCATTTATACGCCACCACAAATACGTCTTCACAACGGCAACCCGCGCAACGGAAGTCCCGCGCGCGACAGCCGCTATCACGTGCCAGGAGCGCGGCTTATCAGGTCCTGTGCACGTGCCGGAGCGCGAGCGCGCAGCGGTTTCCGAATACCTGCCGCCACGCGGCGTCCGTTTCTCGCGAGTGAAAATCCCCAGGAAGGGGCATATAAGGAGCAGCGCGCGGCAGACCAGCATCAGTCACGGCTCTCGCTAGAGAGGTATATACCTCGACTTTTGAGTAGCAGAGTCGGCGACAGGCGGATATCCACACCGCCGTTATATTTTTCCACCCATATTGGGTGACAAGTATAGCCGCAAGGGGGACCCACGTCACCTGCCGCCGCCCGCATCACCTGGGCAATACTTGCGGCCAGACAACGAGGGGACACCAGAAAGGCGATCCAAGCGGGTCCAATGGACGCTATCAGAGTGGAAGCTGCAGCCTGTGGATCTGTCGCCGGTGCGTTTCACACGCCCCCCTCGGAGTCTCCTGACAACGTGGGACATACGAGTAAGGAGATATACCTCGCCTACGGGACCTTGGAGCGTGCCAGCGATCCTCTCACCCTTGCCGGAGTCGCCGTCATCTCGGAGCTGTTCCTCGACAACTGGGACGCAGACTGCAGCCGTAAGCCGGGTGCACAGAGGCACACAGAACTACTCCTACTACAGGGACGCCTCCACGCAGTATCAACCCGCGACGGCTGACCAGGCAACGCAGTCCGACCTCTCCGATTGGGAGATTCCGGTTCCAGCAGGGAACACCAGTGACGCCGCTTCACCACTGCCCGAGGACAGGAGTTATACTCCCCCGGGGACTCCGCCAGCGCTCCGGAAGTGGCGGCCTCCCCGCTACACTTCTACGGAGCCTCGCATTCAGTGGCGAGAGCGCCGTTTTTGACGCCTACATCAGCGCACAATCGGCCCTTTTCAGGGCCACACAATTAAAGCCAAAAATAAACATACTGTATATAGTGTCCATAATAAAGTACAAAAAACTACTTCACATTCTCGTTAAGCGTTATCACCTCCCCACGGCGATCCTCTGCACTAGGATATAAGACACGCGACGAACGATAAGCGCTACAATAAATATGTTAAAAGAACATTAGGATGAGAAATGATGGTAATGTCGAATGTTGAATGCTCATAATATAACCTCGAAAACGTTTTGCAAAGAATGTTAGTCTAATTTAAAAAAATTCAAAGATTTACGATTTAATAATTGTAGACGCGTCAATTATCCAATGACAATAAAATGCAGCAGGGCGTTAGTGTCTTCGGGGCTACTATTTAATAACATTAATAAAATTTTATGATTTATAAAATATTATGCATATTTATTTTTAGTTTCGTACAGCAAAAATTCATAGCATAAATGCTTATATTAGATTATTATTTGCTCGTATATTGTTACATACATCATAACTATTATGCACCTTTGGCAATCACAGTTGATTTCTGATAATAATACATACATCATAACTATTTTGCACCTTTGGCGATCACAGTTGATTTCTGATAATAATACATACATCATAACTATTTTTCACCTTTGGCGATTACCGTTGATTTCTGATAATAATAAAATGACTTTAATTCTTTCATACAGGATGTCTAAAAAAAAATGCAATTTACTTGCAAAATTACAAATTTAATTCACTAATTATGCCTTTCAATTAAAATCGTAAGATATGCATCTTTCATAAACGTCTTGTATATCATACATAACTAACAATATGTAACTACAATAGTAAACTTACTGCTATGGTTTAATGGCAAACATACAATTTATTCTGCCGTTATTGAGATCGATAAAAATCGCTTGAATATAAAATCTCTGTTTCGATATCGCTGATAACAAATTCAGCAAATTAAAATAAAATGCAATTGGCCTGATAACATAAATATAATTCATGAAATATATATGTATATGTAACTATACACACATATATATATATATATCTATAAAATTTAAAAACTAAACAAGAGGTAAAAAATTTAAAACTTAAAAAATTTAAAAATTTACTCATTTCTAAAACTCGTAAAAACTATTGGCTTTGACACTACTGATAATACTATCTGTATTTGCGTGAGTCTTTTGAGTTTTATAAATTCTATTTTAAGAAAATTATAATATGCACTTTTTCATATACAGGGTAAAAATCTATGTTAAGAAAATTATAATATGCACTTTTTCATATACAGGGTGTGACTAAAAAGGCATATATGGAGCAAGCACACCATCGGATACAGGACGACAATCTAAATTTCGAAAAGTCCTGAGCCATTTATTGATCTGAGCTTTCTTTTTGTTGTTTGTTATACAGTGATAAAGTTAGCTAATCAGTGCCTGTTTACAGCGGAAAGCAGGGATGGTAGGGCGTAGAGGTGGAATGTAGCGAGACGGAGTGGAGCTGACAAACTACGCGGTGCGGTGGGAGGAAAACGACAGTGAGCAGCGAACGAGTATAGCAGTATATATCCCTCTCTCTCCATCTCCCTCCCACCCCCTATCTCTCTCTCTCCCTCTCTCCCTCTCGCGAGAGGGAGAGGGAAGGAGAGAGAGTGAGGAAGAGAGAGAGGGAGAGAAAGAGAGAGAGAGAAAGAGAGAGAGAGAGAGAGAGAGAGAGAGATAGAGATAGGGAGAGGAAGAGAGAGAAAGAGAGAGAGAGAGAGAGAGAGAGAGAGAGCAAAAGAGAAAAAGAGAAAAAAAAAGAAAACAAGTGAATGAGCAAGTGAAAAAAAGCGAGCCGGCGAGAGAGAGAGAGAGGAGGGAGGGAGAAAGGGAGGAAGGGAGAGGGAGGGAGAGGGAGGGAGAGAGAGGGGGGTGGGAGGGAGGGAGAAAAAGAAAGAAAAAGGGATAGATGACTGCTATACCCGTTCGCTGCTCACCGTCGTTCTCCTTCCGCGTAGATTGTCGACTCTACTCCGTTTCGCTACTTTCCGACCCTCCGCCCTACCTTCCCTGCTTTCCACTGTAGACAAGCACTGATTAGCTAACTTTAACACTGTATAACAATGAAAAGAAAGCTAAGATCAAAAAATGGCTCAGGACTTTTCAATTTGGATTGTTGTTCTGCCCGATGGTGTGCTCCATATGTTTTTTTAGTTACACTCTGTATATCAAATCTGAAAAAAAAACAATCTAATATTGATGTAATATAACAAAAATAAAATAACGAGAGAAATTAGAAAAAATGTAGTGCTATGAATACATAGTATAGTTTCTCTCTAATACTAATTTGCATTGTATTTTCTTAACATATATTTTTTTATAGATACTATATAGTTGCCCCTCCGAGGGTACGCCACATGAAAAAATATCTGCTGATGAGGTAGTGCCGGCTACTTCATCTCACAATCAGACTTTATGTAATCGTAGTAGCTGTCTTCTGTAATAGTTCAATAATAATAATTATGTTCTTCCTTAATTTATGATAAATTGATATAGAATTGAAATGTCTCTTGAAACTTATTACATTCTTATGTTAATAATTGATGTTGATGATCGTCCCTTGCCCCATCCGCGATCTCGAGATGGGTATCGTCCTCTGCCTGCTCTTTTCCAACGGGCTGGCCTTTCTTTTACTACAACAAAAAGATCTGTTAATGTTTGTTTTTTTTATTACGTGGGTGGTTCAAATATAAACAAAAATTTGTTTCTATTAATTTTATTTACAACAAAATCGAAATCTATTATAATACATACTAATCAATATAATCCTTCTTGACTGTAATGCACTTGTCCAATCGTTGTGGAAGTTTCTTGCAGTTTGCAAAGAAACTGACAACTGCTATTGTTGTCTAGAGATAGTTTTAATGGCCGCTGCCAATTGCCTTTCTGCTACTTCTGCTTTTAATACTGCATTTTCTTGAGCCAGATCCAACGTAAATTCTTTATGGAAAGCCTAAAGAAAAAAAAAACATTTATAATACAAATAGCTCTAGAAAAAGCTATAGAAATCTAGTATTATTTACTTCTGCAGACCTAACATACTTAACACACACACACACTCTCTTTCTCTCTCTTTCTTATTATTTTTGATTAATGTTACTAATGTTATATGAATACTTACATCTTCCGGCCTCAGGCTTTTCCATTGTTTTTTTCCGGCTTACTCAGGTTTTTTTCTTCATTCTTTGCCGGCCTATCTTTCTCTCCAGTATTCACTTTTGGCATCGTAGCACGTGATATAAATCGTAGCACGTGATATAAATGATAGTAACTAAAAAAAGCACGATAACGATGAATAACCACATGAAATGAAAAACCACATGCACTATAAAACTTCGATGGGTAAAACTCTCAAAGTTGGGCCTATACGCCGATGATCTTGACCTTGACATATGTTATCAAGGAGGTTCTTTTGAGTAATTCTCCGCAAGAATTAAGTGGCGGATGGCATTAGTTTAGAAGATATAACGGTAATTATACAAAAAGAGAGCAACCTCATGTATGACTTTGACTTTGAAATATGTTGTCAAGGTCATCGTCCTATGTGACTTTGACCTTGAAAAAAGTAGCGGTCACGATCAGTTCAAAAGTTATAAAGCATTAAAGAGTGAACTTCACTTCGTCTTGCAAAGTACATGCGTGGACGTAGTGCGTTCCGCCCCCCACCCCCTCTACGGAGGGCTCCACTTCCAGACGATATAACCTAACCCAAACCAAATTTTAGTTTTAAATCAGAAATAGGTTTGGGTTAGGTTACATCTTCCGGAAGTGGAGCCCCCCCGTAGGAGAGGCGGAACCCACTGCGTCCACGCACACACTTTCCCATTCACACAACAATTGTAGGGTGGAACTCACTTCCCGTTGTAAAGTATATGCGTGGACGCAGTGCTTAGGTTATATCTTCCCCCCTGCGGGGGGGGGGGCTCCCACTTCCAAAAGATATAACCTAACCCAAACCTATTTCTGATTTAACACTAAAATTTGGTTTGGGTTACGTGTTCCACATATGAAACTTTAATTTGCTATATCTTATAAACTAATGCCATCCGTCACTTAATTCTTGCGGAGAATTACTCAGAAGAACTTCCTTGACAATAAATGTCAAGGTCAAGGTCATCGGCGTATAGGCCCAACTTCGAGAGTTTTACCCTTCGATGTGCTTCGATAGCATATCCTTTGTTATAGCTTCTTTTCTTTGTAGCGTCACTAAAGTTATTTTATTCAATGGCATTAATATGTTTATCGACCGTAATCCGTATGTTTATCGATCGTAATTCACACGTAATTACTTACCCTAAAAACCTACCTTTCTGAAAAAAGGTAAAAAAAAGGCGCCAAGTACACGCGCCATAGTTTTTGTGAAAAACTTTCATATGTATTTTTTAATTTGCACAAGTAGTGTCATTTTAAACCATAAAAAATATTTTACGAATTATTTTAATATTGTGTAAAACATCCTACAAAAATAATGATATAAAAAAATTGCGCCAACTAAAAATAAAAGCATATAAAAATATTTTAACAAAAGAAAGTTGTACAAAATATGTAGTTGTTTTAATTTCCTATTTAATACATTGCAATATAATTAAAGTAGTAGGGCGTATAGCTAAAATAGTTATTTTATAATTAACTAAGTGCACAATTATAATTTACCAATAACCATATATATTCTAAAAAGTTTAATAAAAAAAGATTATATAAGACAAATTAAAAATTCATACAAAAATTAAAAATTAAACATTTTTACAAATTAAAAATTAAAAACATACGAAAATTAAAAATTTATACAAAATCAAAAAATAAAAAATTTAGTTAAAAAAACTTGGCGCTGCTTTTTTCAAAATTTTAATAAACATTATTACATTAATAACTGCATTAACTCAACGTATGTATACGAAGTACGTTAACATCATTAGTATATTGGTCAGTTTAGCAGCGCCAAGTTTTTTTAACTAAATTTTTTATTTTTTGATTTTGTATAAATTTTTAATTTTCGTATGTTTTTAATTTTTAATTTGTAAAAATGTTTAATTTTTAATTTTTGTATGAATTTTTAATTTGTCTTATATAATCTTTTTTTATTAAACTTTTTAGAATATATATGGTTATTGGTAAATTATAATTGTGCACTTAGTTAATTATAAAATAACTATTTTAGCTATACGCCCTACTACTTTAATTATATTGCAATGTATTAAATAGGAAATTAAAACAACTACATATTTTGTACAACTTTCTTTTGTTAAAATATTTTTATATGCTTTTATTTTTAGTTGGCGCAATTTTTTTATATCATTATTTTTGTAGGATGTTTTACACAATATTAAAATAATTCGTAAAATATTTTTTATGGTTTAAAATGACACTACTGGTGCAAATTAAAAAATACATATGAAAGTTTTTCACAAAAACTATGGCGCGTGTACTTGGCGCCTTTTTTTTTACCTTTTTTCAGAAAGGTAGGTTTTTAGGGATTATATCACTCATTTTGTAGTATTTAGTGATCACAATGTGTGTGTGTGTGTGTGTGTGAGCGTGAGCCGTTTATTATTTTTAATATTACCGGAATGTATGAATTTCCACTTTATATTAATTGTTTTTAATTTGTTTATTTATTATAATATAGGAAGACTTTCTTTTACCAATGACAAAGAATCAGATTTAAAATCTATATATAATTACATAATCTTAAACTTGGATGAAAAATGGAGAAAAACTCTGGATGCATGGAAATGTGTACCAAGATTCATGGGGAAGCTTTATCCAACGATTGAAGAGTATATCGCAGCTAAAGAGCAAATTCTTGTCATTAAAACAGAGGTATTAGAGATATTATAGATTCTCTCATTTATAAAATAAATAAAACATCTCATTTTAAAAGTAGTTTACGCATAAGAGAACAGAACATCACATTTTGTGTAAAAATATTCTATACGTTTATGATAAAGTACACACAATTCCTTTCGATTTAATGTTTTGACTATGCACTTGTATTTTTATTAACCTGGTGCAAACTATCCCAAAAAGGACTCCCAGCACCCACCGAGTTAATAAAAATACAAGTGCAAACATTAGATGTACAAGTGAAAGCATTAAATCAAAAGGAATTGTGTGTGTACTTTATCATAAACATATAGAATATTTTTAAATAAAATGTGATTTTGCGTAGCGTATACTACTTTTAAAATAAGATGTTTATTTATTTTATAAATGAGAGATATGATTGTGTAAAAATATTCTATATGTTTATAATAAGATGTGTGTGTATGTATGTGTACTGTAACAATTTCTTTCGTTTTAAACTTTTAATTTTTAACCCAAAAAGGACTACAAGCCCCCACCGGGTTAATAAAAATACAAGTGCATAGTTAAAAGTTTAAATCTTAAGAAATTATTATATAGTATACACACACACACATCTTATTATAAACATATAGAATATATTTATATCTTTCTCTCATTTATAACAAAAATATATTATAGATTCTCTTATTTATAAAATAAATAAAACATCTCATTTTAAAAGTAGTTTACGCTATGCATAAAAGAACAAAACATCACATTTTATTTAAAAATATTCTATATGTTTATGATAAGATACACATACAATTCTTTTAATTTAATGTTTTGACTAATGCATTTGTATTTTATTAATCTAGTGTGGACTATTCCAAAAAGGACTCCCAGCACCCACTGGGTTAATAAAAAAATAGAACTGCAAACATTCACCTGGTGCGGACTATCCCAAAAAAGACTCTCAGCACCCACCGGGTTAATAAAAATCTAAAGTTTTATCATTTCGTTTAACTTTTAACGCTATTATAATTTACTCTGTGTATATGTGGGTGCGTGTGTATTACCTCTTTACGTATGTGTGTGTGTATATATATAATGTATGTACATATGTATATAAATTAGTTTTGATGCGATCTTATTACTTAAGATTCACTTGGTATGTTATGATGAATATATGCAAACATGTATAAGAATGTTTTTAAATTGAATCAATTCTCTATAATTTCTCGATTCACTTTTGTATAAATGTCTATGTGTACATTTGTATATGTATATGTGTATGTGCATTTATAATTATGTAAGAAATGGGATTATGTAAAGCGTGCTGTGATGATTTTACATAATTGTGTTAAAACATTTTTTTAAATCCTATTTCTCACATAATTATAAATGCACATACAAATATACACGTACAAATGTACACATAGACATTTATACAAAAGTGAATCGAGAAATTATAGAGAATTGATTCAATTTAAAAACATTCACATACATATTTGCATATATTCATCAAAACATACCAACTGAATCTTAAGTAATAAGATCGCATCAAAACTAATTTATATACATATGTACATACATTATATATATACACACACACACATACGTAAAGAGGTAATACACACGCACCCACATACACACAGAGTAAATTATAATAGCGTTAAAAATTAAACGAAATGATAAAACTTTAGATTTTTATTAACCCGGTGGGTGCTGAGAGTCTTTTTTGGGATAGTCTGCACCAGGTAAATGTTTGCAGTTTTATTTTTTTATTAACCCAGTGAGTGCTGGGAGTCCTTTTTGGGATAGTCCACACTAGATTAATAAAATACAAATGCATTAATCAAAACATTAAATTAAAAGAATTGTATGTGTATCTTATCATAAACATATAGAATATTTTTAAATAAAATGTGATGTTTTGTTCTTTTATGCATAGCGTAAACTACTTTTAAAATGAGATGTTTTATTTATTTTATAAATAAGAGAATCTATAATATATTTTTGTTATAAATGAGAGAAAGATATAAATATATTCTATATGTTTATAATAAGATGTGTGTGTGTGTATACTATATAATAATTTCTTAAGATTTAAACTTTTAACTATGCACTTGTATTTTTATTAACCCGGTGGGGGCTTGTAGTCCTTTTTGGGTTAAAAGTTAAAAGTTTAAAACGAAAGAAATTGTTACAGTACACACACATACACACACATCTTATTATAAACATATAGAATATTTTTACACAATCATATCTCTCATTTATAAAATAAATAAACATCTTATTTTAAAAGTAGTTTACGCTACGCAAAATCACATTTTATTTAAAAATATTCTATATGTTTATGATAAAGTACACACACAATTCCTTTTGATTTAATGCTTTCACTTGTACATCTAATGTTTGCACTTGTATTTTTATTAACTCGGTGGGTGCTGGGAGTCCTTTTTGGGATAGTCTGCACCAGGTTAATAAAAATACAAGTGCATAGTCAAAACATTAAATCGAAAGGAATTGTGTGTACTTTATCATAAACGTATAGAATATTTTTACACAAAATGTGATGTTCTGTTCTCTTATGCGTAAACTACTTTTAAAATGAGATGTTTTATTTATTTTATAAATGAGAGAATCTATAATATCTCTAATACCTCTGTTTTAATGACAAGAATTTGCTCTTTAGCTGCGATATACTCTTCAATCGTTGGATAAAGCTTCCCCATGAATCTTGGTACACATTTCCATGCATCGAGAGTTTTTCTCCATCTTTCATCCAAGTTTAAGATTATGTAATTATATATAGATTTTAAATCTGATTCTTTGTCATTGGTAAAAGAAAGTCTTCCTATATTATAATAAATAAACAAATTAAAAACAATTAATATAAAGTGGAAATTCATACATTCCGGTAATATTAAAAATAATAAACGGCTCACGCTCACACACACACACACACACACACACACACACATAGTCATATTCTGTCAATCTTATTATCACTGCACTCTTTCATTAATTTTAAACTTAACCTACGTGTCAAAAGCTGGTATTGAAAGGCCGGTTTTTTTAACTCTTAATATAGTCCTGTCAATCTTTTAGGCTGCGTTCCGATATTCACTGCCAGTACTGAAAATTTATAGTGTACGTAACGTAAACTATAGATAGATTTTCAGTACTGGCAGTAAATATCGGAACGCAGCCTTAATAATCTTATCACTGCACTCTTTCATCAAACTTAAGCTACGTGTCAAAAGCTGGCATAAATGTCATGGAGCGCCACTAACGCAATCTTACATCGAATGCCTGAAACGTACATTTTCTCGCACATGCGCATTAAGAACGTCGACGACGATGACGACCAAAAATATAATAGATAAAAATTTTATAATTCAGACTTTGCGTCGTAATATATGCGTTTATAGAGCACGTAGAGCAAAAATAAAGACACTTTCTTTATGTAATTCAAACTCAAGCTATCGATTAAGCCTAGTAAGAATTTGATCCGTTCAGCGGTTATTGAGGTCTGATAATCTCAAGAACTCTCAACTATCCGACTCGCGTATAGATACCCGGGGTGCCTCGCTGTTGCTGCGCGGTACTTGGCGCGAGACACTACCGTGTCTCTTGATAAAGTCGATAATGCAGTTTGTAATTGAAGGTTTAAAAGGGTAATATTCCATAAATTCATGATTTACCATCAGGATAACGATTACATTTACCATCGGAATTATTGATTACATGTTTATTAAGATCTCTGCGTGGGGCGTGGGGTTAGTAATTTTAACATTATAACCTGTAATATGTCGACATCAAATAATCGTTAAACGTTTAGAAACATTTCTGATTATATGTGAAATCTCGTGCGTGTATTATATACATTATATACTTATCATGTTGCCACTAAAAGAGAAGAAAAAAAAGGAAAAAGAAAATTTCAAGGAAAAAGAAAATTTCAAGGAAAAATCCATATATGTACATATATTAAGATATGTTTAAAATATATATTACTTCTTATGTAAATTAGGTCTTTGATCTTCAGGAAGAATCTTCAGAATCTTCAGGAAGTTGAGTTTGAACGTGATTATTAAAATATGTAATATTATTTTTTTTTAGATCTTTGGTTAGTTTTGATTCGGAAAACAAAGTTTAAAGTGATTATTGAGGTATGTCATAATTTTTTTCTTCATTGCAATGTTACATTTTAATTATTGATGTGATACTATTGTGATATTATTTGATACTATCCCAGTAAACAGTAAGTAACAGTAACATAACATCAATGTTATAATTTTTCCATTCGACAATGTAACTGTTACGTACAAGGTATGTTACATTGCAATTACATTGCTGAGTGGAAAATTATTACATTGATGTTATGTTACTGTTATTTAGTGTTTACTGAGATGTGATACTATTTTTTATATTGACTATGATAGAAAATATGGTATTTATGCATAAAGGGGGCCTCCTCTCCGATTTGGTTTATTTTAAATATGTTGTAGGGGGGGGGGTCTTCCTGAGTAATTTCATATATATATATAAGGGGCGGACTCAAATAGTTTCGGAGATACAAACTGAAAAAGGTTAAAAATAAAAAATAGCAAAAGTGAAAACCCCCGTAGGGGGGGGGGGGCGGAATCCACTGCGTCCACGCATATACTTTACAACACGAAGCGAGGTGCACCCTAAAATTCTTGTGTGGATTGGAAAGTGTATGCGTGGACGCAGTGGATTCCGCCCCCCCCCCTACGGGGGGGCTCCACTTCCGGAAGATATAACTCTAACCCAAATCTATTTCTGATTTAAAACTAAAATTTGGTTTGGGTTAAGCTCTCTCTGTCCACTGAAGCAACACACACACACACACACACACACACACACACACACACACACACACACCGAAGGGGGGGTGCGGGTGGGGGGCCGTAGGCCTATGTTACATTGCAATTACGTACATTGCTCAGTGGAAAATTATAACATTGATGTTATGTTACTGTTACTTAGTGTTTACTGGGATGTGATACTATTTTTTATATTGACTATGATAGAAAATATTATAAATTATATATTATCAACTAACATTTTTCATGAATATTTTATTTTTTTATTCGTCAGAAAATTGAATTTGAACATGATTATTAATACTATGGCAATGATAGAATTGTTAAATAATCATTCATTAAATAGGACAATGATAAAATAAAAAATAATAAAATGATAAAATAATTTTAATAATTTCATTTTCTCTTTTTTATCTGATTTTATATACCTTTTCAAAATAATATACATAGAAATAAGAACTGTATAGATTTTGTTAAGCCAGCAATGTAATAATATATAAATGATAATTATGACATATTTTAAAATCATGTCATTTTAATCGATACATTTGAATATCGTTCAAAACATTATTAATTAAAAAAAAATGTTACATAAAAGTTATTTGGTTTCGAATATATTTTCGATAATCAGCACGATTCTTTTCCAGGTAGAGATTTCGAGGGGAATATTCTGTAGCGGCACAATTTTATTCAAAGTGTACACATTTCCAAGTTTTGTTCTTTTAATTTATTTCAATATTTTCATATGACGATGGGTAAAATGGGTCGATTTTGGTCTAAAAAATGTAACGTAAGTTATACAAGTAATTTTATGTTTTTCGGATCGCTGAATACGATGGTAGCAGTTTTATCCGTCTAAACCCGGAAGAAAGTGGTCAAAATTCGCCTTAAAGAGGTCGAAATAAGTCACTTTTAATAGTAATTCGGTTATTAGTGACGATTTTGTTCCAATTATTTAATTGTATTATAATTTACTTTTATAACTCATTTTACTAAAAACTATAAGGAAACACTTCAAAATAAAACACTTTAAAAATGCTAAATCTAACATAGCAAAATCAATATGATTTAAAAATTTTTTAAAATAGTCAATTTCTTATTTAAAGATTCAATCTCATTAGATGTGCACTTGCATACATCGTGCAGTTTTAAAGATGTTAAAATGATGGATTTCCACACCACCACACATAGAGGTTCCATCTAGAAGCGCACGTTAGGTTTTTTGTATGCAGGTGCACATCTAATGAGATTGAAGATTATTTGATTAAATCATATTGATTTAGCTATGTTAGATTGAAAATTTCTGAAGTATTTTATTTTGAATTGTTTCCTCAGTTTTCAGTAAAAAAGTTATAAAAGTAAATTATAATACAAGTAATTAAATAATTGGAACAAAATCGTCACTAACCGAATTACTATTAAAAGTACCATTAAAATTAACTACTACTATTAAAATTACTATTAAAAGACTTATCTCGATCTCTTTAAGGCGAATTTTGACCACTTTTCCACGGGTTTAAACGGATAAAACTGCTACCATCGTATTCAGCAACCCCAAGAACGTAAGATTACATGTATAACTTACGTTACACTTTTTAGATAAAAATCAATTCATTTTACCCATCGTCCTTTGTCTTGATGTTTTTATGTGTACAATGATGAAGAGAATTGATTTAAGATTTTAAATAGTAAAAAGAATAATTTTTTAAAATTGTTTTGATTATAGAATGTTCCCTCGAAACCAAGTAACTTTTCAGCTAAAAATTTTTTGAATGAGTGATTTCGAAGATATTTAAGTGTGTCAATTATTAAAAAGGGGAGGAGAGGAATATTTTGTATATATTTCTTTTTATTATATATAAAAGGCAGGCAATGGACAAAACGAAATCAGGATATATTACCCCAGGTGGCAGACCAGTTGAGAAACTGGAGAATCCACCCTCTGAAGAGGTCGGCCCTATGGATTCTGGGGACTGCCATTTCTGGGGATTTCTGCCAACTATTGCTTGATAACGATTCATCTATAAGGAGGGTAAAAAACCCTTTCACAAAATTAATGCACTACGTAGGGAGAGAGCGAGAAGACTCGCCCCGTCGACCATCAGATGACAACACATCTCTGGAGGAGATACAAGCCGAGGAACGCAGTCACACTGCTGGTATAAAAATTAATGAGTTTAATCCGCAAACACAAAATGAATTGTTTTTGTGGCAGGAATGAAAAAGTGCAGAGGAAAGAATTAAACTGTTAGAAGAAATGGTAAAAGCATTGCAACAAGAAACTAGTCACAAGCAGTCAGCCAACGAAACGGATGAAGAGAAATTGGAGTGGGAAACGGTAATGAAAGAGCAAAAAACGGGCAGGAACAGTAAAAAACGAAAAGCTAATTCTTCCCTGGAAGTATCACCGGATATGTCATCTCAAAAACAGGAAGCAGATAAAAACAATAATGAAAAAGGGCATCTGCCCCCTCCAATCTTTACGAGTGGGGTTAAAGACTTTAACACGTTTAAAGAAGCCATGTTACAAAATGTCAAATGTGACACAAGATTAAAAATGCTTGCTAACGGTGATATAAATGTAGGCCGCTGCCCACGTTTTGCTTGAGGAGAGGGGGCCGAAGGTCCGTAATTGACGGAGGCTGTTTCCGTGTGAACTATGTTTATTTTTCTATTTACAGCTATATACAGGGATTTTGTTTGTATTAATTTTGTGTTGGCCCTGAAAAGGGCCGATTGTTTAGATGGCCTTCAAAAAGGCCGATTAAACGGAGACCCAGAAAATAGGGTCTGCTTCCGCGTTGGTCGGTGCCACCACTCTCTCACGCCACTGGAGAGAAGGTTGTGTGCGTGTGTACCGCGGAGTCCCCCACTTCGGACGTAAGGCTGGTGGAGTGCCGGGAGGTGTATAACTCCGGGTTGCGCTCTGCGTGGTTCTGACGCACTCCTCCGTGTGGGTAGCCGTGGATGGAGGTTGGCTCTCCCAGTCAGAGGAATCAGACTGCGTCCCCTGCTCCCTGGTCCGAAGGAAATTACTCGACGTCGCGGTCGACCTGAGGTGACTCTCCCAGACTGAGGAGTCAGACTGAGTACCCTGCTCCGCGGTTGATAGCGGGCAGTACTGCGTCCCTCGGTGTACCCTTGTGGCCGGGCAGGTCTGCGATGCACGCTCGAAGCGTCCGGTTGGCGATGGTGGCAGCGGCGACAAAAGCGGCGGAATACTCCACGGCTCGGTGGGCAACGTATATCTCCTCAGGCGGATGTCCCACGTCGAGAGGAAGTACCGAGGAGGACGAGTGAGGCGTACTGGCGACAGGTCTACCGGCTGCAGGTTTCAGTCCTGTAAAGACCAGCTCACTCGCTTGCAGGTCGATGCCCTCGTCGGTGATTCTTCGGTCCTTCCTGACTGCGATACTGGCCTGGGTGAAGTGGGCGGCGGCAGTGGACGCTAGCTCGCCAAGGTGCAAGAGAGAAAAAAAAGTGCAAGCGGACCTGAGCTCCGTTCGCCGTCACGTACTCTATTGCTCGGAAGGTCTCCTTGCGAGGCTCAAGTCGTGACTGCCGAACCGTGCGACGCGCGAACTTATATCCCCACCGTGAGTGAATCTTACTCACGGGTAAGGAGTTTTTCGCGTGCGCCTCGTAGCGGCTCCGCGCCGTACCGTGGCGGCGGATCGCAAGCGCTTGCGAAAAAGCTGAGCTTGGCGTGTGGCTCGCTTTCAGGCGCTTTGTGCGGTCGCGTAGACCGCCATATAAAGGTTAGTACAGAAAATGAAGATTATCGCGCTATTATCCGATTGTTAAAAGAAGCTAAATTGCAAACAACCAGTCCGTTATACAAAGTAACATACTATACATATCAGTGTAAATAAACAAATCTCTATAGAATTGTAATTAGAGGGCTACATTCATCAACCAACAAGTCTGATATTAAAAAAGAATTGGAGATAATAGGACATGATGCAATCCGTGTTACGAATATTATAGTTAAGAAAAGAGTTAATGGAGTGCTAACTAAAATTGCACTTCCACTGTTCTTCGTTAATTTGGTTCCTAAACCCAATAACAAAGACGCATATGAGTTGAACCAAATGTGTCATTGCAAAATAAAGATAGAATCACCGCGTAAAAAGAATGAAATACCACAGTGCAAGAGATGCCAAAGCTTTGGACACACACAAAACTACTGTCATAAACAAGCAAAATGTGTCAAATGTGGAGAAAATCATCACACTACGGAGTGTAAAATACTGAAAAAAGCAGCATGTAAGTGTGCCAACTGTGGTGGAGATCACACAGCAAACTGGAAATGTTGTCCAGCGTACAAGGCCAAAGTAGCATCAATAAAAACATCACAAACAGCAACACAAAGGATTAAACAGAGAACTTGGGAGCCGTCTGAAAAAGTCACCTTGGATAAAGCATATGCTAAAGCTGTCAGCAATAAACCTAAGCAATCCTCAAACATTCAAACAGATACAGACTAAATCGAAGGAACCAACCATTCAAGACATCTGGAAGATCCTTCAAAGTATACAACAAAAGGCTATTAGCACAGAACGTAGACTGGAGTTGTTAGAAAAAAGCAAATCTCCTCAGAACATTGTCAAAAACAAAAAAAAAAAGAAATGACAGATATGTCGCTTCGTATCATCACTTGGAAAGCCAACGGCCTGATGTTACGCACCAGATAACTCGAAAGGTTTCTTAAACAAACAAATGTAGACATCGCGCTAATTTCTGAAACCCATTTCACTACTAACAACTATCTCAGGATAGCTGGATTCACAACATATACCACACATCCTAGTGGGCGAGCACATGCGGGTACAGCTATCATCATTAGAAATAATGTAAAACACTCCCGCAAGAGGAAATAAAAAAAGACTTTATTCAGGCAACGGTAGTCACGGTTCAGCAAAAAACGCAGAAATCAATATCGTAGTTGCGTATTGTCCTCCTAGACATAACGTCGAAAGGGAACAATTTGAATGGGTCCTCAATAAGTTTGGATCGAGATTTATTGTGAGCATACACAAAGTGTTTTTTGAACAGGTCGGCTTTGGAGAAGGTGGACGTGAGCGTTATAACGGAAGAACTGGCGGACACATTCGAGTCGGCGTTTTTGCTCCGTCAATTCATCTCTCGATACAAGAAACTCAGTCGCAAGGAATGTGACGTGAGAATAGTCGGCACTGTACAGGCCGATTATATTTGTCGAGCAATGATTCTAGATCCTACCTCCACGTTTGAAAAAATAATTTTATCCAGCGTAAATGTAGGAAACAGAGCGAATCATTTGGTAGATTGATGAATTTGGTGAAGAACTTTAACGTTTTTCCATCCAACTTGATAGGAATTAAGCGTGCCACGAGTCGGGACGTTGCAAAGGTGCAACATTAGGTGGTCGTGAAGTGCGGCAAAGAAGTGTTCGTTCCCGGCGAAGGCTTTTTGACCGTACATACAATGCGAGAAGCTATGAAATTGGCTCGGAGGAGGACGCAGAGGGGCGTTGATCGCGTTATTTCAAGACAGCGGAGACGGCGTCGTATAGTGTCGTCCGAGACGAACGAACGAAGAAGAAGAATACGGAGGCGGCGGCGGCGGCGGCGGCGGCGGCGGCGGCGGCTAGGAGACGCGAACGGAGAAGAATCGGATCGGCGTGTCATCGCCGAAACGTCCGGTTATTCGACGGAGAAAAAAAGTCGATATTGATCAAGAAATCGGAAGACAAGCCGACGAAAGACAAGCCGAAAGACGATCCGAAAGACAAGCTAAAAGACGCGTCGTATCTTTACGAAGACGCGGTGAGCAGCGTCGTTTTATCAAAGGTCGGGCAAACGGAAGCGACGATATGCGACGCGATACCGGGCACGTCGAGAGACGTGGTGCCCTTTAGAAAGCCTCGATCGATTCGCGTCAAGAAAAAGAAGAAGGAGTTGAAGGAGGACAACGACGACAAGGAGGAAGAGAAAGCGTTGGACGTCAGTTCTTCCACGGATGCGACGGTGATAAAACAATGTAAAAAGAGAGGGAAGCGGTGGTTCGGTTTTAAGAGAACGCGGTTCTCCGCGCGTATAAAGAAGAGGGAGAGAGAAGCAGCGGTGGCGAAAGATGTCATATCGATTTCATCGAGAGACAGCGTCCTGACGAGGAGCAGAAACGAGACGATCTCTCTGTCGTCCGAGAAGCCTCTTTTCTCGAGAAGCAGTACCACGAAAGCAGCACGCAAGAAAATCTCTGTCAAGTCCGTGCGTTTTTTACCGTCGTGCACGACAAAGAATTACTGGAGCGCGCGTTGGAGACCTGTAACGTATCTAGTTTCGGTGTATGGTCCCGATTAAAGAAGGATTGTCGGGATCTGTTTTCGGGCGTAGAGGCTAATGACATGCGGGCAAGACTTTCAGCTCGCAGCTGGATTCGGGAGGAGTAAATTTAACGCGTCGAACGTAGCGAAATTGAGAAAGTTGCACGATTTTGTCATGCAGCGACAAAAAAAGATATAAATAAGGAGTACATGTATTACGTTTTCAGTTCTTTCCCTAAGCGAGTTTAATTTTATTTCTTTTCGAATCTATACGGCGACGTTATTCGATCGTACGTATTTCTCGTATATTCTTGTATTTTTATTTTATTTCTCTTTCTTCAAGCGAGTTGACATTTTTATTTCGATCCATATGTCGACGTTAGTCGTACGTTTCATATACAGGGTATCTTACAACCTCCGTACAATACTTTATTAGCGTGTTCTAGAGGTAAAATAAAGTCGAAAATTCTAATACAAAAATTTTGAGGCTGCAATAGTTTTTGAGTTATAAGCGATTAAAGTTTGCCAATGATATCGTATAGAATTCGCGCACTCAGGCCCGTAATTACACATACACGCATATCGATCTCTCATCTGTTATTGATTTTTTCAAGTCGGGTGATATTGTTTTTTACTGCACAGCTGATTTTATTTTGTCATTTCCTACGTGTGTATTACGCGTATATCGTACATTATGGTGACAGGCTAATATTAACAAATTATAAATAACGGAAAACATTTAACTTTTAAATAATTTAATTAATGAATTTAATTATTAAATACAAATTAACATATATATTAATAAAAATAATTATAAATATTATTATTATTATTATTTATAATTATTATTAATATTATTATTATCATTATTATTTTTATCATTTAATTTTATATTTTTTTAAATTGTAAAACGTAAAATGTTCTCACACATTTGAAAAATGTTCTTGGCTATTCAAAAGAAGTGTCCCCCTTCCATTCGTATGCATAATCGTGCACGTTTTAACAAATTGCGACCGGATTGTCTTATCATTTCTTCTGTGAACGTTGCCAATCCTTCAACGATGCGATTATGCAACTCTTCTTCATTTCGGATTTTTTCTCGTTGATAAACATATTGTTTAAGATGTTCCCAGAAGTCCATCGGAATCAAATCTGGCGATCTTACTGGCCAATTAATTAGACCACCGCGTCCAATCCATCGATTTGGATACGCTTTGTCAAGTGCGTTTTTTACTCTTCTTTAATATGAGGAGAAACTCCATCATGTTGAAAAATCATATTTAATCGGTTAGCTAACGATAAATCTTCAATCAATTGTAGTGTTACGTCCAGCGGACTCCACGATTCTTTTCTTTCCCGATACACGAGGCGGCGATAAATTATATTATCATCTGTCAGGCGAGTCGTGCTATTCGAAAACACATGACGAATAAAACCTAGAGAAACAAAACGAAACTAAACAGAACCGTGGTGTTCGAAGCACGTGTCGAACAATCCGCAATGATAAAAAAAAACAAAAGCGAGTCGGAAAATAAACCTTGATAAAAAAAACGAAAGTAAACCTAGTCGTAGAGTTCGAGACATGTGACGAGCAAACCACGTTAGCAACAAACTAAACTAAACAAAATCGGGTCATAGACCGTAGTCTAAGAAAAACAAACAAAAAAAACAAACGGACCAATAAATGTGATTCTCAAACATATGCGAGGAAGCGATTTCAAAATTTCAGACTACGGCCGACAGACTCGCAAAAACAAACCAATTTAGTACCGAAAGCTAGCGCGATAACTTGGAAGGAAAACGGCTGGTAGCGATAAATCCGATACCACATGTGCTCGCTTGACAGACCGCCCTTACGCGATATCCGCGTTGCAACGGACGAAAGGGTAAATTAAGTGCCTATCTCACATAAATGCGCTGTCCTTTCCGTTGGTCGAAATCTGGATGTTTAAACAAAAAAAAGGCTCCACCTATCCCGGGGAAATGGAAACTCCTTTTATCAAAAATCGACTCCCTCCAAATCCTATGAGGGCGTCATTAGAAAACTGATTCGTTAAATAGAGATTTCGACTGTCCAGTGAAAAGGAGGAGCGAAGGGTTTTAAATACTCGAAACCTTGCCTCGAGAAACCACTATTACTTCTTCTTCTAACATTACCACTACTGCAGTTACGAACTCCTCGTGATTAGTCTTAAGCCTCGCGGTCTTAGCGTTTTGTCAGTAAACCAGTATACAGTCCCGCGAAGTGAAATATAAAACATTATAATTATCTTGTGAACCTGTGAGTACATACAACTAGAAAAGCTCCAAGGTAAAAGAAAGCTAAGACCGAGCCAGAAGGATCCTAGACCGGAGACGTCGTCTACGAGAAAATAAAACAGCGCACTCTACAAGCAGTAAGTCATTTTAACGCGTAAAATTCATTGCTCGGGCTCCCCTCTTTTGAAATAAATTTTGGATTGCGAACAAATATATTATTTATCAATCATTTGAAAATTAATTCTTATTATTCCTTTTTCCTCTCATTCCCCTGATGAAATTTTCTTTTGAGAAACTTCCCGTCTATTAATTCCACCTGTCGCTTAGAGTATCCTGCTTTATAGCAGCGCAAGCTCGCGATTCTCCTTTATCTCTCACCAGTCGCTTAGAGTATCCTGCTTTATAGCAGCGCAAGCTCGCGAATCTCCTTTGTCTCTCACCTGGCGCTCAGAGTATCCTGCTTTATAGCAGCGCAAGCTCGCGATTCTCCTTTATCTCTCACCTGTCGCTCAGAGTATCCTGCTTTATAGCAGCGCAAGCTCGCGATTCTCCTTTATCTCTCACCTGTCACTCAGAGTATCCTGCTTTATAGCAGCGCAAGCTCGCCATTCTCCTTTATCTCTCACCTGTCGCTCAGAATATCCTGCTTTATAGCAGCGCAAGCTCGCGATTCTCCTTTATCTCCCACCTGTCGCCCAGAGTATCCTGCTTTATAGCAGCGCAAGCTCGCGATTCTCCTTTATCTCTCACCCGCCGCTCAGAGCTTCCTATTCTCTTGCAATTTCAACGCGCCATTTTTTTCTCCCCATCATATCCTCCCCCATACAATATTCGAAATTTTAAATATTAATAACAATGATTCGTAACACCTCATTCGACCTCTTCAAGTTTCCGCTTTCCCTTGCTTAAGATGACTATATATTAACACGTATACATACGTATACGTATATTCATATATATGTATATATATATTTTGCAACGTAATTTTCCTCGGTATCTCGGAAAAGCACGCGCAACTTCGTCGTGCTCGGTATTAGTTATTCGCGGACGAACTTCGATACTTACGGTATTTGGGCGCCAGGTACGGTCAGGCCGCACCGCTTATCGTTATCTCCTTAATCGACAAATCACACGACGGCTCAACCGCGGTAGCTCGGTATCATGATTTTTGGTAGAGTGGCGTGGTTCTTTTTCGCGAGGGGAAGGAGGCCCGAAATCCCGGAGAGAGAGAGAGAGAGAGAGAGAGAGAGAGAGAGAGAGAGAGAGAACTAACGACACAAACAACGTCACATATAAAATAATATAGAATGTATTTCCTACGATCTTTACATGGGGACTGGTTAATATCGTTAAATTACCAGGAGATCGTCACTTCTTCTCGGAATACATAGTATGCTCGACTTTAACCGTTTATCTCGGTAGCATTTCGACGACAATTCTCTCGTGTCTTTTATTACATTAACTTTAAATCAATGGCTTAAACCAGAATAATGTAGTAACTAATGACTCTATACAATATTACGAGACGTGAATTTGACGTAGATACAAGGACTGTCGACTCGGTACGGCGCCCCTCGAAGGCGAAAAAGGCTAATGAATAAAGGAATTATTAACGCGGATCTCAACGCGGGCCCCGTGATTTCGGTACGACAATTATCTCGGTAACGTAAAAACTCGATAATAGCAAACGAGCCTATCGGCTCGGTAACGCGATTTGTATAACTTGATTCTTACACGGGTCCCTGCCGAGTCCGCGCTTACCGGGAAGTCGAAGTGGCGGCCTTACAATTTCCTCGTCGTCGGTCGATGCTCCTCGATCCGTCGGGGTCGCCGTCACGTCGAGCAGTGATTTTCGATGGGCCGGCGGCACGCCGGTAGCCGCACGCGGTGGCGCTGCGCGCGCCGTTCAGGGCCGAAAATCGATTTTTGCTTCGATCGAGATTCCTATCTCCGGTCGCGGGCTCTCTTACGCCGTTGTACATAATTTTGTTTTCTTCCTTGCTCTCGGGAGTCCTGCCGTCGCAGCGTTATGTTGGCGGCTCCAAACGCATTTCGGACGGCCCTCGTAATTAATTAAAGCTGGCCTTTCTCTAATGCAGGGATCCTCGCGGGGTGATCAGTCCCGTGTGCTCCCTCTTTCCTCTCGGGATGCTGTGTCGGGCCCCTCGGAGTTAACTATCCTCGTCTCGGGATGTAGGCGCCTGCTTCTCCTCCTCGTGCTGACTGCGATTCGTAGGCTCTCCGAGGCTGTAAAGAAATGACTCGGCAGTAACAGTCCTTATGCGACTCGGTATAATTCGGAATAGAACGACATCGGTCGCCTACCTGGCCCTTCGCGCGATTCCGCTCCGTGCGCACCGCTCTCGACCCCACTGCTCTCCTCACCCGGATTCGCTTCCTCAGGATTTCTTCTTCCTATAACAATTACGCTCCGGGGCCACCACCTCAACTCCCGATACTCCATCCGGAAAAGAGCGAGTCGGCGTAAAGTTCGCCGCTCGCTCACAAAATCTCTTAAATTATTACGCCCTTTTTGACCGTTCCCGGTCGGGCGCGTCCGCCCTTGTGACGGGTGCGAAACGCCACGTCACAACTTATATACAAATATATATATATATATTGCTCTTCATATACATACATAAAATTTCTAGTCTTCTAGTTTTACTTAAATAACTAAATCCAAAAATTGTTTCGCAATCTCGAGAAATTCTTCTCGACAAAGAAAGATACCATTGCCTCTTTCTGTTATTTATTTATTCCATTTTCCTTACCCGTTTCCTCCAGTGGAAAAACCTAGGCGAAAGTCTAGAAAGATCGCCAGGCAGTCGCGTAATCGCCGCAACAGGCAATTAAGAAAACTACTGGCTCGGGCTTCGGCAGAAAACCACTCGGAAAATTCCGCGACTAGTATAGACTCCTCGATTAGTAATAATAACGATTCAACTATAAGTAACAACTCAGCGATTAAGCCTAATAACGATCCGTCGACTAGCATAAGTAACGATACCTTAAACAACCACCCACACATACTTTACCACCCCCGACTTTCTCCCATCTCGTCCCCGAAACGGCCTTGCTCCTCCTCAGTACCCCCCTTTTTCTCTCGCAAAGACTCTCCGTCTCCGAGAGTCCCGACTCCCCCTCCTCCTTCTCCCAAAGACTCTCCGTCTCCGAGAGTCCCTACTCCCCCTCCTCCTTCTCCCGAAGACTCTCCGTCTCCAAGAGTCCCGACCCCCCCTCCTCCCTCTCCGCAATCCTCTTGTACTCCCCCAAGATCTCCTTCACCGATTTTAATTGATTTAGAAGACTCTCCCCCCTTTCTCTCTCACAATCTCCTGTCCACGAGTCCCCGAGATCGCCCTCGCCTCCCATCATAGAACTCGGAGATTCCCCCCTTCTATCACCCTCGTCACCTCCTCCAGAAAATGATCCTTCTCCTCGCATCTACCAAAATTTATTAGATTATTGCCTGAGAACCCTTCCTCCATACACGGATCCTCTCCCCGAGGATGCCTTTACCATCGGGCCCGATCCTGTAAATCTTGCCGACCTGAGGAAAGTACTAATCGAATCTACCCCCGACACCATTATTCCATGTTTCCATCCCTGCCGCAGATATCCAGTGGCCGTTCCCATCCAATTCTTTTGGCGGATTTACAAACCTTCCCATTGAATTTGAAGAAATCCCCGATTCCTAACATCCTGCTTATGCTCAGCGGACGGTTTTAAATTTTATTTCCCTTTTTTATTTTTATATAATTTATTGTAACCCGAGTCTCATTTTAAATATTAGAGTTTCCCCCACGCTGTTCCGATCGATGACCTCCGTACACATGTAACGCGCACATATACACACAAATACCCTCACGCAATTTTTAAATTATAAAAAATATTGTAATCAATACACACACGTATATATATATATGTATATGTATTAACCGAATATTATGAATTTTCTCACAAATCTCGCTTCATTTTACTTTATTTGAATAAATTAGAAATTTTCGTACTTAGATGAATGATCGTTATTACCCCCTGCACTCTCTCCTGAACTCCGAAATCGCACAAGGTCCCATCCCGCGCAAAAAAGATTAAATTCTCTTGCCAAAAAGGGACCATCGAGTGAACGGGGCCTTTTAACAGCGTAAAAGCGACCTTCTCGGTCGTTGACCTGCTTAGGGCCTCCGCACGTTCGCTCGCCTCGAAACCATGTACGGTCCGGCATTGTTCGAGGTAAGTTTTGTTTACGCCCTTCCGTTGACTCTCCCTTACGAGTCTGGACGTAACAGTAGCATAATATTAAAATTAATTTCTAATATAATAATAATAATTATAATATTAAAATAAAATTAGGCCTATTCGAGCATGTACAAATTTAATTAAAAATAAACGTTTTAATTACATATGTTACAAGTATAATTATGTTGGTTTACAAATATGACGGGACGTTTCGACACTTTACTTGTGTCTCTTCAGCCGAAATAGATTGACAAATAAACTATATCAATACATTACAAATTTTTCGTAACGGTCAATTCGATGAACATGATGAGTCAAGTTGGTATAAAATGTCGTCAAGTTATATAAGAAAGCAGTCACTCACCAAGTTGAAAAAGTGGCATAGTGTCGGTTTGATTTTGCCATGGTTTAACATGTCGTTATTAATCTTACTGTAAAACGATGAGTAATGGACGATAAAATTGTACTGTTTTTTGCTTACAATGAGAAAAAAGTTTCAAAATAAGTCATTAAGTAAACTCACCGAACATGCAATAATTTTAACATATTTGATCGCAGATCTAGTCAGATATAAAATTAATAAATTGAATTTCACTAATACACTGTCAACCGTGTCTATTGTTATATTGTATTTCGCTCTACTGTTTTGTAAAGAGACTAAGTCAAAATGATAAGATGTTCGCAGATATTATTCTTATATATCCTTTGTAGGTAAGACACATATGTTGTTAAGTAAATATTATGGACGTTGTTTATTTTTAAATATTTCAAGTAACGGGAAATACGAGTGATCCAGCATTTCACAGTCTTCATTATTGTTTAAACCGTTTCTTTTTTGTTTGATATGGATTGTTTCCGCAATTAATCGTTTATAATAGTTGGTTTCTTTATCTATGATTTTTACATTGTCCCAATCCATATCATGTTTATGTTCAGTAATATGCAAAAAAACTACTGATTGTTGAGAGACGTATTTTTTAGTGTTTGACTTGTGTTCGCCGATTCTCGTTTTTAACTGTCTTTTTGTCTGACCTACATAAGATGCGTTACAATCATTACATTCGACTTTATAAATTACATTGTTGTTCGATGTTGTTGGTGTGATGTCTTTATGTACTTTTATAAAAGTACTAAGGCGATTGAAACATTTAAAACCGGCTGCAAATTCAGTGCCTCTAAAAGAGTTGCAAACTTGTTCGGTTAAATCTTTGATATAAGGGACCGCTATGTATTTTTTCTTTTTTATTTCCTTATCTTCCAATGTGTTATTGTTGGAGTTGAATTTAGTGGTAATAAGTTTTTTAATTCTTGTGTGTGTGTTTAAAAATGAATGGTAAAAGGTAACCATTTTGTAAAAGAGTATTAATAACAAAAGTAATGTTTTTATTGTGGAATTTCGAATCGGATAAGAGAATAGCTCTATCAATCAAACCGAAAACGGTGCCGATTTTGTGGCATGTTGAATGATTGGAATGAAAGGATAGATATCGTCCTAAGTATGTTTTTTTGTGGAACCAATCTAGCAACAATCTGCCGTTTTTCACCGTAATGTTGAGATCCAAAAAACTGAGTGAACGTGTTTTTTCCATTTCACTGGTTAACTGAATTCTTTCATGGAAGAAATTGAAAATGTTAATAATATGGTCTATTATTTTTTTGGAGCTGCTATTAAAATATCATCTACATATCTGTAATAAACCGGGAGTGTAATGCCAATCTTATATAATGCTTTGTTTTCTATATCTTGTAGAACTAAGTCAGCTATGGTGGGGGATAATGGGGAACCCATGGGGGGTTCCAAAGGTTTGTTGATATATGGTGTTGTTAAAACTGAAGTATGTAATGTTAAAATAAATTTGACGATGTTGATGAAACTGTTTTTTGGTATGTCAGTATTTTTTTGTATGTAACTCCATCTATTATTAATGCCGTTTAGCTAAATCTATGGGGACATTGGTAAATACAGAAACAACATTTAATGACATTAAAACGTACGAATCGTCAATCTCTTTGTTGGAAAGAATCTTGGAGAGTTCAAAGCTATTTTTGATATGGCTTCTAACAGGCGGTAAACTGTTAATCAAAATATTGTGTATGAAATTGGCTAGAAAGGAAATTGGTATAAAGGACTATTGACCGACGAGACAATGACACGTAGTGGAAAACCTTCTTTATGTATTTTAGGGAGTCCGTAAGTTATATAATAATAATAATTTTAATAATACACAAAATGTGCAAAAAATTATACCATTCGGTCAAAACGTGCACGATTATGCATAGAAATGGAAGGACACTTTGAACATCTCCTTTAAAAATTAAAAGTAAAATTTTTACCTAAAAAATCTGCCTTTAAAAAATTGTAGCGGCAGAACATTCTTTATAATATAAAATGCATTATTACAGAGAGTTAACAGATCTACTGGGTAAAAAACATAATATTGAGCCTTTGATAATATCAGGAAACAAAGGCACAATCCTGAGAGAGAATAGAACAGCTACACCTTCGTAAGTTTTATATTAGATATTTAAATTTTTTAGTTATTAATAAAAAAATGTATATGTAAGACATTTTTCTATACACTATATATATATTATATTTACGGATAATGTAAGAAAGTAATCGAATTATTTTGGAATTATTACCAATTAAAGATGGATCATTTTATATATCGGAATTAATTTCTTCGCTTTCGAAAATAGTTGGAATGGCATTGGGTTTCAATTTCCGCCATCTATCCTATCGTCGATTTTCGAATTGTGAATCATCAAAATGATACTATAAAAACAAGAGAAAGCATTTTTATAATTTTTTTACTTAATATATTCTAATAATTACAAAATCGATAAAATAATATATTTACCATTTAAAAATAGATAAACTCGTGTTGTAAAACTAAAATATAGTTATAAAATAGGCCTGACCGAGCATATAAGGTTGTTTACAAATAGATTAACTTTATTTCTCTATTAATAGATATACAAAAATCTTTTGAACGGAACGTTTCGACACTTACTTGTGTCTCTTTAGCCGTAATTTAATGAGTGAAATTTACAATGATGGTAAATCAAAAATTTAATTGTAAATGAAAGTGGAACGCTGGGTATTTTTTGCGAAAATCTTGTAAGTCGACATTGTGTGTGTTGTGTTGTTGCTTATAATGACTCACTCTATGCGATTTATGTAGGTGATGGTGTGTTATCTGTGTCGGTATCATCGTTGAGTAGCTTGTCAAACTTTGTTTGTAAATTGTCAAAGAATTAAAATATCAGAGTTAAAGTCACTTAATAAAACTGTACAAAATGATTTAAAGTTATATGTATGATAAATCCAAAAGAATTTGTCAAGTATCTACAATTTGATAACATTGTTTTCGGACGTTCGATACGGACAGGAATATATTTACATACCTCACATAACCTAGCATTCTGTGTTGGATTTTTATCACATTTCTCAGCCCACAAATATTTTCGTTTCTCATCCCGAGGAAACAAAAACATCCGAAAACCATGTTCGCTTCGATTTTTGCAATTTTTTGCAATTTTTTGCACAACAACCTGGCATTATAATTTTTTTCTTCTAAAAATTCTCACTCTGCTTTTTGGATACACAACGTGTATGTAACATAATGTAAATTGTTTTGATTACTCGCTTACTCACACAACTAATAGCCATAGTACTACGTACACCAACACAGACTCGCTGTCTCGAAAATGGCGGCCTTACCTCGTCCAGTTCCTCCATTTACGGACCTTGATTTTTACCAACTTAGCTCTAAGATATAGAATTATATGCATTGTTATCCAACCATGAGTTGGACTCTTTAATATTATATTATTATTATATTAATTTTTACTTATTTTAAGCTACTTTTGTTGCAACTATCTTAGGATCTCCTAGTATGTAAGATGTATATTGTATTTTTTTTTGCCGAGTTTCTTATGCTCACGTGAGCGCTCACGCACACTACCAGGCACGCGGTTCATTGATGTGCGCCCAGCTAAAGATCGGCGCTGATTCACTTGACTTTACTCAATAATTACTCCTTTATTAAGTGTAATAGAAAAAAATGATTCAGGACATTTCGACTCATTTTTTGGTAAGAAATAACTCTATGTACTTAATGGGCGGTCTATAAGTGACACCCTGTATATCTTTTACATTTGCTATAAAAATAATCTTTATGACAATTGAATATTATTTACAACTATTTATTAATTTATGAATAGAAAAAGGAAAACTGATATATTTTATCGATAGATGTTATCAAACATGTATATATAATGACATACAAATAAAGTATTTTATTTCGAGTAAATTATTTATTCTTGTGAACTTTATATGAAGATGAAAATGTATATGCACACATTATTAACATATTATTACTAACAAGATTAGTTCGGAATTCAATTAGTCAATTAAGTTGTTAGGAATCTTGTTAGTTGTAACATGTTAATAACGTTTGATAACATGTATGGATAAAATATATCAGCTTTCTTCTTTCCATTCATAAATTAATAAATAGCTGTAAATAATATTCAAGCGTCAGATTATTTTTATAGCAAATATAAAAGATATATATAGCTTATATTTTATGTTGTGACGTTGCCGTCCCGACGCGCGTCCACCGCGCCTTTTCCCTACCGCGAGGCAAGAGCCAAGCGGTCGCGCCAGGCTCAGAGACCGAAAAACCGCGCCGAAATCTCCGGAGAGGCGAAAAATCTTTATTATTATTATGTAATTCTAATTTCTTTTATGCGCTTTTATCTGGTACGATTTGGGGAGCCTCGGCGAGCGTCATCCTCGCCGGCATCGACAACAGCGAAAGAACGGCGGAAAATTACCGGATTGCGAGGACATGGCCGTTCCAGCGATTCACAGGCTTGGTCGATATTCGGCAGTCCGACGGAAAATCACCTTGGTCAAGAGTATTTATTTTGCGGGATCTAACACCGGCACAGGACGTCGGAAAGCAGGTGGATCCTCGCGAGACAAGGCCGCCTCGAGGAGCGGGCGGCAAAGGCGCCCTGAGGAAAACTGCGAAATTGTTCGCGGGGCTGGCGCGACCCGATCTGCCAACTTCCAGCTGCTAACGGCGACACTCCCTGCCATTGGAATATATTTTGCGGCGCGCCGAAAAAGCGAAAAAGTCTGTCAAAAGGATTCGGCAGATAAAAGCCAGGGGCGCGTAGGCCCCCGGTACAGCATTATGTTTGTCGCGCAGCAGCGATAAGAGGCGCGCGTACGCGATTGGTCGCGCGATTACGCACCCCGGGTGCGCAGCTAGGAGCTGGCCCCGGATTATCGACCCTGGATCGGAAGATCCTTGAAGGTTAGACTGGCGCGAGCGCTTGGCGTAACAAGTGGTGTCGAGGACTAGAGCTCTATTCGTTGTCGTTTTGAAAGGCCGCTGACGGACGGTGACTGCCTCGTGGAAGCCAGGAACCAGGAGTGACCGGACCGGTAAGGCTACCCCGTCGTGAGTCTTTGTGAGCCACGTGCATTGCGTCCGAGCCGCGTCATTCTGACGTCGTCGCAATTTTTCGTGTTAGTGATTTCGCGAGGGCGAAGCCCGTGTATTGGCGATAATTAATATTTCGATGTTGATGTTTGCGCGACCGACGTCAAGCGGCGAGGGCTCAAGAATAATTGTTACGACGGCTAAATGTTGCGCTTTTCGTCTCTCCGGAACTCGGGATAATGCGAATCGCTGCGGTCTTTGTTATTCGCGTAATACTGATGCGACGGTAAAGTGTCGTGATTTTCGCGCTTGTCGATCGTTCATGTATCGCGTAGAATTTGCGAAACCAGCGAGATTCTTGTATTGTCGGCCCGTGTCAAACGAAAGCTACGACATTGTTATTTTGCGTTTATTGTGAGATTCGCGCAGGCACGTTAGCGCGTGCATACTCGTATCGGTTAGTATTTAGCGTGTCGTTATTGTGCGAATGTGATTTTCTTTTTTTTTGGCACGGCGAGAATCGTACGATTGCATTGCTAATATTATATTGTACGCGTTCGTCGGTCTCATATGTTAGGTGTGATTCGCGTATATTTTGTCGCTTAAATAAATTCGTCATTGTAATTGAGTTCGCCTGATTGTCCGTGCGTTGGTCTGTCGTCGAGTGCAAGTGATTAGCGAGGGGTGGAGAATATTTCGCGTCGGTAATTGATCGCGGTTAAGAGCCAGTAAGTCACGTTACGTTAGCGTTAGCAGGAACTAATGTCGTGCCAAGAATGAATATCGTAAGACACGTTTGCGATTTTCGCGTCGCGATTAGCGAATCGCGATTTCGTTATCGAGCGGAAATCTCTCTCTCTGTTTCGCCGGAACGGGTTACGTCATTGTTTATCTTTCGCTTCGGTGTCGCAATCATTGTCGGGTGAATTTTGACATTCCGAAGATCTACGATTGTCTGCGTGCGGGACGCCCGAGAACCGTCCCGTGGCCGCTGCGTTTCACGACCTGCGACATACCGCCGATCGCTGCGGTGTGATCCGATACGGCGTCTGGCCGTTCTCTCTCGCCGCTCAGTCTCGCAGCCTGATATCCGCGACAAGGGCGTAATTATACTGCCTATTACTACGCCAATTACTGCGCCCAACACTCGGACGCCGAGTTATTATTTTCTTTTGCCATTATTAACTGAGGAATATTTTTTTTTAGGCTTGCTACCATTTCCTTATGATTTATGATTATCATTACGACTTGTTTCGCTATTATTATCGCTTATTTGCTTTCATTGTGCACTAATATTTAAATCTGAATATTACTATTTTCTGTTTAATTCATTCTATTACTTTTCTTATTTATTTTACTGCTGTCTCTTAAATAAACTTTCTTATTATTTTCTCCTCATTTCGCTTGAGCTGTTTTGTTGTCGGTCCTTGTGTGTTCGTCCATACTTTTCTGGCGATTGTTGCTGTCAGTCGTGCCTCCTTTACATTTTTCCACCCATTCAGCACCACCCCGCCCCTCTGCAGTTAGGTGAGCTAGTCGACCCGTAATATCGGAAGGTTTTTACCATCTTTCGAGGTACTGGTATCGTTTATCGCGTATTCGTGAATTGACGCGTGCAAGATCGCGTCTGGCGCCCAGTTCGGTAATTCTCGCGTCTTGGAGCTTCCGAATTACTACGGCTTGCGCGAAACGGTATAACCCCGTGTTCCCTATACGCGCACCTCCCTCTTTTCGCGTTTTCTTGTTCTTTTTTTTTGACGACGTTAGCTCCCCATGCTCGTTGCGCTTCACGCGCGTCAGGACGAGTGAAATTAACGTAAAAATAATACGTCACAATGTATAGACGTATTTAGAGAATAGCACAATAGAAAGAGAAAGTAACTTATTTTTCATGTATGTTATAAAATAAAAATATATAAATTTTGTTTTTATGTAGCTAGACGAGAATAGAAAGAATAAAAGCCATATGAGTGAAAGAATATAATAATTAACTAGCAGAGAGAGAAAAAAAGAGAGGAGGAGAGGTGGAGAGGGAGGAAAGGAGAGAAGGGAGAGAAGAGAGAAAGAGTGAGAAAGAAGGGAGAAGGGGGAGAGGGAAAAATAGGAGAGAGGGGGAAAATAAGAGGGGGGAAAGGGGGATGGGTGGAAAGGGGGGAAAGGGGAATGGGAGGAAAGGAGGGAAAAAAGAAAATGAGTGACAATACGTACATAATTAAAAAGTTTATTATGAATTACGGTCGATATTATGAATTACGGTCAATAAATTAATATTATGGATTACGGTCGATAAATTGATACCACCGCGAGTGTCGCTAATGCAATGTCTTGTCAAACGGTTTAGTTGTACCTTTTTCCGACGTTTCTTAATAAAAAAAATTTTAACATTGGGACTTTGCATCATAATATCTCCGTTCATAATACTTGTAGAGCAAAAATAAAGACATTTTCCTTATATAATTCGAACACAAGCTATCAATTAAACCTAGTAAGAACTCAATCTGTTTAGCAGTTATTGAGGTCTGATAATCTCAAGTACTCTCAACTCGGTTTTCAAGTAAATTTCGAAAATGTTGAATTTGATTGATTTACTAAAATATAAGTATTGTAAAGTTGATCTATAATAATAAAATCGCTAAATTTATTTATAATTATTTGTTAATAAGGTTTAAAAATTCGTAAAAATTCAAATACAAGAAAACGTCGCTATTGGTCGGTCGATTTTGTGACGTCAAGAGAACACTCGTTTTCGCGCATTTTTTACTTGCTATCATACGTATCGAGAATTCTGTGACTATTTTTTACTGTTTTCGAAGAAAAGTTTAAAAAATGGCAAATAATTTGGTGCCAGGTTTTGTGAAAGCAGATTCAACAAATCTGCCGAAGATTGATATATTTATGGTTTGTGAATTCATAAAAAAGAGTGATAAGTTCAACCCTGCTGAAGTTAAAAATGAAAAAGCTGCAATGTAAGTCAATTATTCATTAATATTTGTTGTGTAATGTGACTCATTTTTTATATAAATGAAAAATCATTGATCAATTATAATATTGTACAATTATTGTAGGTCGTCACGTGAATCATACAGTGACCAAGCGATAGGTTATGTTTGTCTCAGACGAAACGAATTTAACAATACGTGTACTGTAAAATGCAAAGTGTGTCCTGAACACTGTATACGCAATAAAGAATACTCGGTCACACTGACTGTAAGTGAAGAAGAGGAAAAGGTGGTGGATGTCGAATATCAAGACTGCGCAGCATCAAGCGGCAAGTGCATAAATCCAAAGTAAAATTTAATTGATCATGTAACCGCATGAGAATACTTCTTCCGATATTAATATTTTGTTTCAAATATATAATTATTCTTATTCTTTTCATCAGTAATTGTATATTTCACAGGGGGCTGTAAACATGCAATCGCTTTTCTCATGTGGATTCATAGGAAATCGGAGCATCTATCTGTTACAGAAGTTGAATGTTATTAACGCCGCTCTATTTTGGCTAACATTCGCACATCAAAAAAATATATCGGTTTAAACGAATTGAGTAAAACAAATAATGTGGAAGTATCTCTACCTGACAATTCGTTGTTTCGACATGATTTGCTTAATAGAGCAAAAGAAGTGCAATTGGATAGTCAACTTTCCAAACACAATTTTGTATTGCAAAGCCATAAATTGATGTGTTTGTCTATACACCAAATGATATTACAGTTCTGCAAAACAGGAACCACTTTTGCGGATGATTTCTTGGAACATTCTAGTAACGTAATGTCAGAAGATTTTTATGCCGTATGGCAGAAAAGTGTATTAGATCTCAGAGCGATACCTTCACTTGGCATGAACTTCGCTACGGAAGAATTACAGCATTAAGAGTCTATGAAACAGCACACTGCAAAACATTAAATGGATCGCTGGTACAACAAATTATTGGAGCATCGAAGGTTTTCCATTCACAAGCCATGGAGCGAGGGAAACGCTTGGAAAAAGAGGTTTTACTGGAGATAAAGAAGATAACGGAGCTGAAATTTCAAGATTGTGGTCTTGGTGCCTTTATTTCTGGTATTCGGAGCCTCGCCTGAAGTTCTAGGTGACGATTTTGTTATTGAAGTGTCCATCGACATCAAAAACATTCAATGAGTTTCTGCCATCCGGAAAACTCACAAACAAATGTAAAACACAAATAAATTTACAAATGTTCGCCACTAATAAAAGCAGAGGCCTTTTTTGTGTGGCAGATCCGAATTTTGAAGATTTTAAGCGAATAACAGCCGTTTGGGAAAATTATGATGAGGATTTCACAAATTCAATTATAGAAAATGCTACAGCTTTTTGGAAACATATTTTTTCAAAATTAAAATACAGTTAGAAGTTTCTATGATAATATTGTTATAGAATAAATAAATTTGTACACAATTAGTATATGTTGTTTATTTTTCTTTTCAGTTACCTCTTCTTTCAATTTCTCGTGTATTCTTCGGTTATTACATTCATTATTTTATTATCGGAGATTGCAAATTAATTAATACCGATACAATAAGTACTATAGAATCTGTATGATGCAAAAGATCATGATGAATACAGGCATGCGGTTTTAGCATTTCGTATTCTCTCAATCGTCTAATTACACGTTCAATATGTATACGTAAACTCGCGATGCGTTTGGTTTCTAAAACTACAGCCTTAGAGAGCTTTACATTAGAAGAAACAGTAGGAGGACAAATTAGGATACATTTTTTTTCGATTAAGAATACTTTGGATTTGTTTAAATTCTTGGTAGGCCATAACACCACATTCATCCGGTAAGATATTTAAAAATCCAGATTTTTCAGTAATCAGTGTATCACTAATTCTTCCTCTATAGCCTGTTGAGACAAAATTAATAAATCCATCCGGAGTTGATGATATCAGATATTTAAGAGTATTAGATTTTTTATATTCTGACCAAGTAAGAGCTTGATGGACAGAATTTGTAAGCTTTTGAATTTGAATCTCAAAACAACCAATTATCGACTGTACATTACTATAATTAGCTCGAAACGGAATTGGCAAAGCTTTTCTTATAGACATTGCGTCTGGGAAATATATCAATGTTTTTAGCATGTGGGTCAAACGGGGTATAGTGCAGTCATATATGTTACTAGCCTGAGCATGTAATATTCCAAATTGTTTCCCTAATCTTTGAAAGATGTCATTAACTTTTATTTTCATTAACGTTAATTTAATATGATCTGTCCGAATTTCAGTGTGTGCATGTAATAGATCTATAATCCAAAACCATTCATTCAAGATACCAATATAGCTTTTACTATTAGTACTAATGAAATAATTGGTAATTGAAAATGCCTGAGCTTGCATTTGTTGTCGATCGCTTATTTTCTCCTCTTTACTTTCATCAGAATTAGGCTCGTAATCGCTTGAAGTTGTACAAAATAAAGTAGATGATACAAAAGTCGATGAAGCATCTACGCTTGACTGTTTGTTACTACTTGGGTTATTCATATTAGACAGATTTGAAACACTCTGAGTCTGAAGTTTAATAGGGGAACAATTTGCATCGGATGTAGGAGCAGTAAAATTGCATGATATATGTTTACTGCGCACTTTTGGCTGTATGTTAACTTGTACTCCTTTATGGAAGCTTCGATGCATTGTCTCTGCGTTGGAGCTGGAACAGTCACCAATGTCTTCTCGATTTGTATCGATTGAAGCCACCATTGTCTTCTCTACCTGTGCCGATTGAACTATTGTTTCCTAAAATATTATTTCACGATATTAATTTCGTTGCAAATGGACACGTTGCAAATGGACCAACTGAACGTGTGCAACTTTTACGTGTCCAAATGAACGGTGTGCAACTTTTACGTGTCCAAATGAACGGTGTGCAACTTTTACGTGTCCAAATGAACGGTGTCCAATTGATCGGTGTCCAATTTAACCGTGTCCAATTGAACCGTGTGCAAAATTTCGTGTCCATTTGCAACGTGTCCAATTGTACCGTGTCCAAATAAAGGCCACTCATTTCGGAATACATATTACTACTCCGCTAAGCTTTATTTTTAAGATCTTACATTAGCTATTGAAATATTGGGTGTACTATTTTCCATCTCTTCAATGTCTGGTCATGAGGAGCATCCAGCAGCAACTAAGATATCTGCAACCTTTGCTTTACGTCTTCGCTTATCACTAGCAAGGCGCGGGGGATAATTTGATGCTCGCTTTCTGTCAGGTTGACAAGTAAAAATGTGCGGCACAGCTCCAGCTTCCATTCTTATTTGTCCACCCATTAAAGAAAAATGCAAATAATTATCCATATCATATTTTAGCTGAAAATGAATATCACTTATGTAAAAAATACTCATTTTTATAGAAAATCACCCATGCATTGTATTTCTCGCTTTAGGAAACACATTTATGTGTACTAATCTTATCAATCGTAAAATTTTAGAAGTATATTTCAATACCAATAAGATGAATAACTAATTATATTCACCACTTACGTCAAAATGATCCTCGCAACAATAATATTTGTTGGTTTGTCAGGCCGTCGGGCTATCCGGAACCATAACCTCCGTACACCTTCATCGCGTGAGACTGTCACGAAAACTTTACTCGGTGCATTTTTACTAGTGTTTTTGCACATGGGCACAAAACAACACCGATAACTCGTTGGCTGGCTCATCTTTAATTTTTTAATCTTTTAACACAGTAAAAAATTAATTTAACATAAATGAATACCACGTATAACGTATTGTGTACTTTCGGAAGTGTCCAAATGACGATCGAGTTCGGCTAAAATCGGGTATTCTCGGAGCGTTCAAATTACATGTCAGTAAATTACATTTTTAAATCGCTATAACTTTATAAATATTGAAAATTTTGTAAAATGAAAAGTGTCTTAACAAATATATGTATTTTATAAAATGACAAGTTTATCTAAAATGACTTGAAGACCGAACTGGCCGGCTCGCGTATAAATACACGGGGTGCCTCGCTGCTGCTGCGCGCGACTTTTAGCTGCCCGTTATACTTGGCGCGAGATACTACCGTGTCTCTTGACCTTAAAAAAATCTAAAATTAATTTTTAAACTTATTTAAAATATACATAGTACTAAATAATTAATAGAAATTAGGTCTGTAACGAGCAATGATAGGTGTATTACGAGTAATTAACTTTATTCTTATGTAAAGCGATTTACAATATTTAACGGTACGTTTCGACACTTACTTGTGTCTCTTCAGCCGTGAGTGAAAGGTTACATCGAAATAAATAAATAAATCAATTTAGATTGTTAATGAGTTACAAAAAGACGCTGGAATTTTTTCGCAATTTTTGTGTGGCGACGTCGTGTGTGTTTTCATTGTTTTCGTGGTCACTCACCCTTTTTTTTGTGTGTTGGTGATGTTGTGTTGTTTGTGTCCGAATCATCATAATGTAATTGGTCAAACTATAACAATATTATGTGACTAAACCGATCCAGAGTACAAGTGCACTTCACAATGTAAATTGATTCAGCTCACCTTTGTTTTAATATATGTCAATAGATTAAAATATTAATTTTGTCAAACAGTCAAACCAGTCGAATTTTAAGTTATGTATATTATAAATGTACATTAACTTAAACTTTGTTTATATCGCTTACTGTGGACGTTTGATAACAGACAGAGTGATACATTCGCAGATCAATCTTTATATATCTGACAGTAGGTGAGACCAAGGTTTAGAAATAAATATTATGAGCTATTGACAATGGATTCAAGTAACGGAAAATAAGATCTATCTAAATATTCAGTGTATGCCATAGCGTTTAATCCATTTTTTTGTTGTTTTATGTGGATTGTTTCAGAAATTAGCCTCTTGTAGTAATTAGTTTTGTGGTCTAAAATTTTTATATTATCCCAATCCATATTATGTTTTGTGACGTTGCCGTCCCGACGCGCGTCCATCCCACCCAACATCGCGGGGCAGGGGCCGAGCGGCCACGCCACGCGAAAGATACGAGAGCCAAACCGTTACCCGGAGAGACATATCGCGAGCGATAATATTCATTATTATTAATTCGGTACTTTATTTTTATATTTTTTATATATCGCGCACGGAGCCTTGTCGAACTGAATCGACGAGACAAAAACGAGCAAACATTAAGCGTGATAAATATTTGGCGGAGCGAGGAATCATAACCGACGAGGGACGAACTGTTATCGAGGAAAGAAAATACGAATTTTCGAGACCATCCAGGGACGTAAGCATCCCTGCCAGTAGGACACTCGACATCCCAGATCTTGAAAACGACAGTAGGCGGCCCGGAGGAACAATGGATAACCCGGCGCGCTGCCCGCGCAACCCACGGATACGGAGGATACTTCCAAAATTACCGTTGTCGCGAAATAAAACAAAAAGAGTTTTATTAATCAATAAGGAAACTGTCGCCCTCAAAACGGCCGCGCGTGAGGCGGAAGGCGGCGAGAAGCCACGCGACGCCGTAATTGTTGACGCCAAGCGTCCCCGCAAACCCCCCCGCGCAGGATGAGTCCCTGCTATCGAACCGGCGATCAACCGCGATCACTCTCGTATCGTCCTGCGTATTGTACTAACGTTGGCGTGCCCGCTCCGCTTATCCGATTATCGAGATTCGAGGACTAAGGCCAGGATTCTAAGAAGAGCAGTTTGACTATCGGTGAGGCTTCCCGTGTCGTGAGTAATTGAAGTAGCAACTTTTCGTGTCCGAGCCTCGATCGTTCTAACGCCGTCGCGAGTTTAGTGATTTTTAGCGTTTGTGAGAGTTAAGCCCATTAATTTCGCGATTTTTGGTGTAGTTGTGGCGGGCGTTAAGCGGCGAGAGTTTCCGAGACGATCGGTCTATACGAGTTATCGCGACGTATTGTCTCTCCGGAATTCGGTCTTTATTGCGTCCTGCGGATGCGTGCTGTCGCGTGCGTGTTCTATTGTGTCCTTCGTGTTCCTGGTACTTCCTTGTCGAGATTGTAACTGTCGTAACGGAAAATTATCGTCAATACAATTCGTACGCGTACGAATTGTATTGACGATATTAGAAACGTCGGAACGTAGAGTCGGCGAGAACAAGGCGACGGACGCTTCGCCGACACCGAGAGCGTGCGCAGCACGTGACCGGCGAGCGTGAGAGCGACGGAGAGGAGACGAGCGGACGTTTAAGAGAGAGAGAGAGAGAGCCCGCGATGCTAGTATAGAGACGCGCCACGCGTGAAACCTGCATCGTCGAATATCTAATTTAAATAATTGTCATGGCGAGCTCCGTTTGCTAATCTATTTCGGCAGATGAATTATCGAAGTACCGCGTGTCGAAAACGCTACTCTCTCATCCCTCTCATCGGTTCTCGTGATCCAAGGTCGCTTTCTCTCTGTCCTCTATAACCGAATAATTGAGCGACGTTTGACCGCGCTTCTTGTGAATTTCCGAAACGATTACCGTTAACATTGTTAGCGAAAGAAATTCGATCCGTTGGATTGTAATAATTGTGTCTCCATACGGCGAGATTGTCGCGTTGATTTTGCCATCTGTATGCTTTTTACGTAATCTGTATCAACTATTTTTGTCTTATTATTTTGTCTCTGCGCGATCATGTCCCTGTTGGCTTTATATACTCTAGAAACGGCGTAATCATTCGCATTATGTTTGTTTTATTATTTTTGCCATTCCGTAATTATCGCGACTACCGGTCTCGATAGCCTCTTCGCTCAGACGACGTTAATACAAAATTAAGGACTTTCGTACGGTCGCGTTCCTGACGGAATGTATTATTATTAATGTCACTTGTGCTATCGGTATTCTAATGATTGTGAATTAATTTCGAATTCCGCTGTACTATTTTCCAAATCCTTCAATCATTGAGCGGATTGGTTATTTATTCTATTTGCTCTATTTAATTTTCTTTATTATATATTTTTTTTTTCTAATAAATTTATGTTAATTCACTACTTGTATTTCCGCGTCATTAGTCCGGATTACTTGCTAACTTTCGCCCAAACGATCCGACTCCTTTTAAACTTGATATCGCGAGCTTCTTCTGCATTTGTTCTTTCGCGGCAACTCCACCCTGCCCCTCTACCGTTAGGTGAGCTAGTCCGCCCGCGGCGGAGTTATCGGCCAAGATTCGGGAAAAGATTAGCGTATCGCGAATTGACGCGTGAAAGACCGCGTCTGGCGCCCAGGACTTTCGTTCCGACGGCCGGTGTTCTGCTGCGGTACGCGCGGAACAACCGTCATCCGAGTTCCCGACCGCGTGAAACACCCTCTTATACGATATCTCTTTTTGGAGACGATCGCTCCTGATAGTCGCTCCGCTATCGGGAGAGCACCTTAACGCGTAAAAAGAAATCGTCACAGTTTGTATTCAACGATATGCTGAGACACTACCGATTGTTTCGATGTATTTTGTCTAATATTTATTTTATGTTCGTGTATTTTGGTTTTTAACTGCCTCTTGGTTTGACCCACGTAAGATGCATTCTTGACAATTAATTTTGTAAATTACATTATTATTACAATCTACCGGTGTAGTGTCTTTTTGTACTTTTATAAATTTGTTTAGGCGATTAAAACATTTGAAGCCTGCCGCAAATTTTGTCCCACGAAATGATTTGCAAACATAATCGTAAAGATTTTTTATATAAGGGACTGCTATGAATTTATTATTTCTCTCTTTTTCTTCTTCGATCAACAACGTTCCATTATTTTGTTTTAATTTTGTGGCTATCAATTTTTTTATTCTGACATGTGCATATTTGAAAATGAGATGAAGGGGATAACCATCCATGAGTGTGTTAATGACTATTTTGATGTTTTTTTCGTGGAATTGAGGGTGAGATAGAAGCAACGCTCTGTCTATTAAACTATAAATGGTACCTATTTTATGGCAAGTCGGGTGGTTTGAAAAGTAAGAAAAGTATCTGCCTGAGTGTGTTTTTTTATGAAACCAGTCTGTAATAATACTATCGTTTTCAATTGTAATTTTGAGGTCCAAAAAACTCAGGCAGCGATCTACTTCTATCTCACTTATAAACTGTATCCTGTCGTGATAGGAATTGAAAATATCGATGATGTGTTGGATGGAATTCTTTGGAACCGCTAATAGGATATTATCAACATATCTGTAATACATAGAAAGTTTTATTCAGGAATAGTCAAAATGGATTTCGATTTTAACTATTATACTTATGGGGATGAATTTGAAGAACAAGAAGTGTTGGAGGAAAGAACTGAAGAGGTTCAAGGTAGTTACATCCCGAATCACCTTTCCTCTCCAATTATTGATGATTGTAAATTCCTTTTAAAGTATAATGAATTCTACTGTAACAGATATAAAAAACTTAGATTATTGATAGATCAACTTGAAATAACGAGTGACATATATGACTGTTGCAAGGATCCCTATTCTTGCTTAAATGAATTTATCAAAGGAGAGATGGTAGAGGATGAACAATTATCATCATTGGAGAGTATGTTATCTCTATCCGTTGACTCACTTAAAATTAGTTCCATACATTACTTGGAGTCTTGTTTAATTAACTCTTCAATCTTAGAAATAAAAGAAGCTATGAAGAAGTTAAAAGACCATTTAAAAACAAAGATTGATTTATTATTGCCTTATTACAGAGTAATGAAACAATCTGAACAGATAAAGGAATATATCTGTCTAACTAAAATTCCATATGGGGACTTAATCAAGTATAGAGAAATAATGATAGGAAGGGATATTTTCTTCCATAAGTGTGGAAAGCACGGATGGACAATTGGACTAACTAACCTAATTCTATGTTGTCTTGACATTGCACAAAGCCGTTTTACTATAGTATTTTACTTTATTCTTGCGGACTTTCTTGATAAATATCCTTGTAATATACTAGAGCATGGATTAGAACTAATTAAGGTTTTTGAAGAGCTTCGGTCCAATTATGGTGATAAAGTCTTTAAACTGCTAGCAGTCTGGGAGTCTTTAGTTGTTGTGTATGCTATAAATGATGAGGAGAACGATTTAGGATTCAGTGACCTCTTTAATACCTCTAAACAGGCGATAATTGAACTCATTGGAGAGCATACATATAGCAAGATTGAAAAAACAATATTGCCAGAGACTAGAAGCAAAAATTTAGTTAAACTTTATTTGGAATTGACGGGAATTTGCAAACATTTTGGGCACCCATGCTTAAAAGTCAAAGATGGATTCGAAAATGTTCGTGAACATGGAACAAAGAAAGCTGTTGTAGATCAGGTTCTTGTTGAAACCTGTAAAGGAATCTTTGTTAGAGATTTTATAAAAGAATACTACTACCATTTTATAAAAGAAAATGGCCAGCATTACTTAAATATTCAAAAGAACTGGAATTGTATTATACAAAAAATCTTTATCCCCCTAAAAAGCATGAAAAGGATTACTCAATTTGGTCGAATATACATCTTTCCAAGATATTTGACTTCGATTACAGTCCCGATACTACGGAATTGATAAAAGACACTGCCAGTGCACCAGAATTCGATCAGTCCTTCCGTATGATAATTGTGCATTTAAACACCTATACAATAAACCAAAACCTATTTACAAAGGTGTTTATAAACCGACAAGGGTAATCGAACGGTTCTTAATAGGAACAGAAAATGAAGTTCTTAAGAAAGTTAATAAACTAGATAAAAAATTCTTGGTCAAGAAAGATAGTACAGCCGTATTGTGTAGAAAAGAACAGAAGTTGAAGGTGGAAGTGGAGGTGGACTCTTTGTAAAACAAACATATGAACAGAAATTGGCTCAAACAGCTATGGAAAATATTATTGCAAAGCAGGTCATAAAATATGTCCCAGAACAAACCATGACAGATGGGGAATTGCAGCAGACAAGAAGACTAGTAGATGCAGCAAAATCTCAAGGTGATAACTTAGAAATAATGAACTTAAATTTAAGTAAATGGAACATGAGATTTAGGCATGCCCTTGTCTCTCCATTTGGAAAGATAATAGATCAAATGTTTGGGCTTAAAAATCTCTATTCATATAACCACGTTTGGTTTATTAAGTCCAAAGTATTTAATAATTCTCGATTGTATCCATCTGACTACGACAGCAACTTTGAACCAATATTTGGTGATTATTTCTATGAAAATCATCTTGGACGAATAGAAGGCATGAGACAAAAACTGTGGACATTAATTACAATATGCATAATTAAACTGTCTGCTAAAGAATTAGACCTTGCAATAGATATTATGTGTCAAGGGGATAATCAAGTAGTTATCATAAGATATAAACCAAGACAACTCTCGATAAAAGGTGAATTAAGGAAATTATTTCTAAATAACCTTGAAACAAAGCTAGGGAAAGTTAATTTATTATTAAAGAAGGAAGAGACATGGTTCTCAACAAAACTCTGTAAATTTAAAAAAATAAGATATTTTTTTTTAACAATCTAAATTGATTTATTCATTTATTTCGATGTAACCTTTCACTCACGACTGAAGAGACACAAGTAAGTGTCGAAACGTACCGTTAAATATTGTAAATCACTTTACATAAGAATAAAGTTAATTACTCGTAATACACCTTCCCTCATTGCTCGTTACAGGCCTAATTTCTATTAATCATTTAGTTTTATAACACGAGTCTGTAATTCATTATAGTATATATAGTACTTTAATATCACTGTTAAAATGTTAAAAAGAATTGTTTGCAAGAACCACATTTCGTGGTATCTGAAGCGCATTAATCTTTGCCAATGATTTGTAGTTGTTCTCCCACGCTGTCGAGAGTTCCTGGGGTATTGGCTGGTCTCACTCGAGATCGTTCCTCCACAATCTTTGCATGATTATCTTACCGTTAATTAACAACAGTACTAGAAGGCCGAGCGGGTCCAAAACTTGAGTTATTCTCGATAACACAACTCGCCCACTTTGTTGGCGATTGTGCGCTTGCCAGTTCGACTTCATACTGCAAGCTGTCGAATTTGGCGTTCCATAAGAGCCCTAACGTTTTAAGTGCTCCTTTCTTGTCAATGACAAGCGCCTCGTCCGTCTTGCATTGAGCAGCAAGATGTATCAAAACTCGCGGATCGTTCGAGCGCCATTTACGGAGGTAAAACTGGCCTCTCCTTAACAATTAAGACAGTTGTCTCTGTAACTCGGTCGCTTCGCCAATAGTTCTTGCTCCACTAAAAACATCGTCCAGTAACAATCCTCGAAGATCGCTTTCGCCGCTAGTGGCAGATCGTTGCCCTCTTCTGCCAACTGTCTGAGGCATCGCATCGCCAGGTAATATGTAGAGTTTGTGCCGAGTAGGTGACGGTGTTTAACTTAAACAACTTCACTGTATCCTCCGGGTTTTTCCGCCATAGTATTTGCTGCAGTGATCGATCCCTCTGGTCGACGAGGATCTGACGAAACATTTGAACAACGTCTGCCGTCACCACGTACTCATAGGTTCTGAATGGTTCTGAATCTAAGGATTATATCGATTAGATTTCTCTGTAAATTTGGACCTGTCATAAGTATGTCGTTCAAAGATATGCCCAACGTCGTTTTGGCCGACGCATCAAATACGACCCGGAGTTTAGTCGTCATACTCTCAAGTCGCAAGATCGCTTGATGTGGCAGAACGTAAGACTCGAATTCTTGAGCTCTATTGCTCGAGACCAATGACATGTGCTTCTGTTCTAGATAGTCCCTCATGAACTTGATATATTCTTTCTTCATGCCAGGATTCTTCATGAAACGTCTCTCCAAAGAGACGAGGCGTTTGCTTCCCCTAGCTTAACGCTTGTTTGTGTTGTTATAGTCGGCACTACCAGACATTCAAGTGTCGTTATGAACTCTCTCTCAGCTGCTTTGATTCGCAAGTCCGTCTTCTTCGTGGCCCTTGTTTGCGTTTGACCTATTCCAGTGATTGGGCGGTCCTCCGATCTGCATGATAACTTGAGTTTCTTCGTGAATTTTGCTGTTACTAGGTTAGACTGCAATCCTGGGTTGAACAACGCCCTGCAAATCTGTAGATTTCCCTCGGAATCGTAAGCGTAGACTCTAACTGTCGATAAAATTACCCTCGATGTTAGTTTCTGTACATAGAAGATGTTCATAGACGGATCTTCTCGTTCGAAGCACGTTAACGGCCTCGCTACAATAGCACTCGCTTTGTCGGAACAGTAGGTCACAACCGGTGCCGCCAATTCATTGTTCTCGTTCGATTGATTCTCTGATTCCCGATGGAGGAGCGTGTTGTGCCGACCGGTACACTTTTTACACGTTGACGATCTACAGTCTTTCACTAAGTGTCCAGAATTCAGACAGTTGATACAAAGTATCTTCTCTCGTATTGATTTCATTCTGTCTGAGATCGATTGCTTCAGAAGTTCCTCACACCGTATACAGCATGGCTTCCATCGCAAATTTTACAACTTGTTGAAGTAGTCGTTAGTGATACCTTCTTTTCTTTCTTCATTCTTCCTGCTGGCTTCTCGCTCGAAGGATGCTTTACTTTACCTTGATTAAGCACTCGCAGTATGACAGCGCTCCGTCAGGAATTTAAGGAATTCCTCCATCGTCGGCATATTATCGGGTGTTCGATCCTTTGTGATGTTCTGCCAATCGCGTTTCTCTGTGAAATCCAGCTTCTTTTTTGCTAAGTGAATAAGCATTGTCTGCCACTGGTCGACCGGTTGCTGCAGACCTTGGAGAGATTTTGTGTGCGTGTGGATATGCCAAATACATTGTTGGATTGAGTCGGCCTTGCTTTCCTTTGCAATATCTAGGAATCGTAGTAATTCTTCGAGATAAGTTTTGATTATTAGCATCGTATTATCATAGGTGTCTTTAAGAAGCTTCTAGGCATTCCAATAACTCTCATTGAATATAGTGAAGCACTGAATTACCTGACGTGCTTCTCCTTGGAGCAGTCCTATCAAGTATTGATGCTTTTGCATCGGTGTTAGATCTGGATCGCGATGTATAGTCGTTTCAAAACTATTCTTGAAAAAATTCCACTTTGTGAAGTCTCCGCTAAACTCAGGTAATTTTATCTCAGGGAGTTTCGGTCTGTTCCTTCGCTGTTGTTGAATTCTGCCAGGCGCCGGCAAATTTTGCCCCGCTGCCTCATTTTGAGCCACTTAAGCCACTTCTTGAGCTGCTTCCGCAATAATTTCTTGAAGCTTCGCAGTTGCTCTGTAATAGCCTGCTTCGAAGATTTGCCCTTCTGCTTCATTTTCAGCTTTCAACGCTGCGAGCTCTGCCTCATCTGCATTTGGCTTTGCTTCGACAAGGTCATTTTGTACAGCCTCAAATTTGTCCCACAACTCTGCGAGTTTCGCTAACCTCACTTGATCCTCGTTCGCAGTTTTTGGTTCATCGGAATCCAGGAATGTAGATATTCTTGTAACGTTTCCCTTGTATCGCGCACGCCTTTGCTTTAGTGTCCTTATGCCTGTTGAGGGAACTGAAATGTACTAGGATTAGAAGGGATTTATAGAGCGACTCACTCACCTGCTTGATAATCCGTCGAGCCTCCTGTTCAATTCGAATCTTTGAGGTTATGTTGCGTCTGTGCGAAGACGATACCCCGCGTATTCGTCCTGCTCGTATGAGACTTCCTTTCATCAAGTCCCTCTGCGTTGATTGAATGCTCGTGCTGTTGGTGTGAATCTCCTTAGCACGTCTCGATAATGTGTGTTAACGCTTTGTTTCGCGCGTTTCAACTGCTTGTTCACGCGGCGTCTGAATATGTATACTTTATATGACTCTCCACGTATAATACTAATAGCCTCTTTTATGCTGAACCATGAAAATCTCGATCATTGTCTGTATCGTAGCGGTAAATCACACATGTCTGACCGCGTTGACTTTTTTTCGATAACCTCTCGGCCGGCACCTTGTCGCGCCGCTCCATCCAACGATGGATCTACGCTCACATAACTCGATTTCTCAGTCGTGTTTGCCGAGCACGTTGGGCGCCACTTTTATGTTATAAATAAAACTGCCTCGTTTGGTATCATTGCTGTATTATCGCTTTATTAATTGAACAAAGGTCTGCCGTTCAGTCGTTTTTCCTTTCACATAGCGAGGGCGCTCGCGCTCCCTCGTCCACCTCGCGCCGCAATCCGCCACCGCGCAACTCGAACACTCCTTAACAATATCCCACAATGTCCTGTTGATTTTAACATAAATTTTCAATCTATAACAGATAATTCAGAATCTGAAAGCACACACATTTTAGATTTAAAAATCATTAGCACAATGGATTTTAAAGTTTCAAATACCTCATGTTGCTGTCAATAATCTTTTACAAATTCTTACTCCATTACATCCTGAGTTGTCTTTAGATAGTAGAACTTTACTAAAAACACCAATTTCTATAGCTATTGAAAAATTAGAAAATGGTAAATATTGTCATATCGGTATAAAATCTAGATTAAAAAATCTTATTTCTCTAACAAAATGTTTTTTAAATGACATAGTTGAGTTAAGTTTTAATATTGATGATAAACCTTCATTTTCCAGTAGTAATATCCAGTTCTGGCCAATTTCATGTTTGGTAAAAAATTTTGGAAGCAAACCATTTATTGTAGGTTTATTTTGTGGAACTGCTAAACCGAAACCTCTTGATGAACACTTAAATAACTTTGTTGATGAACTTTCTGATTTATTACAAAATAGGTTTAACTTTAAAAATAAAATATACATAATTAAAATTCACAGGTTTATATGTGATACTCCGGCAAAAGCATCATATGTATTAGGTGGTAAACTTAGTTCCTGCCGCTCGCTACTAGAGGGTGCCGGCTCCAACGCTGGCGAGTTTCGACGGTGAAGTCGCATGTTTTTTGTAGTTTAAACGTTGCTGAAAGTGATTCAGTCCTCACAGGTGAGATTTCTCGACGCCAAAAAGATTTTCCAGTCAATTGAAAATGGACCGCGATAAGCTGTTTTTCCGACATGTGATTCTTCACTACTTCGACCTCAAGAATAATCGCAGCTGAAACGCATCGCTTATTATTCGAAGTGTATGGTGATAAAACTCCATCGGAAAGAACATGTAGAGTTTGGTTTGAACGCTTTTGAAACGGTGATTTTGACGTGAAAGACAAAGAACGTCCCGGACAACCAAAAAAATTTGAAGATGTTGAGCTGCAAGAATTGCTCGATAAGAATCCAGCTCAAACGCTTTTAGAGTTGTCGAAAGCGTTAAATGTTACTCCAATGGCCGTCTCAAAACGCTTGCATTCCATGGGAAAAATTCATAAGAAAGGGATATGGCTACCACATGAGTTGTCAGAAAATGCCATTTTGAATCGCTTGTCTATCGCGACTTCTTTGCTTGCCAGGCAAAGGAAAAAAAGTTTTTTGTAGCGTATCGTGACTGGCGATAAAAAAATAGATTTATTTTGATAATCCCAAGCGGAGGAAATCATGGGTGGACCCCCAATCATCCACTTCAATGCCGAAGAGGAATATTCACGGGCATAAGACCTTGCTCTGCATTTGGTGGGACCAGGAGGGTGTGCTGTATTACGAGCTCTTGCGTCCAAATGAAACCGTTACATCTGATCGCTACCAACAGCAATTATGCCGATTGAGTGACGAGTTGATGCAAAAAAGACCATGCATAGCCTACAATCGACGCAAAGTCATTCTTTTGCATGATAACACTCGACCGCATGTTGCAAAAAGCGTGAAGCAGACACTTCTAGAGCTTGAATGGGAAGTCCTCCCGCATCCAGCGTACTCTCCAGACTTGGCACCGTCGGATTACCATCTCTTCCAATCGATGCAACACGCATTTACGGACACACACTTCTCCAGTTACGAAGAAGTCCAAAAATGGGTGGATGAATGGATCGCCTCGAAAGACATCGCGTTCTACCGTCATGGGATTGCCCTCTTGCCGGAGAGATGGGAAAAAGTAGTAGAAAATGAAAGAAATTACTTTGATTAAGGTTCATTCATCTTCCCTTCAAAACAAATCAATTTTGGAGACATAAAAACGGCAGAAATTAAGTTTACCACCTAATGAAATATATTAAATCACATGTAGGATATCGTGCATGTGATAAATGTACAGAAAATGGTGAATTTCATGGTCGAGTAACATATCCAGAAACAAATGCAAGACGTCGAACAGATACGTCTTTTCTTCTTCAAGAAGATCAAGAACATTACATAGATACTTCGCCATAATTTATTAAAGTTAAAAATTGGAATGATTTCTCTTTTTCCAATTAATTATATGCATAATGTATGCTTAGAAGTTGTAAGAAAAATGTTATATTTATGGGTGGGAATTAGTCGCAATGCTAACATTAAAGTAAAAATGCACAGTCGTTTTAAAAATTTAATGTCAGATCATTTAATTTCGTTAAAGCCATTTGTAATTGTAGAATTTAAAAGAAAACCTCGTAGTTTACTTGAAATATAACGTTGGAAGACTACCGAATTTAGAATTTTTTTAGTATATTTAGGTCCACTTATTTTGAAAGATATACTTGATTATACTTGATTAGTTGTGTATAAACATTTTTTATTATTGAATTGTGCAATAACAATATTTTTATCTAAAAAACTTATTTCAAAAATTGGTCTTGATTTTACACAAAATTTGTCAAATATCTTTATAAGTCACAGCAAAAAAATTTATGGTGTCGAATTAGTTGTATATAATGTGCATACACTTTGTCATTTATCTGATGAAGTCGAGAAATATGATCCTTTGGATTCTTTTTCCGCATTTCCGTTTGAAAATTATTTTGGTGAAATTAAAACTTTAGTTAGGTCACTAAACCACTTCAGCTTTGTCGCAGACTACATAAAATTTCATTTTCAGATGTACAGCTAGATAGAGAAAGATCGTCATGGGCGTAGCCAGGGTGAGGCAGGGGAGCACTTGCTCCCCCCCCCCGGAACAGAGAAGTAATTTAAAAAAAGTAAAGAAATGTATCTGATGCATGTAATGCAATTTACGAAATTCAACAAATAAAGCCAGAGAGTCTGACAATGAGTATATGTTCTGTATAATCAAAAACTATTTATAGAAGATTTGCAATATTTTGAATGAAATGAAAATGAATAATCATTAAATACTTCGTAATTTCATGTTGCTCGTTTTGATTTTGTTTAAGCGTATTTCAATAAAGTATATAGAATGTAGACGCACGCAGAGACAGCGATATGGAGACATCTCTCGGAGAGCGTAAGAATATTCCAGAGACAAATAACAGTGAGACTGTGAGAACGAAATGTTAAGATAATTCCTGATAATTCTTGAACATTCACAAAGTTTTATGGCTTATTTAGTTTAGTAAGTTTGGATATTGTGGTTACATTTATAATATTATATGTGTAAAATCAAAAATGGGTATTAGGAAATTTTTTGGAGGTAAGTTTTTTTGCGGCATTTTAGATGTTACGTTAGGTTGTGACCGGACATGCGAGGAATGTACGCGACCAAAGCCTCTTATTGGCCTCAGCCGCGATTTTACGCGCCGTTTCTCGGCAATATGCAAATAACGAGTGCGACTGAAACCTCTTATTGGTCTCAGCCGCGAATTGAGAGGCTCTCTCACCTGAATTTTTAACACGGTCGCCAGCCCGTTTCTCCAGCCAACGGGCAAGGAAAGCTGCTCCCGCTGACGTGTTTTCGCCGCTCAACAGCTGGGCTCCGGTCTCCGTCTCGGCGTGGCTCTCCCTCGGCCGGAACTGTTCCGCTACCAGGATCGGGGACCCGCACGAAAAGACGACACAAAGATAAACTTTGCACAAAATATTCTTTATTTTCAGAATTTGTTCCCACAGGGATACTACAGTACACGATCGCGGAAAGACGCAACCACGCGCTCCGAACGACCGGCGAAGGATACAAGGTAAGTATAAAATGTTAACGAGAGACTCGAGCTCCCGGGCCGACGGATTCCCGTCCGATCTCGATTACGATGGCAAACCGACTGACCAGGAGTAATGCGCCGTACTCCGGTACCTGGACTCGCTCGGTTTCCCCACTCTGCTGCGTGATTTTCCACTCGTGGACGATGTTCCTGCGCATCTCCCACTCTGTCGTGTGGAAGGGGAAAATTTACATTGTCGACCCGGTGATGTCGACCCCGACCTTTTTCACGATCGACCTCCACCCGGTCGGTCCACGCACTGACTCTCTCGACCCAATTTCCAAAAACAATGCAGAATGCAAATCCGACTATTTCCCTCCACTTCCATCGCCTTTATTTCTCATGATTCAACTTGTAACGTGCCTCTTTTCGAGCACGGCTCGTATTCGCTCAGACGGGATCAGGGCTCGGAAAGGGCTACGAGACAATTAACACGGAAGTGCGTTAAAGATTTGATTTATTAGTTTAATTGTGTTTGCATGTACAGTGTGATTAAATTATGTATGTGTGTGTGTGTATAAAGGTAAAGTGTGTCGACAGTAGATGCGTGTATGTAGTATTGCGTGTATACGTGTATGTGGTACGGCGATGTATGCGTGTACAATGTGTGTTCGAAATGCGTTCCGCGTGTTAAACATACGGGCCGGATCGGATCGAACGGTAAAGCCTTTATTCAATTATCCGATCGTACATTAATGCGGTCGACTTTCCGTAATTTAAAGTTCTCGGAATTGAGTGACGGATCGTTTGTTGCCGTCGCGTTTTCGTTTGTTCCTCGGCTCTTTAAATGCCGGGCGTTCGAGTTGTTTACGCGTGAGCGTAGGCGCGGGGCGTGTAGGCACGCGGGAACGCTAGGCGTGAGAGCGCGCGTCGCGAGAGCGCGGAGCGCGAGAGCGCGGGGGGTGCGAGAGCGCGTGGCGCGTGAGAGAGCACGCGCTTATTATAATCGCGGGATATAGGTCTTGATCCTTATGGCTTGCAGGACGGGATTACTGCATACGTGGATGCAACGATTAGACGGGAACGCCCGTCAGCGGCAGGTGATTCCCTACCGGTAGAATCTCGTCGTTGCGTGGCTTGCGGGGATTGTTTGAATATGCTGAAAACTCTCAGCGGAGACCGGGTACGCCCGACCTCGAATATTCGGTGTGAGGTTCGTACAGGAGGCTTCTTTTAAGAAATGCCGAAAGCTCTCGGCGGAGGCTGGGTGCGCCCAACCCCGTTTTCGCTTTCCTTGGAGAAGCTGTCTGGGTTTCGGAGCTCGGGTCAGGCATCGTACAGACTCTGAGCGGAGCAGGAAACGGAGTGTCTTTTTCGGGGCCGTATCGCCCTTTTTATCCGGAAAAATTACCCGTTCGGGTAATTCCGGCGGTATTCGTCGGCCCGATTTTTCCCCTAATCGAGGTAATTATTACCGAACGAATTCGGTGATATTCCGACGGTAGTGCGGCAGGGACCGATGCTCGGCGCTTTCCGTCGGTGTTCGAAGCGCCTCGGAAGCGCCGAGACAACGGCCCTGGCTTCGAATGTATAGCGGCCGTATAACGGCCCGTTTCGGTCGCGATATTTGAAAAAATAAAAAAGGGCGCATAGCGCCGCTGCATTTGCCCGGCTGGTGTTCGCCGGGCGGCAGCCTTCCGGCGGATCGACGGCCGAGTAATGATCACGGGGGGTGGATCGTTACAAACTATTAAATAGGAAGGGATAACGAAATGATTGATTAAATGGAATTGAGAGTCAATGCACTTACCATCCAGTCGCAGTACAAATCAATCGACGACTTGACATGCCAACAATGACCAAACTATAGAAAACATTACCAAAACTACAAAACGACTCGAATTAAAACTGTAACGTGCCGCTTTCGCGAGACGGCTCGGAATCGCTAGTCGGGATCAGGGCTCGGAAAGGGCTACGAGTCAACCAGGCGTGTGATTTAATTAAACTTGTTTATTCAATGTTTGCGTCTTGATGTACAGAGTGAAACATGCGTGTGTGGTGTATACGAGCGATGGATGCGTGTATCGGATGTATATATTTACAGTGCGTCAGAATGGTGCGCGAACGGTACGTATGTGTAGGTGATTGCAAGCAGTATGAATTTGTACAGTGTGTAAGAATGTGTGCGCGAACGGTACGGGTGTATGCGGTAATGCAAGCGGTAAATTACGGCGTGTAAGAATCGTGGATGCGGAATGCAGCGGACAGCTCGGATCGTACGATGGAAGTCGTGATTTATTTGATCGAGCTTACATAAATGCAATCAGCATTTCGCGCTTTAAAGTTCGTGGAACTTGAGCGCCGGTTTGTTGTTGTTGCGTTTTTGCGTTCCTCTCGGCTCTTTAAACGCCGGGTGAGCGCTGTGTATACGCGTGAATGTGATAGGCGCGGGGCGTGCGGGCACGCGGGCGCGAGAGCGCTAGGCGAGAGAGCGTCAGGCGGGAGAGCGTGAGCGCTGTATTGCCGTGAGTCGCGGTGCTTGTTTCTTTTCTTGGTGGATTATTCGCGTAATGGATTACGGGTAGGATGCGTTTCGGATGCGGCGACAGACGAGAGCACTCGTCGACGGCAGAGATCTCTTCTACCCGTAGAATTGATCGCCGCGGGGCTAGATGGAATAGGCGAGTTATCGAAGTGCCGAGATCGCTTCGGCGGAGACTGAGTTCTCCCAACCTCTCGAGCTTCGGGTCTCGCGGTTCGGAAAGGAGCTCTTTTCGGAGAGTCGCCGAGATTTGCTCGGCGGAGACTGAGTTCTCTCAACCTCTGTTTGTTCTCTTCTACGAGAGCGTGCTCGGAATCGGAGTTTCAGGCGCCGTACTGGCTCTTTGGAGACAATCGGAAACCGGAGTGATTTTTGCTTCGTTGGGCCGCTCTCTTTATACCCCGAAATTACCCGCTCGGGTAATTTCGGAAGTAATCGCGGCCCGATTGTTTTAGCGTTAAGTGACAGCTGTCAAACGCTCGGTCGGATTCGGGGCCGTTCGGGCGGCCTCGGAGGCGGCGAATGGGACCGTCGCTCGGCGCTTTCCGACGGAACTCGGAGCGATTCGGTGTGCCGAGACGACGGCCCGGTTTGTGAATCCGGCGGCCGTTTTAGCGGGTGCGGATGCGGAGTATAAAAGGGCGCATAGCGCCGCTGCATTTTGCCCGGCTGGTGTTCGCCGGGCGGCAGCCTTCCGGCGGATCGACGGCCGGGTATACGATCGTCGGGGGGGGGGGGGGATCGTTACAAAACAAACCCGTGATCCCTGCGGCGTCGCACCAAATCCGCGAGAAAGTAAATCTACGCAACGCTAGCAAATCCCGCGCGAAATCACCGAGATCACTAAGTATATCGAAGGTATCAAAATTCATGTATTGAAGAAATATATATATATATATATTGTTTGGTCATAGCTTACAACATCGTGCTTATAAATAAGTAGCCTATCGCGACGCTCAGTCTTTATAATCCGTCTCGACCATAAACTATATATACACATGAAATCAAACGATCTCGCAAATAAAAATAATAAAAGGCTCTGTGTAAATAGACTCGATAATAATAATAATAATAATCAACTTACCACTAGTATACGCTCTTAACGACTAATCAGTCTTATTATTACGACCAGAAACATTACGAAATATAAATACAAAACAGTCTCAAAATAAAATCCTATTTCTATTAACATTCACGCTTATCAACTAATTAGTCTTATTATTGCAAAGAAACGTATCACGATACGCGAGCTACATGTATATATATATATATATATATCGACGAAACATGCCGAGGCGCATCCTGGCTAACTCGCGATAAATCACGAAACAAAAAAAATCCCCGCGCTCGGGACGGGATCAAAAAGAAAATGTATTCGGTCCGTTCCAACGGACACGGTTTGTCTAGGCTTAAAATATAGAAAATCAAAACGTAAAACAGAGAAAAACCAAAATTTGCCGATCGGACGCGGTTAATGTTCGGCAGACCACCGCTCCGCCGTCACAACCGGTCGATCATGACTCGCGGCTGCTCGGCACCGCGCTCCGCCCGCTGCTGTCCTCCGGACTCCGATGCCGTCCCGTCGTCAGGTTCCGGCGAAAATCTCGCTGTGGCCTCCAATCGCAAGGTTGTGACCAAACATGCAATAATAAGATGTGACTAATGCCTCTTATTAGCAATAACCACAATTCGTAGCGCCGTTCTCCGGCAATATGCAAGAATATGCGAATATTGGCACGTAGTTTTGAGAGATTCTCTCACCTGATTTGTCCACGATCGCCAGCCTGTTTAATCCTTGAACAGGCAAGGGAGGAAAAAAATAAGGAAGCGTATAGTTTAATATGTGCGTGCGTTCCAGGCTTCCCTCGACGAGGCCGCTCTCACCGCTGGATTCGGAGGACAAGAAAGACACGCATGCTCCCTTCTGGACCGAGCCCTTCCGCCAACGTCGGTGACCCGTGAGTAAGAAGACCTTTTGGTTTGTTATCACAAATTTATTCGTCTCACAAAATTGTTCCCGTAGGATATAGAAAGATTCACAAAAGTTCCCGCAGGATATCACAGAATCCGCTCCGACTCTGACAGAGCTCGGATCGCAGTTACTTTAACGACAGACACACACGCCGGGTCGCTTTGCCGTTCGGTATGTGTTGCCCTTCTTCGATACTCGTATTCACGTCGCGAGCGTGGAGAATATCACTCGACTTGTCTAGCTGCCGCGAGGGACGATGTTTGAAACTTCGCATGGTTGCGCGCCGCAAGTCACTCAGCCTAGTATCAAGGCACTGCCGCGAGGAACGAGGTACGACACTTCGCGTTTAGTTACAGTTCCTTCTGGCTTTACGGGGCAGCGCTCCGACCGAAACGATCTTAGTGAATTAACGAGAGACTCGACGCTCTCGGGCCGACTTATTTCCGTCTGAACTACATTACGTTCTAGGACCGACTGACCATGAACACTCTCGTGCTCCGGTACCTCAACTCGGTCAGTACCCCACTCTCGCTATGGAATATTCCACGCTCGATCTGCGCATGTCACACTGTACGCAGAGAGGGGGAAAGTTGTCACAGTTGACCCGGCGATGTCGACCCAGGCCCGCGCACTGTCAACCTTTACCAGGCCAGTGATGACCCGCGCCACTCGACCCGACAATGTCGATCTCGATCCGTGTCTGGTCAACCCCTATCAGCTCTTGAATATCTCGTCACTGATCCTTGTTTCACAATTGAGCGAATACATAATCGTTACATAGTTTTTCGTCGGGGTAACAAGGGTCAATAAACAGGTAAGTATAAAGTAATCTAATATTCTCAATGCAAAAGGTAAATAACACATGAACGAGTCATCCGATTCATTAGCTTCGAAATAAAATATAAGTACAAAATTAAGTAATATAACGCGTAAGTCAAGAGCCGATTACTCGCTCGATACATCTATTAAATCAAATCACAATAGTAATAAAAGGAAAACCATGCGCGGATGGAACCAACACGGAATCACGGACCGCCAGAACAAGATGAAATGACGGAATAAATAACATGAATACAAGACCGACACAACAATGCACGCAAACCATGAGAAAGTAGATTCTACGCGACGCTCGAGGGATCCGCACAATATCACGCAGGTCGACTGAATATATAAAGGAGCGTATATGAATGAATAATGAAATGAATATATTCTCTTATCAAAAGATTGCAACGTATAATGTGTTCGGTTCCATAGTTACGTATGCGCAAGAAGTAGAACATAAGCTAAATCAGACTTAATATCAACGCTTACCAGCTATATAAATATGTATGTATCTAATATAGTTAATGCATATAAAATATTCGTGATATATCAACTAGCTCGTGTATAAAAATATGTATCATATTTCTTCGAGGTATCTTGACTCGTATAACTAACTAAATATGTATAACGCATTATCCGAGATCGTGATAATCAAAACAACAAAAAAACAAAAAAGGAAATAAAAGAAATGCGCCCCAAAGAAACAGACGTACGGCGCTTTTCACGGCCCGTAGCCATGTTACCGCTAACCACGGTACACGATCGAGTCGGAATCAAGTATACAGTAAACCTCTACGAACACGGTTTGTCTACTAGTATAAAAAATAAAATAATCGAAAACATAAAAAAAATAGCGCAGATCGAAAATCGCTCAACGTCCATAAACTGTCTCGCGGTCACAACCGGTCGATCACCACCCTAGGCTGCTCGACGCCATGCTCCGTCCGCTGCTGTTCCCCGGTGTCCGGCGCCGTTCCGCCGTCACGTCCCGGTGAAAAGACCGCTGCGGCCTCCGGTCGCAAGGTTAAGTTATTATTTTTTAATTAAAACTTTTTATTTTTTGTTATTTTTTATACCTGTGTTGTGCCTGTTGTGAGGCACGGGGTATATCGGGATCGTTGCTGGATAAGAACTGGGAAGTTCGGTCTCCGCCCAGAGAAGAGACACCTTTTCACTTAAAAAGCTTTATTTCTCACAAGACACTAGATATATATATATATATATATATATATATATCTGTATTTTATCACAATGCGTAAATCGGATCGAATAACACTGACCGGCGCGTACTTAATACAAAGAGTAACGACGGCCCGTTCTTACTTATGCGTTTCGTTAAATCGTTTTGTTGACTGACCGCGACGACACGTAATATTCTGATTTAACGACTGCCCGCCGCGTTTTGGCAGTGGGTCCTTTTATATTAAATAATTGGGTCGAAACGCGGTCAAAGTCCAGATGCAAGCAAAGGAGGTTAAAAGAAATCCTTCGCTTGCACTTTGGCAATATTTTGTAGGTCGCAATCTTTTGCAAATTCGCTCTTTTCGTAATTTTCGTTCTCGTTTCGCGCGTGACCTGCTAATGGAACCGGTGACACAGGTCAACGATGCCAGTGTAGATCAACCGGTGGTTCCTGTGGGTTCGCAGCAGCTGTGGGTCAGGCTGGACACGATCCAGTCTGTGGAAAGCGGAGGTCAGGGTTCTCGTGATGCGACTCCGAGTCCGGGCCCGTCTATGAAATAAGCAGGAGATTTATTTTGTTTATTTTTTTTGACTGATCCCGATTAGGCGACCTTAATTAATTTTGTTTATTTTTTTTTATGTTAAGATTATAGTCCGGATCCTAATTTTAGGATATCGATATGGTTAATTTAGAATAATATATTTTCTTTTTATACTTACTTATAATATTATATTATTGAGTTACGTTGTATTACTTACCTGGATGGTACTTACCGTTTGTTTATCCATATGGTTAATTTAGAATAATTTATTTTCTTTTTATACTTACTTATGATATTATATTATTGAGTTACATTGTATTACTTACCTGGATGGTACTTACCGTTTGTTTAGCCATATGGTTAATTTAGAATATATTTTTTTTTATATTTACCTATGATATTCGTTATTGATAGTTGCGTTGTACTTACCTGGATGGTACTTACCGTTTATTTATTTGCGGTTAATTTTTTTTATTGTAGTAATATTATTTTGCGTTTAGTGGTCTATTATTATGAATCCGACATTGATATTTATCTGAACGACAGTTATTTCTATTGGTTTATCCGCAAATAATGATTGTTATTTTGTTTGATTATTTGACGATTAGATACGAGATTTATATATATATAAGTTACATACTTATTACGTTGATCATTTTAAGGTATTTTGTTTGTATATATCAAATAATTAAAATGAAGTCGCCAGTGATGAGTAAAAATATATAAAATTTATTAAAAATCGACCTGACTGGCCTATACAAAAATTAATAACACAACGTTTCGGCCCTTGGGTACGGGCCCTTATCAAGTGTTGCTTTCAAGCTGTCAAAGTGAAAGACGTGATATGACTAATTTTTTTTTTTTATAGGCCAGTCAGGTCGATTTTTAATAAATTTTATATATTTTGTTTGTTTTGTTGGTCGGATAAATTTTGAGTTTATAATTACTGAGAGACTGGAAATAGGACTTGTTCTTTATGGTGCAGTGTTGAATGCTTTTCGATGTTCACTCTGATCGAGCGTCACTGTTTTTTCTGGATCAGGATGGGCAGCGTATGGCGGGGCACGTTTAGTTATATGACTGATGTATTTTATTTTATGATCTGGGTTTCTTTTTCTTACATAGGTTAATTTATTGTCGAGATTATGTAATTTATTTTATTGACCTAATTTTCTTAAAGGACAGGTTTTAAGTTGTATGTTTTGACTGACAAAGCTATATCTGGACTACCGAAGTGATAGCGATCAGGGTTGCACCCGGGCCCAGTTTGCGAGATGTCTACATTCCCCGGGTCTAGAATGTGGTTGAATAAAAAACTTGTTTGCGCATCTTGGGGATTTTCCAGAGTCATGAGGTTAAGATTGCAACATGTAAGGATTGACAGGGTAAAATGATGTGGGTTAGCTTCGTGGGGTCAAGGTTACGTTTATCGTGAGAGAGACTCTGGAATGTTTCTAGGAGGCGGGGTTTCGAATCATCCGTAGGTGGGAGATAAATGTAAGCCTATTTAGGCAGTGCACAGGAAGGACTTAGGGTCAGTCGGTGAATATTGTACGAAGTAAGCACACGGAAAGAAAACCCGTAATCTTGAATTGTGAAATGGTGATAATCGTTAATCGTCGGCCCGGGAGAATAGTCTTATGTAAACGATCTCTCGTTATTAAACTAAGCTATAAAATTGTGAGAAGTCTAATCGATAATTGGTGGATGAATAAACTGTTCTTTCTCAAATTAATGGTGATTGTTGAATTACTCCGGCGAACCTGTTTCGTGACCCATCCTTTTCCCGGAATTGCATATACTCGATTGAAGAACAACGAGGTCTTGGATTCCGTTAACAAGGGGAAGTCGGCGCGTAAGTTAAGGATCGCTCGAACGGAAGACCAGGGTCAGGGAAAAAGGGAGCACGTGATTCCTCTTGGCCCGTTCGTCTGTGGAGTTCTTGTCGCAGTTGTCGGAGGAGATTTCGTGGAACTACATCGAAGAAAATCTTGTTGTTTGAAAGGGAAAAACAACTGGCGACCGTTGGAAATACAGGTGAGAGAGCCGCTTAATATTAACCGTATACTCGGGATTAGAAGTTTTAGAGTCATATTGAAGGGAAATCGATATTTGTCCGGTCACACTGTGTCGGCGTTTCGTGCGAGTATTTGTCCTACTTGGGTTATAATATGGAATATATATAAAATATAATAATTAATTGTGTATTATAGCTTAGGGTTATAACACCTAAGACGTAGTGATGCACATTTCAGAACACGGCCCGCGGCGCACGGACGCCTGTTCTCGGCTTGTGTGCGTGATCGGGGCCACGGGCCGCGTTCTCAAATATGCATCACTGCTGAGACGTGTCCTATACTTTCACAATTTCTGGTACTAAGGTAGCGCTATTTACATAGACATGTTTGGCAATGTCAAAATAAAAAATGAAAAATATATCGCCTATCCTGCCCTGTAAGCTCCTGTATATGTGTACTTATTAAATAATTTTTTTTTAGTAAAAAGGAAGCGTTAAGGGAAAAAAATGGTAAAAGTGGCTGTTAATACTTTCATGCAAATTTCTTTCTTTCTTATCATTGTGTTCCTTAGTGCGTTATTAAGCGATGATTTAATTGTTCTATGTAAGACCTTATTTTCGTATTATATTGTCTATCTCTTTCTAGTTATAAATACCCTTCGCGGAACTACCGCATCATCGATACATCCTCGCGTCGTGTTTACGCGTTTTTTCATGCGTCGCTCGTCTTACCGCGCGCGCCCCTCGCTCTACCTTCTCAGCGACGATCAGCTGACTCAAATCATCGACATGTGCGGTATATGTAACGACTTTTCTCTCTCGATTTTTCGGTTTGGTTTAAGCAGTCCTCGATCGACTTTCGTTAGCGTCACCTCGCACTTCAGCCGCTCTCTTTTTTCGAGAAATTTCTCTTTAAATCTGTATCGTAGTTGAGTGCATAATAAATAATCTGTGATCGTTAGTTTCTATCAAAGTTTCCATCTCTTTTTCTCTTTTTTGTATGTGTTCGATCTTCTCAATCATTTATTAACATTTATGGTCCTTTGAGCCGGAGTGGGGATCTTTCGATCGCATATCGTTCGTTCGCTGATTCTCGAACATTCGTCGCGCTTTCGCATTCGCTCAGCGATTCTCTCTCTCGCTCTCATCGCGCTCGTTCGATCTCTCTTGTGTACGCCCGCGTAGTGACAGCTACATTCGCAGTGCAACTATGCAAACTGCATTCAATATCGTAGTGATTATCAGCTGTTCAGTGACCGTTAAAACTCAGTGATAATTAAATCGGTGTTTTCGTGACCTTCGACGTCAACAACTCACGATGTCAACCTTCGGAGCAATTGTCGAGAAGCAAAACAGTCTCTTCGGTCTCATCTCTCGAGCTCCCGAGAATGCGAAAAAACTTGGAAAAGACAAACTCAATCGCCAGAACCTTGACTCCCGAATTACGTCACTCGAAACTTATTGGGACCGATTTCAGGAGCATCATGATAAACTCGTCGGTGCTGTAACAGAGGAAGTTCGTAAGCATCCTTATTTTTCCGAAGATTTATATGCGACCTGCGAAGAAGCTTATTTCGATTCTCGTGCAAGTATTCTGATGCTTCGCGATTCCCTCATGAGTCACTCAAACGATTCAAGCGGATCTAACTCAAATTCAAGGATATGTCGAGCGTTGCCGAAGATCAGTTTGCCTAAGTTTTCCGGCGAGTATCATGAGTGGCCTTCCTTTCGCGATCTGTTTCAATCCATGGTGAGTTTCAACAAGGATATCTCCGCCGTAAAGAAGCTCCATTATTTAAAATCGCAAGTGACTGGCGAAGCGGCGCGATACATCGCCAACATCCCGAAGACTTCGCAAGGTCTCACGCGCGCTTGGGAAGCGCTCACCGATCGATATGAAAATCGACGCGTTATTGTGACGACACATCTCGACCGTTTATTTAATATCAAGCCAATTACGCAAAAATCAAGCTCTGAACTCAAGTCACTGCTCTCTACGGTCAAGGACGTTTTAGGAGCTTTGCAATCATTCGGATTACCCACGGAGCATTGGGATGTTTTCATCGTGTACTTCGTTACTCGACGTCTGGACGCGAAGACTCTCGAAGCTTGGGAACTCGAGCAGGGAACGTCGCAGGAACTCGCTACCTTCGCTCAACTTGAGCTCTTCCTCGAAGGACGTATTCGAGCTCTCGAATCTGTGCAATCTCGCTCACTTTCTACGTCCGCATCATCATAGAAGTCAAGCAGCAAATCGAGGACTTCAGCTCACTCTCACGCTGCTGTCATCAATCAACCTGGCTGCTCTTGTTGTGGTTCTTCTCACTACATCGCATCGTGTCCTGACTTTGCCTCCAAATCGATGGTTGACCGACAAAATCTCGTGACTCGAAAGTCACTCTGCTTCAATTGTCTCGGCTCACATAACCTCAACGAATGTCGATCTCTCAAACGATGTCGGAAATGCAAAGGTCAGCATCACACATTGCTTCATCGCGACACTGCTTTGTCTCCTAAGGACTCTCCCATCTCCAGTGCCTCTCCGAGTACTTCTTTATCATCTTCATCGACCACTACGCCGTCTTCAGGATCATCTCAATCAACGGCCGTGCACTCTCACACCACAGCAGCTCATCTACAGCGCTCTCAAGTGTTGCTCGCCACTGCATGCGTCACGCTGATCAACTTGAAGGGAGACAACATGAAGGTACGAGCGCTCTTAGATCAAGGATCTGAGATCTCCATCGTCCAGGAGTTATTGGTGCAGCTACTACGTTTTCCTAGAACTCGTGCTTTTGTGCCGATTATGGGTATCGGCGCTCATAATATCGGCTCATCCCGAGGTGTTGTGACCTTGAGGATTCAATCACGCCATGATCGATCAATTGAATTCTCTGTCTCGGCCTTCATTCTTCCGAAGGTCACAGGTCGAATACCATCACGTCAAATGACAGCCTCGTGGAATCATTTACGAGGTTTGCAGTTAGCTGATCCCGAGTTCGCTACACCAGGTCCCATTGACATCATCCTTGGTGCCGATGTTTACGGCTCATTATTACTCGGCGACATCAGACGTGAATCGCTCAATTCACCCGTCGCTCAACATACGACCTTAGGCTGGATTGTCTCTGGGCCTCTCAACGCTCAGTCGTCTTCGTCTGATTCTGCCTCCATCATCTCATGTTGCAAGCTTCAAGATGTGGATCTTCACGACACTCTGCAAAGGTTCTGGATCCAAGAAGACGTCATTCCGTCCATCACTTCAAGTCTCACTCCTGACGAGCAAGCCTGCGAAAATCATTTTCGCACCACACACTCGCGGGACAAGACCGGGCGATACATCGTTCGGCTGCCTTTTCGCTTCTCGACCATCGGACTGGGCGGACTCTCTTCCTTCCGCATCACGCTCTTTCGCAAGAGTTCGACAGCGCATTCGACGAGACGAGGTCTTCGGAAAGCTCTACTCGGACTTTCTGCAAGAGTATGCCGATCTGGGTCACATGGTGCCGACTTCTTCTGCTTCTCAACATCATCTAACACCAGTCTACTTGCCGCATCACGGCGTTCTTCGCGAAAGCAGCTCGACTACCAAATTACGAGTAGTCTTCAACGGGTCAGCTCCAACCAGCTCTGGAATCTCGCTAAACGATTGTCTGCACGCAGGTCCGAAGCTTCAGCAAGATCTTGACGCGGTCATCTTACGCTGGAGAATGCACGCATTCGCATTTGCCGCTGACATTGAAAAAATGTATCGGCAAATCGTGATACATCCTGAAGACTGACACTATCAGCAGATTCTCTGGGCTACCTCAGATTCGCCTCGCAGTTATCAGCTCACTACTGTGACGTACGGACTCACTTGTGCTCCATATCTTGCTCTTCGAGTTCTTCAGCAACTCGCCACGGACGAAGAACACGTCTTTCCTCAAGCTTCCAACATCGTGCGGACGGCGATCTACGTAGATGACGTGCTATCAAATGCAGACACTTCTGAGGACGCAAAGGTCAAGGCTCTTCATTTAACCGAGCTCCTCAGGGCGGGCGGTTTCAAGCTTCAAAAGTGGTCAGCCAACAACGACGATCTTCTCCAAGGCATCGCTGACTCATCACAGTGCTCTTCAGCTCGAGAACTGCAATCAGAAGCTCGAACTCTGGGTCTCACGTGGCATCCAGCCTCGGACTCCTTCAAGTTCCACGTCAGTCGCTCTGATCCAATCGTCAAGCTCACCAAGAGATCAATTCTTTCGAAGATCGCGCAGCTTTTTGATCCGCTTGGCTGGCTCGCTCCTGTAACGATATTCGGCAAGATGTTCATCCAACAGCTGTGGAAGTTGAACATCGAATGGGATGATCCGCTGCCGCCGTCTCTCGCACAGCAATGGAATCAATTCGACGAAGACCTGCGAGGAGTTTCCGAATATTCGATTCCTCGGTGGCTCGGCACTTCGACCAGCACTCAAGGTGTCGAATTTCACGGATTCTCGGATGCCTCTCAGGACGCTCTCGGCGCAGTGCTTTACATCCGCACCATTCAAACCTTCACGAATGCCAAAGTCACTCTTCTCGCGGCTAAAAGCAAGGTGGCGCCCCTCAAAAAGCAAACCATTCCTCGCCTGGAACTAGCTGCAGCCGTTCTTTTATCTCGTCTGCTTGCTCGCGTCCGTAATATTCTCGGCCTTCAACATGTTCCTGCTCATCTGTGGGTCGACTCCAGCGTCAGCTTAGCATGGATACGCGGACATCCTTCGCAGTGGCAAGGATTCGTCGCGAATCGAGTTGCCGTCATTCAAAAGCTCGTTCCCGACGCTCGATGGCATCACGTAGCCGGCAGAGAAAATCCCGCTGACTGCGTTTCTCGCGGACTCTCTCCCAGCCTGTTGCAAACTCATTCTTTGTGGTGGCGTGGTCCAGTCTGGCTTCAAGGTCCTTCCGTGGTGTGGCCATCCACCGCTCCTCCAATCGACGACGCTATCAATCTCGAAAAAAAGCGACCTCATCAAGTCCTCGTAACTGCGGTAAGCAAGCCATCTTCATGCTCATGGAATCTCATTGATCGATTTCCTAGTCTTGATCGCCTCCTTCGCATCACTGCATGGATCCTGCGCAGCGTCGCCATCTTCAAAGAAGCCGATCATTACTCATCACGAGCCTGACATCCTGAGGAACTCATTCAAGCTCGGACCTTTTGGATCAAGGACACCCAACAAGCTTATTTCAATCGCGAGTTAGAGATCTGCTCGACAAAAACGTCACTACCAAGAACGCATCCATTTCTCAAACTGGCTCCCTTCGTCGACTCTGAAGGAGTTCTTCGCGTCGGTGGACGACTAAAAAATTCGTTGCTCGATCCAGATGGAAAACATCCTGCCATCCTTCCTCGTGATTCTTCGTTCTCACGACTTGTCATCTCAGATCTTCACCATCGAACTCTTCATGGCGGAACTCAAGTTGTCCTGGCGACTTTACGACAACATTATTGGATACTCGGAGGGCGCGCTCCAGTCAGCTCATTCATCCGCCGCTGCGTCCGATGTGCCCGACATCGCGCGGCAACCGCTCAGGAGATGATGGGCTCTCTTCCAGCATCGCGTGTCACACCGACACGCCCCTTCTTGCATTCCGGTGTTGACTACGCTGGACCTTACACGCTTCGCACCTGGCGAGGCCGAGCGTCCAGAACATACAAAGCCTATTTGATTGTCTTCATCTGTTTTTCAACATCCGCTGTTCATCTTGATCTTGCGACAGATTACTCCACGCAAGGTTTTCTGGCTGCGTATCGACGATTCATAGCTCGACGAGGCCGTTGCGTCACCATATCAAGCGACTGCGGGACAAATTTCGTTGGAGCAGACGCTGAACTTCGACGCCTATTCAATTCTGCTTCCAAGGACGCCGCGGAGATCGCTCACTTACTGGCCGCTGATGGAACGGAGTGGAAGTTCAATCCTCCTTCCGCTCCACACTTCGGAGGAAAGTGGGAAGCCGCCGTCAAATCAACGAAATTTCATCTTCGACGACTTATAGGCGACACGATTTTGACCTACGAGGAGTTCAACACTCTTCTCACGCAAGTCGAGGCCGTGCTCAATTCTCGACCGCTTTCCATGCTGTCCGACGATCCTGCGGATGTCAGCGCGCTTACGCCAGCGCATTTTCTCATCGGCGAACCTTTGATCGTCCTGCCGGAGCCGCCAATTAACGACGTGCCGATTTCTCGCCTATCGCGATGGCAACTTCTACGTCAAATGTTGGAAAGATTCTGGGCGCGATGGTCAACGGAGTATTTACAACGTCTGCAAACAAGAAACAAATGGCATCTCTCTACCAAGCCGCTTCAAATTGGAGATCTCGTCCTTGTCCTTGATGAACGCTATCTACAAATTTCATCATGCAAATTTCTTTCTTTCTTATCATTGTGTTCCTTAGTGCGTTATTAAGCGATGATTTAATTGTTCTCTGTAAGACCTTATTTTCGTATTATATTGTCTCTCTCTTTCTAGTTATAAATACCCTTCGCGGAACTACCGCATCATCGATACATCCTCGCGTCGTGTTTACGCGTTTTTTCATGCGTCGCTCGTCTTACCGCGCGCGCCCCTCGCTCTACCTTCTCAGCGACGATCAGCTAACTCATATCATCGACATGTGCGGTATATGTAACGACTTTTCTCTCTCGATTTTTCGGTTTGGTTTAAGCAGTCCTCGATCGACTTTCGTTAGCGTCACCTCGCGCTTCAGCCGCTCTCTTTATTCGAGAAATTTCTCTTTAAATCTGTATCGTAGTTGAGTGCATAATAAATAATCTGTGATCGTTAGTTTCTATCAAAGTTTCCATCTCTTTTTCTTTTTTTTTTGTATGTGTTCGGTCCTCTCAATCATTAATTAACAATGGCAGTGAGGAAGAAAAGGACGCCGCTGCATCTACTACCTCTACTTTTGACGCTCTCTCCTTTCCTTTAATTATTTTCGTTTATATTGCTTTCAAATCTGCTGAAAAATTCACCAGTGATATATATTATTTTTAGATTACAGATAGTCTAACAAGATGCATTATTTTTTTGTTCATCAAAAAGTATAGGAATTAATTGTTACTAAAATTTTAATTTAATTAATTTTATTAAGTTTAATTTCTTTTTTGCTTTTCTCATCAAGCAGACAAAATGTTATAAATCGACGATTCGAGATATTCCTGATGCTCTCTCCTTTCCTTTAATTATTTTCGTTTATATTGCTTTCAGATCTGCTGAAAAATTCACCAGTGATATATATTATTTTTTGATATTATTTAATGGCGGATAAGACTAGCGATATATCAGAAAGAGAACAGCTGTTGATTGGTGTTCGATTCTTTGATGAAGAAAATATTGCCATCCGTGAGGAATTTCTCGGGTTTGTAAAATTGGCTGCTATGGATGCTAAAACTATAGCAACTGCAACTTTCTACAAAATGAAGGTCTTGATGCAGACAAGTGCGTCGGACAAGGTTACGATGGGAATTCAATTATGGTAGAAAATGCCGGTGGCGTTCAAAAAATTTTGCGGAAAAAATATGAGAAAGCTCTATTTTTTCATTGTGCTAGCCACAAATTGAACTTAGTTGTGAACAATTTGAATTGTGTTCTAAAAATTCGAAACACGATTTCCACAGTAAAGGACATAATAACCTTTTTTCGTGAATCTGTGCTACGAAGAAAGTATGCCCCAAACATTCCAATTTTCTGTGAGACACGTTGGTCTCACAAATACAAAAGTATTACCATATTCAAGGAACACTTTCTGAGTATCCACCAAGGGCTAGAAAAATTATCAAAGGATGGTAACACTGCAACCAAAACAGTTGCTTTTTAGCTGCACCACCTGGATACCGCAGCCAGCTCAAGCGGAAAGTACAGAGTCGATGACAACAGCCTGGTGAAGCGTTTGACAGATACGCCACGGCCCTACTAACCCTGATGCGCCGGGCGGGAGGATATACCGCACGAGATCAAACCGAGCAATTGTACGAGAACCTCGACCCAGACTACCAGCTTTATATCCGCCCCACCGAAGCCACGAGCGTCGCCAAAATAAGTACCAAGGCGACCGAATACGAACGAGTCGTAAAAAGACGGCGGGAACGCCGGCCGCCACTTACAATCGGGACGAGTGCTGCTGGCGATGCAAGCAGCGAGGCCACACCCGCCTGGATTGTAAACGACCGCCCAAGAAATTTTGCTCACGGTGTGGAAAGGATGGGGTATTTACCCGAGATTGCTATCCGCCGATGGGAAACCTGCGCCGAGCCGGGGAGACAGCGACCGCTACCCGTCCCGAGGACACCGAATCCGGTTCAACCCCCGGCCGCATCTAAAGCTCCGAGTGCTCGATTGCTATCTCTGGGCCCTCCTGGACTCGGGCTCGGAGGTCTCATTTATCAGCCCAACCACGGCTGGACTCGCTAAAAAACACGGGTACCCGCTCCATCCCGTGGACAACCAAATCAACCTGGCAAACGGAGCTCCTGTTACGATCGATCGCATCGCGCTGCCGCTCACCACACTGCTGAACACACGATGCAGCACCGTTTCCAGGTACTGCCAAACCTCGGCAGCCCCGTACTAATCAACATTGACCTTTGGGCTAAGCTCCGGCTAAACCTGCCCCCGCCTCCGCCCCTTGCCGCCACCGCTACCTGCTCCGCGGTAGGAGAGATCTCCGGGGACATCACGCCACGGACCCCCGACGAAGACCAGCGCTTCCGCCAGTTCCTGGCCAGGGAACTCGCTACCTTCAATACTATTCGGGGCCCAACCGACCGCATTGTACACCACATCCGACTGACCACCGACCAACCCATTAAGCAGCGCTACCGACCCAGAAATCCCACCATGCAGGCGATCATCAATCAAAAAGTCGAGAAAATGGAACGGGAGGGCGTGATCGAGCCCTCCCAAAGCGCATGGAGCTCCTCCATCGTGCGAAAAAAAGATGGGACACATCGCTTCTGTATCGACTTTCGGAAGCTGAATGCGGTTAGCCGAAAGGACGCCTACCAGCTGCCCCACATCGCCGTTACCCTCGACAAACTCCGCGGAGCCAGGTACCTGTCAACCCTGGATTTAAGAAATGGGTACTGGCAGGTGCCGCTGGCGCCAGAGAGCCGCGCCGCCACCGCCTTCACCGTACCAGGGAAAGGGAAAGAAAAACTTATGCGGTTCAAGACAAATATATTTATATATTCATGGTTATTCATACACTAACGCAACCTTTTTATTCAGTCGACCTGCGTGATATTGTGCAGATTCCTCGAGCATCGCGTAGAGTCTACTTTCTCTTGATTTGCGTGCATTGTTACATCGGCCCTGTTATGTTCAATTTTAGTTATTTTTTTATTTTATCTTGTTCCAATGGTCCGAAGTGTGTTTTTAGTTCCACGCGTGCATAGTATTGTTTTCTTTATCGTTATGATTCGATTTGGCAATTGTATCGAGAGGGTGATCGGCTCTTGACTCACGCGTTGTATTATTTAGTTTTATACTTACATTTCATATAGAAGCCAGTAGATGACATGATCGGTTGATATAATTACCATTTTGCATTGTGTGTATTAGCTGATTTAATACTTACCTGTTCATTGATCCTCGTTACTCTGATGAAAAATCTGTAATAAGTAGGTATTCTCTGAATTGTGAACCATGGATCAGTGACGAAATAGTTTAGAGCCGATAGGGGTTGACCAAGCGCGTGTCGAAATCGACATTGTCGGGTCGAGGAGTGCGGGGTCAGCGGTGAAAGTCACCACGGGCCTGGAAAGGGTTGACCATGTGCGAGTCAGGGTCGACGTCGCCGGGTCAACATTGAAAACTTTCCCCCCTCGGAAAATAGAATAAGTCATGCGCAGATCCGGCGTTCACCAAATGAAAAATTCCATAGCGAGAGTGGGAAAAAAACCAAGCTCAGGTACCAGAGTACAGTACAGTGCTCTTGGCCAGTCGGTCCGCGAAAGTAGAGAAGTTCGAACGGAATCTAGTCGGCCCGGGATTACAATGTCTCCCGTTATTATAATACACTATCGGTACCGGTCGGAGCGCGATTCTCCCTTAAAACGTAACAGTGCAAATTTTGTGATATCCAATGGGAACAATTTGTAATTTCGATATCCTAAGAAAACAATCTGTGATACAAATAAATTTGGTGAACGGAGACTGTGAGTCTTCTTTTCTCGCGAGTCCCCGGCGTAGGCGAAAGTCTGGATTCGGCATCGAGAGCGGCCTGGTCGAGGAAAGCCTGGAACAAGCAACGGTGGTTGAGTATCTATCCGTGCGCCTATTCTTCCTTGCCTGCTAGAAGGTCAAACAGGCTGGCGACCGTGGTCAAATACAGGTGAGAGAACCACTTTAATATGAAAAATCCGCGTATTCTCGCGTTAAAACCCGAAAAAGGGCAAATCATTCTTTGAAATATTTCATGTCCGGTCACACAAAAATGCTCGATGGATCTGGACCGAAGCCGAGGACACAGCCTTCTGCCGTCTCAAAAAACACTTACTTCCGCCCCTGTGCTAGCGTGCCCAGACTTTAACAGACCCTTCACGCTGCAAACCGACGCCAGCACCCATGGGCTAGGAGCCGTACTCACCCAACAGCTGGACGAGAAGGAGAGAGTGATCGCGTACGCCAGTCGAACCCTAAACCCGGCCGAAAGAAACTATAGTGCAACGGAACTGGAGTGCCTCGCAGTAGTAAGGGGGATTCGCCGGATGCGGGATTACTTATAAGGTTACCGATTTACCGTGGTCATCGATCACCAGTCCCTCCAGCCGCTGCAACGCCTGGAGTTTCCTTCGGGCCGGCTTCGGCAGGTGGCTCTTCGAGCTGCAATCGTACGATTTCGAGATTAAGTATAGACGGGGGGCGCTCAACCAGATAGCCGACGCGCTCTCCCGCCAACCAGAGATCTGTGCAGCACTACGAGCCGGGCGATGCCCTTAGTACCACCCGATCACGACGGAGTTGGAGACTCGACCCACCGACTTCCCAGACTATCAGCTCCGCGATGGACACCACCACCGGCACATACTTCACGAACTAGATTTCCGGGAGATCCCCACGGATGATCAGTTGAAGCGATGCGTCCCGACGCCCCAGTGACAGGCCCTAATCGGACGCCTGCACGATGATCCCGCGGCAGGACACTTGGGTATCGCTAAGACCATGGCCCGCTTTGCACAACTATATTACAGAAATGTTCAAGGACATCGCCCGCTACACCCGCGCCTGTACCATCCGTATGGCACACAAGGCGTCGCAACAGCGGCGGGCAGGGAACCTGCAGGCGACACCCGTGACCGCCTCGTGGCAACAGGTGTCAATCGACCTGGTGGGCCCGCTACCACGCTCGAATCACGGCCATACCTGGCTGCTCACACTGCAAGACCGTTTCACCAAGAGGATCGAGGTCGCGCCCCTCCGAAGAGCCACAGCCGCGAACGTCACCCGGGATCTGAATGCTCACTCGCCATCCCACTCACTCGCTCGCTGTCTCGCTTGCACGCTCGCCGTCTCGCTTGCTCCGCTCGCTGTCTCGCTTGCACGCTCGCCGTCTCCGAGTAGTGGGAGAACCCGGGCATGCGGCCGGCCGGGTATATAAGGCCGAGACACCGGCATCAGATCCGATCCAGCTTTCATCCTGATACAATCCGACTCTCCAGCTTCCTAGCCGAGGTGTTCTCGACAACTTGTTCCTGGCCGAGGTGTTTCTTGGTTGTCGGGCGTCTCCGACTACGTGTTCCTAGCCAAGGTGTTCTTGGCTGTCGGGCGTCTCGAACTACCTGTTCCTGGCCGAGGTGTTTCTTGGCTGTTGGGCGTCTCCGACTACCTGTTCCTGGCTGAGGTGTTCTTGGCGGGATTGTCTCGATTGCGCACATTACAGATCGGACACAGCGATATTTTCCGATCGGACACAGTCCCGATCGGACACAATCCCGATCGGACACAGTCCCGATCGGACACATTCCCAATCGGACACAGTCCCGATCGGACACAGTTCCGATCGGGCCTGTGTCCGATCGGGCCTGTGTCCGATCGAGCCTGTGTCCGATCGGGACTGTGTCCGATCGGGAAATTCCTTTGTGTCCGATTGGTACTGTGCGCAATCGGGACTCACTCTTCTTGGCTGTCGGGCGTTTCTGACTACCTGTTCCTGGCCGAGATGTTCTTGGCTGTCGGGCGTCTCCGACTACCTGTTCCTGGCCGAGGTGTTCTTGGCTGTCGGGCGTCTCCGACTACCTGTTCCTGGCCGAGGTGTTCTTGGCTGTCGGGCGTTTCCGACTACCTGTTCCTGGCCGAGGTGTTCTTGGCTGTCGGGCGTTTCTGACTACCTGTTCTTGGCCGAGGTGTCTCTTGGCTGTCGGGCGTTTCCGACCCCGCTAACGCCGCTTCTGTACATAATCACGATTGTAAATATCGCGCCGTCTTAGATTAAGAACTCGCGGTTTGCATGCGCCAATACGCTTGCGCCGCTCTGCGTTCTCCGCGCGCACCGCCTTACTTGTATTGTTCTGCACGCGTATTACTGATACACTCAGCACTGTACATATTGTATATATCTTTCCTAATCAGAATAAAAAACTGTGATCACGAGGTGATCTTCTCATCCTCCTCGTCATCCTCTTCCTCCGCCGGTGACCTTCTTTGGCAGGCGTATTGGGCAGGGAAATCGCGAGAGAAGTGGGAGGCGGAGGCTGCGATACGGAGTACGTACATATATTACATAGACTATTGCATCGTTGCGTTACATCTTTAGTTTGTAATTTTTATCTCGTATTCTGTTTTCAGACATAAAGGCGCAAGCAGAGGACGCCATGAGTTGCGTGGAGAGTCTGCGTCTGCAGATCCAGCAGCAGACCCTCCACGATCGCCCTGAGAGGCTCGCAGAATTAAATTCGAAATTACAACGGAAGGAAGGAAAACTTGTTCATCTTCTATGCAAACAAACAGGAGCTGAACAAAGGCTCGCCGAAATAAAACGCGAGCGAGATGAAAGCCCTGACGAACTGTTTGCCTCCAATAGTTCTATCGATTTTTGAATTCATTTCGATTCATTTTATAAAATATATTTTGGATAAAAAATTAACTAATTTAATATGAATTATATATGTATGGAAATAAATAAAATATAATTATCTACTTCTATCCTGTGACCAGTGACTTTAACACCTTCAACATTATAACGCACATTGGATGTGATAAATGTTACATAAATTAGATAAGAAATATGTAATATTACAAGCCTAAATGGAATTAACTTCGTAAACTTGTCTAATTTAAGTTTTGGTATCACACCCATTGCGTAAAAAAATTAAACTGCAGGTAGAGATCAGTAAAACGTTTGTAAGACTCTTTGGACATGATATAAAGTTTTATTTATGCTAGGAGACTCAGCGAAACCAATCTTAACAGATTAAAGAGAATACAAAAGAAATAATTATCAAAAATGTGAAATATTAAGATATGACTTCAAAAAGTCATATTTGCGAATAAATCGAGTAAATGCACATTGAGTGTGTCTGCTGTTACAATAATAAGATGAGAAATATGTAAAACTACAAGCTTAAATGGAATTAACTTCAAAAACTTGTCTAGTTTAAGTTTTGGTATCTCACACCTATCGTGTCAAAAACTATAACTACATCTGGAGATCGGTAAAACTTTTGTAACACTCTTTTGACATGATATAAAGTTTTCTTTATGCTAGGAGACGCAGAGAAACCAATCTTAACAGATTCAATACAATACAAAAGAAAAAATTATCAAAAAAGTGTAATATTAAGATATGACTTCAAAAAGTCATATTTGCTTATAAATCGAATAAATGCACATTGAGTGTGTCTGCTGTTACAATAATAAGATAAGAAATACGTAAACCTACAAGCTTAAATGGAATTAATTTCATAAACTTGTCTAATTTAAGTTTTGGTATCTCACACCCATTTAACGTCAAAAACTATAACAGCAGCTAGAGATCAGTAAAACGTTTGTACAACTCTTTTAATATGATATAAAGTTTTATTTATGCTAGGAGACGCAGAGAAACCAATCTCAACAAATTCAAGACGATGCAAAAGAAATAATTACCAAAAATGTGAAATATTGAGATATGACTCCAAAAACTCATATTTGCGAATAAATCTAATTAATGCACATTGAGTGTGTCTGATGAAACAATAATAAAATGAGAAATATGTAAAACAACAATCTGAAATGGAATTCGCGAAGTGTTATCGTAAGCTTGAGTCTCCCCTTCTCTCGAATCGCCGACGAGCCGATCCGCTCGTCGAGAAAGGCGACCGCGTTACAATGTATGTATATATTTATACATATGTATATATATACATATACAGGGTGTCCCATTTTAATCTCCTCAGGCAAATATCTCGAAAAATATGGAAGATACGGGAAAATGTTTCAGACAAAAGTTGTAGGACGTGAAGGGGGACAGATGATGAAAATATGTACTTGACCTTGAGTGACCTATTGAAGGTCAGGTCAATGTCATCGATGTTTTCTTAAATGGAACCCCCTATTTTCCTATGCATATTCTTATAGCTTATCTCGAGAGCTTTCCAAAACACTATAATGAGTTATTTTTTCATTAAGTACTTTTCGAGTTATAAGGCTTGAAGTTTACAGTATTTCGACATAAAATACAAAATATCGTGTAATACATTCAGTTTTCGATAATCTTACCTTAATACTTTTATTCACAGAATAATGAGACCAATTAATTGGTGTAAAAAAACACATAGTTGCTTTAAAAAAAAAGTATGCAGCTGCATGTTGCAAATTACATACTTTTTCTTAATAGCAACTATGTGCTTTTTTACACCAATTGATTGGTCTCATGATTCTATGCATAAAAGTATTAAGGTAAGATTACCGAAAACTGAATGTTTTATAAGATATTTTGTATTTTATGTCAAAATACTGTAAACTTCAAGCCTTATAACTCGAAAAGTTCGTAATGAAAAAATAACTCATTATAGTGTTTTGGAAAGCTCTCGAGATAAGCTACAAAAAATATGCATTAAAAATAGGGAGTTCCATTTAAGAAAACATCGATGACATTGACCTGACCTTCAATAAGTCACTCAAGGTCAAGTACATATTTTCATCATCTGTCCCCCTTCAAGTCCCACAACTTTTGTCTGAAACATTTTTCCGTATCTTCCATATTTTTCGAGATATTCGCCTGAGGAGATTAAAATAGGACACCCTGTATCAGGGTGTTTACACTGAACAAAAGAAGCGCGATCGCGCCGTTGAAATGTTTTGATTTTTTTTTGTAAACAGAAGAACAGCGCGACATTAACAGCGCCAATTTGTCGCTACAGATCTCTCGGATATTTAGTCGATAGATTACAGTGCGATAGATACAGTCGATAGATATAGCGACAAATTCGCGCTGTTAATATCGCGCTGTTCTTCTGCAGTTATAATAGTAAACTTTGAGTTAAATATGGAATACCTTACCACTGCAGAAAAAGTTGAAATGATTTTCATTTTCGGTGAAGCAGGACGAAATATTAATTACGCGATGAACTTGTATACTTTGCGGTTTCCTGAAAGAAGGTGTCCATCGCGTTGTTCATTTTATCGTGTAGTAAAACAATTTTCTGAATATGGTAATGTTCAACCAAAAAAAAGGAACCGGCGAAAGACAGCTGGAAATGAAAATAACGAAACTGCTGTATTAGCTGCAGTTGCTCAAAACCCGAACGTGAGCATTCGATCAATTTCTCGTGCCTCTGGAATATATCGAATGAGTGTACACCGCATTTTGAAGTGCCGCCAGTTCCACCCGTACCGTGTGTCGTTACATCAAGAGCTTCACGGAGATGATTTTCGAAATCGAGTGATATTTTGTGAATGGGCTCTTCATCAGCTACAAATCGACGGCAACTTTTTTCTTTCGGTCTTATTTTCTGATGAATCTACTTTTACCAATAATGGAGAAGTTAATCAGCATAATATGCATTATTGGTCAGATCAAAATCCGAGATGGCTTCGCGAAGTAGAACATCAACGTCCATGGTCTGTCAATGTTTGGTGTGGAATCATTGGCGATAAAATAATAGGTCCTTTTTTCATCAATGGTACGCTAAATGGAGTGAAATATGGAAACTTCTTGGATGTAGAATTACCCGTACTACTCGAGGAAGTAAGCCTGGCAGATAGAAGAAATATGTGGTTTCAGCAGGACGGTTGCCCAGCTCATTATTCGCGTAATGCACGCCAAATAATAAATCAGAAATACCCTGGTCGCTGGATAGGTCTGGGAGGTCCAGTTAACTGGCCGGCGAGGTCGCCTGATTTAACACCGTTAGATTTTTACTTATGGGGCCACCTTAAAGAAAATGTTTATCACGATCGACCAACCACACCAGAAAACACGAAAGAGCGAATCCGAAATGCCTGTCGCGATATCCGTCCAGAGATTTTATTATTAGTGCATCGATCTTTTATTAATTGCATTAACAAGTGTTTGGAAATGGAAGGCCATCATTTTGAGCATTTGTTGTGATACGTTTATTTTATTCCTTTCGAATAAAAATCGGAATTACTTCGTACAATATCTCCGAAAGTAATGATTAAATAAATAAATGTTTCGGACAAAAGTTACGTATTTTTTTACGTAGAATATGTTTCCGCCATAAAAAATATAGGTTTTCATTTGAAAAAACAAAGTTGACCTTAAAATCACCTTGAGGACGTTCACCAAATGAAAAAGGAATCATGCCATTTTACTCGTCCTCGGAATTCATTCGACACGTGTTTCAGCGATTTTTGTTTTTCTTCTTTGTTTTCGAGTTACTTCGATGTCTCAAGTTAAATGGGACACCCTGTATATTGCAACAGAATCCAAACCGGATTTTGCTCTGGCGGTGGGCATTTTGTGTCGCTGCGTAAAAAATCATACAGAACGAGACTGGAAGACAGTCAAACGAGTAATGCGTTATCTCGCATCCACAATAGACAAGAAATTGCAATTGTCTTCTTTTGGAAAAAACGGAACTAGAATGTTTTGTGGGTGCAGATTAAGCCGGAGATAAAAACTGATAGAAAATCGATCAGTGGTTATGTCTTTCGTCTGGGAAACGAAACTGTAGCTTGGTCGAGCCGTAAACAAACAACAGTAGCCATGTCATCGACAGAAGCTGAATACATTGCAGCTTCATATGGAAGCAAAGAGTTGCTTTGACTCCGACAATTAAAGGACATAAACATTCCTGCCGAAGATCCAACGATCATCAATAAAGATAATCAGGGATGTATACATTTAATTGAATCGGATCGGTGTGAAGCACGTACCAAACATATCCATATACATTATCATCAGATTCGAGATTTACGGGAGAAGAAGATAATAGATGTACAATACTGTCCATCTCATACGATGTTGGCTGACCTATTGACGAAACCGTTGGCTAAGGAACGTTTTTTGGAATTAACGAATCGTTTAGGAATTCAAGGATTCAAACTGTCTAAAGCGAGAAGAGGTGTTGGAGTAAATGACGCTTAATACAGTTTGAGTTATTTTTCACTAGCCGCTTAGTTTGTATTTCAATATTAACTGCGCGGAGCGCTACATTCAAATATATTGCTATTACTAGTTTGTTGTAGTTACACGCAGTGTTGCCAATTTGGTGATTTTGTCGCCAGATCTGGAGATTTCAAATAGCTTTTTGAGACTTTTATTGCAATTTTGCGACATGTCTAAACTCTGGTGATTTTGAAAAAAATTTTTGAGAATTCTAGAGATTTTCAAGCACGATTGGAAATTTATAGAAATTTTCAATTTGTGTGTCTTTCACTTTCACTGCTTCAGCTGGATTCCGTAAAGCGCGCGCCATGCGCGCATTATCTATAGTATACTAAATATGCGCTTTATGAAATCCAGCCTTTGTAATAAACAATGTGATAACGTGTAATAGTAATATTATGTGATAACATTTTCAAAACCTACAACTTCAGAGTACTTACAAATTGTATTCATCGATCGATAGCTGATTTAAAAGTAAGTAATTCATAATGTCACTTCAGTAGAGTAAATAATAAATATTTTGAGAATTGCATCTGTATAATTGTGTCATAACCTAAAAGAACAGGTTGAAGACACTTTAGTCGCTACCCAGATTCAGTGACGCTAAGAAAAAACCGGTAGAAACCAGTGTTTTGTGCCACTGTCGCATAAGTGACAGCGACAAGCGATATATAGACAAATACAAAAATAAAAATATATTGTTATTTCTTTCCTTCGCATGTCGCTTGTCGCTATCACGCGTATGAAAGCCTATCACTCTCGCAATCCGTCGCAAGACTGTCAATGTCAACAAGGATCAGTTCATGGAAATTTTCTAGTCTTCATGGTTCAATTCATATCTGTCGCAATTCGTCGAAACTGTTACGAAGGTTGGTTATACATCATATCTAGAAATATCTGATTTTTCACTCTAATATATTTCAATATCAAACATGTTTATAAATATATGCATATATAAGTATAATATTTTATATATAGTAAAGTTTTAATATTTTTATTTTTAGTGCCTCCACAATATACTCAAAAGTATCGAAAGGAGTGGGAAAAATTAGAGGTGACAAAAGAATGGCTCAATCCATGCACTTCCGACTCATCAAAAGCATACTGCAAATATTGTAAAGTGTTGCTCAACGCTAGGTTAGGAGATCTTATAAAACACGGACAGACCTTAAAGCACATTACAGCATCGAAGCCATTTTCGAGCAAAAGACAACAGATGCTACCGTTCCAGCCCATCGACACATGTACCAAAGAACAACGCAAGGAAGCTCAACTCTCTCTCTACGTCGCTGCACATACGTCAATTGCAAGTGTCGAACATTTAAGTGATCTCTACAAAGATACGCCTTTCAATATAAACTTACACCGAACGAAATGTACAAATATAATTAAGAATGTGATAGGACCTTATTTTTACGAATCACTAGTTAAAGACATCGGTGATGGATATTATAGTTTATTAATAAATGAATCTACCGACATCACAGTAAACAAATTACTCGGTATTGCTATTAGATATTATAGCGTCGAACAAAAAAAAATCGTATCAACTTTTTTTAGTCTAATCCATATCGAAGATGGCACAGCGGAATCCATTGTAAATGCAATTAAAAATATATTAAATAATACAAAATTGCAGTTAATCAAAATGCAAGGAATTGGCACCGACAATGCCTCGACGATGGTAGGAATAAATTCAGGCGTTTACGCGCGATTGAAGAAGGACATACCGCATTTAATATTAATTCGATGTGTATGTCATTCACTCCAGCTTGCAATTTCAAAAGCGACTGAAAATACGCTACCGAGAAACATAGAGTTTTTAATTAAAGAAACTTATAATTGGTTTGCTTACTCGTCTATACGACAATTAAATTACGCACAGATATATAAGTTGTTAAATGATGGCCAAGAGTCCTTGAAGATTTTGCGAGTCGCAGATACGCGATGGTTATCGATCGAGCCTGCAGTCAAACGGATCTTAGATCAATGGACTGAATTAAAAGCGCACTTCGAAATCTCATGACTCAGTGACAACTGTTACACAGCTGAACTGCTGTATTTTATGTATTGCGATAAAAAAAATTTCATTTATCTCAGTTTTCTATATCCGATTTTAAACTTGGTGCAAAAAACAAACAAAAACTTTGAATCAAAAGTGGCTGATCCAATGAAGTTACTTTCCGACATTAAAAGGCTTTATTCGACTGTTGCCAATAAAATTCTACTCCCAACGGCAAGAATAGATATTTACGAGCAAGACAGAAAAATATTTGGATCCCTCGCCTGCCTTGGGTTACGCGTTTGAGTCTTCTTGTTTAGAGAACAAAATCATTGGCCAGGAAAAAGAACATTTAAAAACTAGATGTATCTCCTTTCTAATTGCACTGGTGCGAGAATTAAAAAATCGTTTGCCTGATAACATTAAAATATTGGAACGCATAAGCGCTTTTTCTGTGACCGAATGCTTAAAAGCAAATAAACTCCCGATTACGGATTTAGCTTTATATTATGGCAAAATAGGCGTGAGAACTATCGCTCAAATAGAATTAGAGTGGGATAATATTCACCACATTAGGTGGGAAGAAACACAAGATACAGAAAAATTTTGGATCGAAGTATCCAATTATCGAGATGCTAGCGGACAAAATCCTTTCGAAAACTTGACCGATTTAGCTTTTAAAGTTTTATGTCTTCCTCACTCTAATGCCGATATTGAGCGAGTGTTCAGCCAAACAAACTTAATTAAAACAAAGTTGCGAAATAAAATAAAACTTGTATTGTTAAATAATATATTACATATTCGATTTGGACTTAAAAGATTTAATGCTTGCTGTAATAATTATACTTTACCAGAAAATATTGTGAAAAACATCGGTTGTATGAAAACATACGAAAATTTAGAGTTAAATGTTCATGAAATCGAAGAGATAAATCAGTTATTGTTATAATTATTATATGCTTAGGGCCACTTCGATCAACTCCGATTAACTTTAATCGACGATTAAGCTTGTAACGCACCACTTTCGCGAGTGCGGCTCGGATTCTTGCTCTGTCGGGATCAGGGCTCGAGAAAGGGTCGGCGAGACAGTAGACTTACGTTTAGTGAAAATAAGAATGATTTATTTCAAAACGTAGAATGCATGTACAAGTGTGTAGCGTATATGATGGTTTTCGTATTCCCCATGTGTGTGTGTGCGGATGTGTGGGTGCGAGGTGTGTGTGTGTGTGTGCATGTGCCGCGGCGTATATGTAGATGTTCGTATGTACAGTGTGCGCGGGTGTATGTATGTACGGCGGCGTATATATAAATGGTCGTATTTACAGTGTGCGTGTATGTATGTATGTACGGCGGCGTGTATATAAATGGTCGTATGTACAGTATAAATGTTCGGATATACAGTGTGCGTGTGCAATCGGAGATTACGGCAACGGACGGCGAGAACGGCGGTGGCAATCTTTATTATATGTCCGTTCTTACATTAGATGCACGCGGCGTGTCGGTATTTAACGTTCGTGGAAACTCGCGCGGCGATGCGAGTTGTGTTGTCGCGTTTTTGTGCGTCTCTCGGGGCTTTAAACGCCTTGTATACACGGCGTGCGGTAGGCGCGGGACGTGCGGGCACGCGGGCGCGTGAGCGCGAGAGCGCTTCGATGAGAGAGATAGCGCACGGCGCGAGAGCGCGCGGCGCGAGAGCGCGAGACGCGAGAGCGCGGGGCGCGTGAGCGAGAAACGCGGTGTGCTTAGGTTTATCGCTCGTTAATGAACTAATTTCTGGCGATTTTCGGATTGTTGGATGTGATAATTATCTGGGAACGACGATTAGACGGGAACGCCCGTCAGCGGCAGGTGACTCCCTACCCGTTGAATCTGGTCGTCGCGGGGTTTGGATAGGATCTTTCGAATATTGGCTGAAAGCTCTCAGCGGAGACCGGGTGCGCCCGACCTCGTATATTCGACGGTAAGTTTGCAAAGGATGCTTCCTCGGAGATGCCGCAAACTCTCGGCGGAGGCTGGGTGCGCCCAACCTCGGTTTCTCTCTCTAAAAGAAGCTTATCGGTTTTTCGGAGTCGTCTCAGGTGCCGTACGGGCTCTGATCGGAGCGGAAAACGGAGTGTCTGTTTTCGGCGTCGGATAGCTCTTTTATACTGGGAAATTACCCAGTCGGGTAATTTCGGTGACATCCGTCGGCCCGATTGTTTTGTCGAGCGCAAATAATTACTATGAATTATTTTGGCGCTAGGGACCGTCGCTCGGCGTTTTCCGTCGGTACTCGGAATAGTTCGGGCGCCGAGACAACGGTCCTCGCGTTATCCATCGTCGGCCGTATAACGGCTTGATTCGAACGCGCGTTGGTATACTTAAGCGGGGCGCATTGCGCCGCTGCATTTTGCCCGGCTGGTGGTCGCCGGGCGGCAGCCTTCCGGCGGATGACGGCCGGGAAACGATTACGGGGCGGATCGTTACAAGCTATATATCTCTGTCTCTTTCTAACAACGTAACAGATACGTTGTTAGAAAGAGACAAGATATAGCTTAATCGTCGATTAAGTTAATCGGAGTTGATCGAAGTGGCCCTTAATAATATATAATATTGCTAATATATGATATATGCTAATATGTTTTAAAATTCTAAATAATTTTTTATAATATATATGTACCTATTATATTACGAAATCTTTTATGCTATTCGTTATTTTAATATACTTATGTGAATAATTTCTCAGTTTTTTAATAAAAGGAGATTTTTTAATTTTTTGGTGAATAATTGGAGATTTCTAAAGATTTTTTAATTCTGATTCAGAGATTTATTATATAAACGAGTTGGCAACACTGGTTACACGATTCTAATTTGTCTTGTCTCTTGCTTACCAACCTTCAATCATGTACGCCTGTTCTATTTTACATTAAAAAGAGTTTAATGTAAAGTTTATTATTCTCTCTCACATTTCATCAAAATCGTCCTTTTCTTGCCATTTTTCCGCTGCTTCTATTTGTCCTGCTGTTGCTCCCACCGCCGGAACTGATGGTTTGTTCGAGTTGATAACCGACCAAACTTTTTCTTTAAGGGGGTAAGCCTACCTAGAAACTTTGAAAAAATCGATTTTTGGGTTTTGATATTTTTTTAAAATTCAATATTTTGGAAATATTTCCTGAAAGTTTCAAGTTAATCCGAGCAAAATTGACAAAGTTATAAAGGTGTAAATTATGTTCTTTGAAGCGCGCTGCACAGTACTCGGAGCAATTCCTCGTATAATTTTTTTTGAGTCTTTTTGTATTTTGAGAAGGTATATATACTTTTATTAGTAAATACGAAGAATCTTATGTATTTGTATTAGTAAACAAAAGATTTCTAGGCTAATTTATATAAAGACCAAAAAGTTAGGAAGTAGAATAACAGTTAGCTGTGCTGTACAACGGTTGCTTTCGCAATAACATTAATATTTTATAATATTAATATTTAATTGTACAAAGTACCATGGGATGTAAAAAGGGCTCAAGAGAGTTGAGAACATCAGAAAATATTCGACTATCGAGATCAACAAAAAGGCAACGACCTAAAAATTCACACGAGATGGAGAGAGATTCGAAAAGTTTTAGTACATCTGCAAAAAAAATTAAATTGCAAGATATTACTGTGCCGGAACACAGTTCTATTAAATATAGAATTTTAAATTTTATAACAGTATTGCTGCAATTTCGGGTTCCTGAAATGTATAGTGTGTAATGGTAATGTGAAATTCCAAACAACAAAAACGAGTGGACTTGGATTCAAGATAGTGATAGTGTGGGGTCAAGGTGGATGAGATCGATGTATGTATATATGGGGAGAAAATTACTACAGTTGTTATTATTTGATCTTTGGTATAATTCACTTCTTTGGTGCAATTCACTTCTCACGTGCACGCGTCGCCACTGCCACACACACTCTACTCATTCCTGACCATTCTCGCCCTCATCGTCCCTTTTTCCCTTCCATTGTTTCTCGTCTTACGCTCAGCATCCATAACGCACACATTCCCTCTCTCTCTCTCTCTCTCTCTCTCTCTCTCTCTCTCTCTCTCTCTCTCTCACTCAGACAGCATCCACGACCCTACATTCTCTCTCCCCCCTCTCTCCCTCCCCCCTCCCCGTCTCTCCCCCCTCCCTTTTTCCTATCTCACCCCTCTCTCCCTCCCCCTCCCCCTCTCATTCAACCTCCAAGACACTACAATAGTATGCAACAAGTGCCAACCTCAATGTATTCCTTCGTGCTTCGTGCCCCTACATCGGAACATAAAATTAATAGAAGATTTATATTTACAATGAGAGTATTAGACCTTGGTGTAAAAGATGCTCAAAAGTTTTGCGGCCTAATGGATATGCCACAGTTTTTCTATCACAGCACATATGATATAATTGTAAAATATATGCACTCCAATATAAAATCTGTTTGTGAATCACATTTAAAAAGTGCTGCAAAATAAAAAGTTAAAGAAACTTGTTGTTGCGAAAACCAAGTAGGGAAAAGTAAACCTAACCAATCTTTTGTATATATGCTGTGACGTTGTTGTCCCGCGCGCGTCCGCTGAGTTCCTCCCTAATCGCGTCAGGCGAGAAATACCGAGAACCGTGCCGCAGTCTCCAGAGAGGCGTTTTGTTATCGTTTTAATTTCGAGTCTCATAGATTTTTATTTTTATTTTTTTTTTTTTGATACGAGCGAATAAATACGGAGGCGATTGAGGCAGAGGCAAAAGGAGAGTCACGGCTAACGGCAAAGATTCCATGGAGAACACGACAGGGTAGCGAGCACAAATCGAGTGCGGAGAACGCGGAGCATGAGCGGGGAGGAAAAAGCAGCGGCAAGGCCCGTGGCATCCTATCGGAGAGAAGGCAGCGGTGGAAACTCTGCAACGGCCCTGTCGAACGGGCCTTACGAATAATTTCGGCAAAAGAGCGGGTACCTGCGCCCCCGACACGGCCTTGGAATTGTCGCTTACCGGCGTTGTCGCGTGCCGTCGCGTGCCGTCGCGTGATTGGCCGCGATAACACGCACCCCCCGTGCGCAGCATTGGGGAAGGCCCCGAGCCATCGATCCTGGATCGAGAGAATCCGGGAGACAGCCTGTCGCGAACTGTGTGCTAGTGAGGACCTCGGCCTACCGCTATCGTATTGCTGTTCCGTGCACAATCACCGAGAAGGACGAGCCGTTGCCGCCTCGCAGAATCCGAGAGGAATAAGGTGCCGGTGAGGTTGCCCTCCACAAGATAAGCCACGTATGATCGCGTCCGGGATCGCGTCATTCTGTCGTCGTCGTTGTAATTTTAGTGATTCCTTTTTTTTCTATACTTTTTGGTGTCCGGGCTAGGCCCCGTAATTAATAAGACTCTTAGTGTCGCGGCCACGACGACAAGTGATCTCGATCCCGTGAGCCTGCCGAGCACAGGCCTCGTTGATTGTAGATAATTGTGATTTCGCGATCGCGTTAAAGTATTGTCGTCTTTCTGGAGAGTCGCGTCGCGGAAATCGTATTGCGTGTAATTAAGCGTCGTGTAAATTGTCTAAGTACGTAGTGTGGGTACGATCGAGTGATTGAGCGTCGTGTCGACGCGTGTGATTGCGTGAGCCGCCTGTAAGGCGTGAATGCTTGTGAACAAATTGCGTCGCATTACCGCCTTTGTCGGCGTCTCGATTTCGCTTATTCTTCGCGTCGGCATCGATAATTTTGCTACGATTCAATGCGGCTGGTGAGGCCGTTGTTACCGAAAATCGTCGTTGTATCTGAAAGTCGGGAAATGTCCGATTTATAATTCCACGTCGTTGTAAGAAAATCTAGTCCGTCGGATCGAACATCCAGTCTCGTACGCGAATCGCTACCGCCGAACGTAGCGAGTGTTAATTCCGACGTGTCGCATTCTTTTTGAATGTCTCGCCAATATTACTCTTACCTACGCTTATGATTAGATTTAAGTTATACAGTTTTCGTCGGGTTTAATGTCGATTAATGCAATCAATTCTATTCGTCCATTTTCTGATCCGGGATTATAAAATCTGTAACTCGCCGTCTTTCTTAAGTAGTACTTTTCTTTGTCGCTTTATTCAATAGCCTTTATTCGCTGGGCCTTGTTCACCAGAGCCCGTTACTCTTAATTATCTCAACTCCTTTCTCTCATAATGTCTATCTTTACTTGAAATTCATTTTTTTTGTTACAACTGGTTATTATTAATTATCTCGTTTTTTTCGGATTATTTCTATCTGTCTTTGAATTATCTTACTTTCACAACTTATTATGATTCTCTCTACGCGTCTCTAATCCAATATTATTTTGTAATAAACCCGACAATATTTATCTTATTTATTGGCTTTCTTTTTTTTTGTGTGTCCGTTGCCGTCTGTATTTTATGGTTACTGTGATTGTCGCCTCTTGCCTAATTTCGTGTTCGGTCAACTAACACCCTGCCCCTCTGCCGTTAGGCTAGCTAGCCCGCCCGTGACGAATACTGATAATTAACGTTCGCGTAATTTAGCGTGTTATCGCGAATTGACGCGTGAGAGATCGCGTCTGGCGCCCAATCTTCGGTTTTCGCGTTAGATATTCGGTTTTCGACACGGCACGCGCGGAACTCACAGCATCCCGTTTCTTTTCGGCGCGTTATCATTTTCCCCATAATCCTTTCGCTCTTTTTGTCGGCGACTTTTCCGTTCGACTCTCGCGTCCAACGAGGAAACTCCCCGTCGTTGGCGCCAACGAGAAGATCTGCGCGACGGCGAGAGCGGGACGGCAATAAATTCCGTTCACACCGGAGATATAAAGTCGTTGCAATGCATATGTATAATTAGTAAATTATGTGAATTTATCAAAGCGCGATTCGTAATCAGCGCGACACGTTGCGGAATCGCGCTGCGCGCGTCGCACGCGTGTCATCGTTGCGCGCGTCGCGCGAGAGATCTCGACTCGCCGTAATCGATACTCAATATAGCCGGTGGCCCGAATTCGAACGGGCAACGGCTCAACAAACAAAAATAACAACATCGTTGTCCTCCGACTTTGGAGAAAATTCGCAGTCTCTTTTGTCATCTCTCAAAAGAGATTTATGACTGTCGCGAATTTTCTCGAAGGTCGGAGTGATAAAAGCACGCGCCCGGAACCGCTCCTCGCACTCTCGTCGCAATCGTCGTGTAGAGCACTGAGTATATACAATCGAATCGTTTTTTCGCCGCAGTATAACGAGCACGAAACCGTTCGCGTTGAACACTCGCGTTTCTCGCATTCCCGTAATTAAATTGCACTGTATAAACTGTAAATAGATTGTCCGCGTAAAATACACTGTTCTTGTGCAAAACTGTGCTCGTTTTTTTTTTCCGTTGTGCCGTCTCACTTTATCGTTCGCTCCTCGCGATTCCGAGTTTTCAAATCGCACATTTTCTGGTCCTTCGAGCCGGATTTCTTCTTCCTCGAAACCGGCATCCGCGATCGTCGTGATCTTCGTGAGTGGAGTGGATGCCAGTGACCTGTGAAAAAGAAAATAGAAACATTAATTGCTGCGCAACGGGAAGTCCACGGGCGCATCGCCCGCACGTTCGAGAACCTCCGCAAGGCTGGAGCGGCCAAGCAGTCCGTCGCTCTCGTACAGTCAGCGTTGTCGAACCTAGAGGGCAAATGGACAAAGTTCGAGGATCAGCACGATCGTCTACTGTTGGAATTCGGCGATACTCTCAAGGGAAACGACTACGTCTCCTCGGACTTTGTGAGTATCGTCGAAATGGTATACATGCAGCAGCGTGCCAAGCTCGTAGAACTCGAGCAGACGCTCGCTGGCCCATCGGACGACGGTGATCAAAGGCCGGTGCGCTCGGGACCTGCGCCGTCGCGTAGCGTGCTGCCGCGTATTCAGCTCCCGCAATTCTCCGAGAGGTTTGAAGACTGGCCCGCCTTCCGAGATCTCTTCCGGTCGATCGTCGTCGAGGAGAACTCTCTGTCAAAGGTGGAAAAGTTCCATTACCTCAAGACAAGCGTCAAGGGAGAAGTCGACCAACTCATATGGAACTTACCGTCAACGGAGGACAACTTTGAACGCGCATGGTCGATCTTGAGGGAGCATTTTAGGAATCAGCGGCTCCTGGTGCGTTCATACCTAACAGCGTTCACCTCGCTCCCCTGGATGAAGGCGGATTCCGTCGCCGACCTTCGCCGCATCTTTCACGGCGTGGTCTCCACCGTCGGCGCCCTCGAAGGAATCGGTCGGCCGATCGAGAACGGGACGGATCTATTCGTCCACATAGCCGTCGAGTTGCTCGACGCCAAAACTCATCGCGAGTGGGAGAAGTCGCTCGGCAAGTCGTCGGAGCCGTCGTCGTATGAGGAGCTCCGCGAGTTTCTCCAGGAGCAGCTAATGACACAAGAGGTGCTGCGCGTCGTCGCAGGGGAGACATCTGGGAAATCCACCTCGGAGAAGTCCAGCCGCAGTGCCCGGGCCAACCACGTCAAGGGTCAAAGCGCCGATTCCAGCCGCAACTGCCCGCTCTGCAAGAAGGAGCACTTCATGGCCTTCTGCGAGCAGTATAAAAAGAAGTCAACCCAGGAGCGTCGGGAAGCAGTCAATACTCACCAACGCTGCTGGAACTGCTTGGCGGCATATGGTCGGTAAGTGTTCCTCCTCTAAAAACTGTAACAAGTGCGCGGGTCGCCATCACACGTCGCTTTCTCATCCGCGACGGCCATAGCCTTGCCCGTCGCCGAGTCCAGCTCGTCACCGACGGTACACGTGTCGAAACGACCACCCGCGGAAAATATCGCAGTATTGCTCGCAACCGTACGCGTTCTTGTGACGGATCGCTCCGGGACTCGCCATTCAGTCCGAGCTTTGGTCGACCCGGGATCGGAGGCCTCTCTCCTCGCTGAGTCCTTGGCTCAACGACTCCGGTTGCCACGCACTCCGACGTCCGTCGCAATCTTCGGCGTGAAGGGCGTCCAGACGGGATTCTCCAGAGGACGGGTCGCGCTCACTCATTCCGCGCGCTCCGGACAATTCGCGCTGTCGATCTCGTCCTTGGTGATGCCGCGACTGACCGCGTACAGCGGCTCCGTGGAAGGCGGTGCCCGCTCGTGGAAACATGTTGACGGACTCGAGCTCGCCGACCTCGAGTTCCTCAGCCGCGATCCGATAGAGCTCCTCCTCGGAGCCAACGCGTATGCCAGCATCGTGCTGCCAGACCTCCGCCGCGGAGGACCCTAAGAGCCGATCGCGCAGCGGACGCGCCTCGGATGGATCTTGCTGGGCTCTGTAGGAGCCGGGCACGCTGTGTCCGCCGTGGCCTCCTTGCAGTGCTCCCCCATGGAGGACCTCGCTGCTGCTGTCCGACGCTTCTGGGAGTAGGAGAAACCTCCTGGCGTCGCCTTGCCGCTCTCCGCCGACGACCAAGCCTGTGAGGACCACTTCGTCCGGACGCACCAACGCCTTACGGACGATCGCTATCAGGTGCGGTTACCTGTCCGCCCAGGATTGCCAGACCTCAGCACAACGCGCTGCGCCGCGTTCAGCATGCTGGAGGTCATGGCGCGGCGTTTCGAGCGCGATACCGCTTTTCGCGATAAATATCGCGATTTCATGCGCGAGTACATCGCGCTCGGCCATATTTCGCCTCGTTCACGGCACATCCCCGCAACAGAAAATCGAGTCTGTTACCTGCCGCACCATGGAGTGTTACGGAGCTCGGACACCGCCGCGAAAATCCGCGTCGTTTTTAACGGTTCCTCGCGAATCCAGGCGGGAACTTCCTTATACGATGCACTGTACACCGGACCGAACCTCCTGCCTGCTCTCACGGACGTGGTGCTGCGTTGGCCACGGCACCGCTACGTGTTCGTCGCCGACGTGGAAAAGATGTACCGCCAGATCGCGGTGCATCCGGATGATCGGCCGTTGCAGCAAATCCTGTGGAAAGAAGAGGAGCCGGTAGTAGATTACTATCTTAACACAGTGACATATGGAATGGCGTGTGCGCCGTTCCTCGCCCTGCGCGTATTGCAGCAGCTAGCCAGTGACTAGGAGAGCCGATTCTCCCTGGGAGTCGAGGCACTTCGACGGGACGTCTACATGGACGACATACTCACCGGCGCCTCCACCCTGACATCGAGCCGTCATCTGCGGGAACAAGTCTCTTCACTCTGCATGGCGGGCGGCTTCCCCTTGAAAAAGTGGGCCGCAAACCACAAGGCTCTCCTGGGGGACGTCCCGCTCGAACACCGGCTGCATTCTTCCGCCGACGCTCTACTGCCCTCCGTTGACCACTCAATACTGAGTCTGTGCTGGAGCCCGGCGACCGACGAGTTCCCGCTGACGGTGCGGAGGTCAACAGGAGTTCCTCCTACGAAACGAAACATTCTGGCTCAAACAGCTCGCCTCTTCGATCCGCTGGGCTGGTTGGCGCCGATTACGGTACGCGCCAAGCTCATTATTCAAACTGCCTGGCTGCAGCAGCTCGAGTGGGACGCCCCCTTGCCTGTCGACGAAGCCGCGAAATGGACAACACTCGACGAGGAGCTTCCTCTACTGGAGCGGATCAGGGTCCCCCGCTGGTTCCAGATCGACACCTCGACGAGCACCATTGAACTCCACGGCTTCTCGGACGCCTCCGAGCGAGCCTACGCCGCCGTGGTATACCTCCGAGCTGTGGACGGCGACCGCCCCCGAACTTCGCTGGTGGCAGCGAAAACGAAGGTCGCACCGCTAAAACGCGTGTCGCTTCCCCGCCTGGAGCTCTGCGCGGCCGCCTTACTCGCGAAACTAATCGCTCACGTACGATCCACGTTGGCATTGGAAGCATCCCCGACGTACCTCTGAACGGACTCGACGGTTACCTTCGGCTTGGTACGTGGACATCCCGCAAAGTAGACGACCTTCGTCGCCAATCGCGTAGCGGAAATCCAGAGGACCAACCCGGCTGCGAAATGGCGACACGTTCCCGGCCGCGACAACCCGGCAGACTGTGCATCGCGCGGAGTATCTCCGCGGGAGTTACTGGAACACCCCCTGTGGTGGTGTGGGCCGAGCTTCCTCTCTGAGAATTCCACTGCCTGGCCGACGGATCCCTGCCTTACGGACCACGCTGCCCTCCCGGAGCAACGGCCAGCCAAATGCCTAGCAGCCTGTGGTGAGCGGGAGCCGGAGGAGCTCGTCCGCTTCTCGGCGCTTCGACGACTGCTCCGCGTCTCTGCCTGGATGTGGCGTTGGAGAAGGCGCTGCTCTTCCGACGGCCTCGGGGGGAGCGCGCCAACGTCACCGACCCCCGAAGCTCTCGTTCGATGGGTCCGAGTGGCTCAAGCTGGCGCCTTCCGGACGGAGTTGGATGACATCAGCGCTGGACGACCGATATCCGGGAAGAGCACCCTCCGCAAGCTTACGCCGGAGGTTGACAGCGAGGGAATCCTGCGGGTAAGCGGGCGTATTAAACACGCGTTACTCGATATCGACCAGCAGCAACCGATTATATTGCCGTCGACATCACATGTCACCTACCTCGTCGTCGACGCCGCTCACCGGCACACTCTCCACGGCGGGGCCCAAGCCACTCTAGCAGCAGTCCGGCAACGATTTTGGATACCACGAGGCCGCCGCTTCATCCACCGGTGCCTCCAATGCGTCCGATGGCGGGCGGCGACACCCCAGCCCTTGATGGGGAGCCTACCGCGCGCTCGGTTACTCCTAGCCGGCCATTCCAGCACACCGGGGTGGACTTCGCCGGCCCGATCTGGTTACGGACATCGAAGGGCCGTAATCACAAGGCATACAAGGTCTTTTTGTCTGTCTTCGTATGTTTTAGCACTCGAGCAGTCCACCTGGAGATGGTTAGCGATTACTCAGCCGATGCCTTCCTCGCCGCCTTCCGCCGCCCGACGGGGAGTGTGCCAGGCGGTATATAGCGACTGCGGCACCAACATCGTCGGGGCCGATACTCAGTTGAAGGCGCTATTCCAGGCGGCAAACAGCGAACGACACCGAATCATCGGGCGTCTTGCGGACGACGGCATCCGGTGGCATTTTAACCCCCCGGCCGCCCCTCACTTCGGAGGAATATGGGAAACAACCGTGAAAGCGTTAAAGCACCATCTGCGGAGAGTGATCGGGGAAACAAGGCTCACCTTCGAGGAGATGTCAACCTTCCTTGCCGAGGTCGAAGCCTGCCTCAATTCACGCCCGCTGCAGGCCCTGTCGAACGACCCCGAGGATTTCTGCACACTGACCCCCGGCCACTTCCTGATCGGGGCTCCGCTCAACGCCATCCCGGAGCCGTCGCTCCTCGATGTCCCATCGAACCAGTTGAGTCGTTGGCGCCTGCTTCAACAAATGAGGGACCACCTGTGGCAGCGGTGGTCGCAGGAGTACCTCCAGAGACTGACGCCCCGGCACAAATGGTAGACGGCGCCCGGCAACTTGCGCGAAGGGCAGTTGTGCCTGCTCAAATCCGAGACGACTCCGCCGTGCCACTCGCCCGCATCACACGACTACACCCCGGCGAGGATGGCCAAATACGCGTGGTCGAGGTTAAAACCTCCAACGGGGATCTCACCCGACCTGTTGCAAAGGTCGTGCCGTTGCCGACGGCGGACGTCGTCGCTCCGGAACCCAATCTGTGAGCGTAGGGCGGCGAGGCTGTCCCTGCGTGACACAACCTTCCGCCCCAGTATACTGTGATATCTGTAAATACTATGCTTAATTTATTGACTACCACTTACTTAGAATAAATTAGATTGCGAGCTCCCCACTGCGAACTACCGGACTCCGTCCTTCGAAGCGCCTGTTTCCCGGCTTGTCTGAACTCGACACGTCGCACCCACGATTCCGCGCGATTAACACCACGCAATTGAAATCTTTCGTCGATCACCTCTCGACGAGGCGGGCGGGAAATGTTGCGAAAACCAAGTAGGGAAAAGTAAACCTAAACAATCCTTTGTACATATGCATATGTATAATTAGTAAATGATGTGAATTTATCAAAGCGCGATTCGTAATCAGCGCGACACGTTGCGGAATCGCGCTGCGCGCGTCGCACGCGTGTCATCGTTGCGCGCGTCGCGCGAGAGATCTCGACTCGCCGTAATCGATACTCAATATAGCCGGTGGCCCGAATTCGAACGGGCAACGGCTCAACAAACAAAAATAACAACATCGTTGTCCTCCGATCTTCGAGAAAATTCGCAGTTTCCTTTGTCATCTCTCAAAAGAGATTTATGACTGTCGCGAATTTTCTCGAAGGTCGGAATAATTAAAGCACGCGCCCGGAACCGCTCCTCGCACTCTCGTCGCAATCGTCGTGTAGAGCACTGAGTCTATACAATCGAATCGTTTTTTCGCCGCAGTATAACGAGCACGAAACCGTTCGCGTTGAACACTCGCGTTTCTCGCATTCCCGCAATTAAATTGCACTGTATAAACTGTAAATAGATTGTCCGCGTAAAATACACTGTTCTTGTGCAAAACTGTGCTCGTTTTTTTTTCTTTCCGTTGTGCCGTCTCAATTTATCGTTCGCTCCTCGCGATTCCGAGTTTTCAAATCGCACACTTGTAAAATCGAGAAATATAAAAAAAACAACAGAATTAACAGTCTCCGGAGACGGGACATGGAAAAAAACGAGGCTTCACTTCTCTCTATGGCGTTTCTTCTATTATTAGATACTACACAGGTAAAGTAATTGATGTTCTTGTAAAAAGTTATGGAGTAAAATGTTTCTTATTGTAAAATGTTTTGGAGTAAAAAAGAAGGCATTGCCGAATATCAAGAATGAATGGAAACGCATGTATCTCAATGCTTAACAAATCACGAAGGATCACCAGGCAAAATGGAAGTCGACGCGATAACAAAAATGTTTCAACGTTCCGTGGAAAACTACGGAGTTAAATACGTTAACTACATCGGCGACGGAGATTCAAAGACTTATACAGGTATCATAAATGTCGCACCATATGACAATACTCCTGTTATTAAAATGGAGTGCATCGGTCACCTGCAAAAAAGAATGGGAAGTCGATTACGCGAATGTAAGAAGAAAACAAAAGGACTCGGTGGCAAAGGCAAACTTACTGGAAAAGTAATAGATATATTAACTGTGTACTATGGATTGGCTATTCGACGGCATTGTGACTCTATACAAAATATGAAAAATGCAATCTGGGCCACTTTTTACCATTACAGTTCGACAGATACACATCCGCAACATAGTAAATGTCCATCTGGATCTGACTCGTGGTGCAGTTGGCAACGCGTTTCTACGAGCGGCGAACTCGCTTCCTTCAAGCACGACTATAAGGCTCTTCCTAAAGATGTCTTAGACGCAATTAAACCAATTTATGAAGATCTTAGCAGCGATAATTTACTGGAAAGATGCGTCGGTGGATTTACACAAAATAATAACGAGAGCTTCAACCAGCTGATCTAAAAAATAAGTCCGAAAATATTACCTGGCAACTCAATCATAGTGGAAATAGCTGCCTACATCGCTACATGCATCTTTAATGAAGGCACATTTTCCTTATTAAAGATGTTAGAAGCCATGGGAGTGCCCACTGGACCGAATGCACATTTATATGCGGCGACAACAAATGAACACCGCATCAAGAAGGCAGATCTGTGCGCGCAACAGAACACCCGGGAGGCAAGACAGTGTCGCAGGCAAAAGCAAATTGGTGTTTTAGAGGCGGCAGCTGCAGCAGAAGACAGCAGATTACTATATGGACCAGGAATCGACAACTCTGTATAAGTTGAAAAAAAATTTTTTTTTAGGTGTAAACTACATGCAAAACTTTAAACACGTTTTTCTCAAAATTACATTTGCAAAGTCGATGATCACTATAACTAAAAAACTACTTGATCGATTTAGTTCAGGTTGTACAGGCTTATTTTAGAGATGAAAATCTAGAAGCCTACGTGGGATTTTTCTTTTTTTTGTTTACTTTTTTTTACACACCAAATACGAGCAATTTTTTGGCCGAAAATCAATATTTCAACTTTCGATCACCGCCATTTTGCCGCAAATCAATTTTTTGAAAATCCGCCACGTTGGGTTTTAGATAATTTAATATATTAACTAAAAATTCCCGGATTTTTTATTTCAGATGATTCAGCTCCAAACTACAGTGGTCACCGCGAAACGCTTCCGAAAAAACGAGTTCCAGAAGATGGCGTGTATCTCCTCCATTTTTTTATTATTTTTGGACGAAAAAATTACTGTAATTTCTTTGATATGTATTCTTTATAACTGAATATCATTTATCAATAAAAGTCTAAAGGTTTTGCTGAAAAAAATTCACGAAGATGCATATTTTTTAGACTCTCCTAGGTAGGCCTACCCCCTTAATGAGTAATAATTCCATTTTATACTTCCACGTGAAAAAATTTCCGTTGTTGAGTTTGGCGAAAGGTGACCTGCTTGTTTCTGCCATTGCGCTTGTACTTTATATACGTTTACTAATAATATTTTAATTCTGGCCCATAACCTGTAAAACTATATGCTTTATTAATTACTTTGTTAATTCCTTTATTAATGCCCTTTGTACAATGTAAACGAAAAGAAACAAAAATTAGAGAAAAGAAAATAAAACTGGATACTCTAGAAAAAGAAAAGTAGAAGCAATTTTACACATATACGTATATGACAAAAAAATAACTAGACAGGTTGTGCACACCGCCCGCTAGAGTAACTCTTCACTTAAGTCTCGTTTTCATCATACGATTGCATTTCAACATATACTGCTAAATACTCTACATTATGGTTATATAATGTCTAAGTAATATTATCAGTGATGGATTTCCTGTACATGTGCCTTATATTAAACTTATTGTTCGTAATGAAACTTGCACTTGAATCAATGAACTCAATTTATTGATCTTACTATTACAAACGAAAAAAACGCTTATGCTAATTGTAAATATAATGCCGCAAGACATAATCGGATGCACATTCTTACGCTAGAGATAGAGAGATCGCACGCCGCCCGCGGACAAATCTGAACCGACGCTCGATCGCAGTGCTCGACATTCGCGCGCCACTACACCCGAATACTTAACATTTACCCGACATACCGCCCACCAAATTGGTGTAACCAATTTGTTAATCGCAGTCTGATGATATAGGTAATTTGCAAAGTTTGGCGATAGATCGCTTGATATTGCCACCGGAGGTTCGAACTATAGCGACTTGAACACGTCCATCATCACCCGGGTGCAATTCAATGACTCGACCTAATTTCCACCTGAGAGGCGGGATATTCTCCTCTCTCACAATCACTAGGTCATTAATTTGTAAATTTTCTCGTGCAGTCTGCCACTTGCTGCGACCTTGAAGATTATTAAGATACTCCGCCGCCCACCGTTTCCAAAAATCTTGAAATGTTCGTTGAATCATTTGCCAGCGGTCCAATCGATTTATAGGAATCTTCTTTACGCTGACATCAGGGAGGCTCGTTAGCGATTCTCCAATTAAGAAATGAGCCGGTGTGAGTGGTTGTATATCCATTGGATCCGTCGACATTGATGATAGGGGTCTTGAGTTCAGGCAAGCTTCTATTTGACTAAGTGCTATTGTCAATTCCTCGAACGTGAAAAGAGCGTTGCCCATAACTCGCCTGAGATAATACTTGCACGATTTCACCCCTGCTTCCCATAGTCCTCCCATGTGTGGAGAACTCGATATTTTCGTTTACGAGCATGTCACCGATGAACTGATATACTTCTTTCAACTCACGATTTGCGCCGACAAAATTTGTACCGTTGTCGCTACACAACGTAAGTGGCCTTCCTCGTCGATTGATGAATCTACAAAGCGTGGCGATGAACGCGGCAGTCGTCAACTCGCTTGTTGCTTCCACATGAATGGCCTTAGTTGAAAAACAAACAAATAAAGTAATATAAGATTTATTCGTCTTACGGCCACGTCCCTTGTTGACTAACGTTGTTATAGGGCCAACGAAATCAACGCCTGTGATAGTAAAGGCTCGACTGGGGCGCACCTGATCGCTTGGTAGAGATCCCATAATTTGAGATAAATCTCGCGGTTTGTTTCTCGCACACCAAACGCATGTACGACAAACTTGTCGTGCTAAATCTCGACCCTTGAGAGGCCAATATCGTTCTTTAATTGATGACAACAGCAATAGTTGGCTCGCGTGCAGTAAGCGTCGATGCTCTCGTTCAAGTAGTAATTTTGTGAATAGATCACCAGCCGGTAACACGATAGGATGCTTCCGCTCAAATGATAATAATGCGTGTTGCAATCGACCGCCCACTCTGAATACGCCGCGATCATCGAGAAATGGATGCAACTGGATAAGTCTGCTGGAAATCTTTAAATCACGGCCAGCTTGTAAGGCCGAAATTTCCTCTGCGAAATGAATGGCTTGAATGTACTTGATAAGACGTTGATGAGCTTCTTGTAACTCCGCTATTGATATTCTGCCGAGGATTCGATCAGTAGATCCCTTGGAGAGGTTTGAAATAAACCTCAGAGCATACGCCAACATTCGTTCGATTTTCGTAAGCGACGAAAACCTTTCGATGATTTCTTGATAATTTGCTTGGTGCTCATCGCTGATGAGATTGCAGATCGGAACTGATTTACGCTCTTCAGTTTTAATTATTTCGATAATTTTGTTTGAGGGCTTAAACTTTGATTCTCCATGTGGTGCTGAACGTCTTTCTTGTAACCACTGAGGCCCTGACCACCATAGCACGGAGAATTTGAGATGAAGTGAGCTCGTGCCGCGAGAAATCAAATCAGCGGGATTTTCTTCACCTTTGACATGATTCCAATGCTCCGCTGACAATATCTGTGTGATCTCGGCTACTCGATTCGCGACAAATGGCTTCCAACGAGACACATCACCGCGAATCCAACTAAGTGCAACTGTAGAATCTGACCATGCTTGCAGGCCGTCTATACGTACTCGTAAACCCTTGCGAACACTCGCAATCAAGCGCGCTAAGAGGACTGCGCTGCATAATTCCAATCGAGTTATTGACGTTGATTTGATAAGTGCGATGTGTGATTTGGAACACAGCAATCTTGATGTGAGCGTGCCCTTCTCAGTTTCGGCTTGTATGTACAGGCAAGCCCCGTACGCTCTCTCCGAAGCATCACAAAAACCTTGGAGAAATATCCGTTTTGGGTTTTCGCAGGAAGTGATTCGTCTTGGAATGAGCAGTGCTTCTACTGAATTCAAATCTTGTCGAAATCGTTCCCATTTCTCGACAAACGTTGATGGGAGAGTTTCGTCCCATTTATAATCGATTCACCACGTCTCTTGCATTAGTAGCTTGGCAGTAGTTAAAATCGGACCCACCAATCCGAGCGGGTCGAAGAATATGCTGATTGTCGATAATATTTGCCGCTTCGTGGTAACAGACTCCGCTTGTTTCACGGAGAACTGAAACATGTCGGTTTTCGGATTCCATTCAAGACCGAGCGTCTTAATAGTATCATTGGCATCGATGCTAAGCGTCGAGATGTCTTCTCTTTGTTCTTGTGGTAAATGGGCCAGGCTTCCTGTACAATTCGAACACCATTTGTGGACTTCGAATCCACCCGTTTGCAGCAGTGTTGTGAGTTGTCGTTGCAATTCGATGACATCTTGTACGTTGTCAGCCCCGGTCATAATATCATCTACGTACATTTCATCGAGTATGACTCGTACAGCGACGGATATTCGCTTTTTGCCTGTTCCGCGAGTCGACGGATACACTTAACAGCTAAATACGATGAGCTTGCTTCACCGTAAATAACGGTATTTAACTGAAATTCTCGCACGGGCTCCTCGGGAGATTCTCTCCATAATTGGAGCGAAGCGAGCGTAGCGAGCGAAGCTCCATTTACCCCCGACTTTTGCATTTCAGTCTACACTTTACTCCTCCGTATCGGAATTATCTAACGACACCGAATTTTGCACACATATGGAGACACGCATTAAGATGGTTTTTATCAAAAAAAACTTTTCAAAATATTCACAGAAAAAAGTTATCAATGGAAAACTTTTACATAGACTTGCGATGAAAAAAGTTTGTAAGCAAAGAAGCACGTGAAATAGAATTTTCCGATTTGTTAGAAAACGGGTAAACCCATGTCAAAATTTTTTCTAATGCTTTTTTACGCAAATCTAAGCTATTATAAGACTCGGATGTAGTTCTAGATTGTTCTATGGACATAGCTTTTTGTCTCCCTCATCCCAGATACCACCAAAACAGATGGTGACATTTTTAATTTTAATAACACTGACGATCAAAAGGGTGTTCATTTCTTTAAATATTCTGTATATCTCTCAAGGACGTTTCCGAGCAGTTTAAGTGCGTGACTAGAGATCTCAATATAAAATCATCTTATATAAATTTTCAGAACGACACAGAACAACTTGACGATATCTATTTACTCGCTATCTATAACATGAAAAAAAATGTACCGATTCGGTTTTTTTTTATATTTTATTATTCTTATTTTCGGCATATTATATGACTTTTAATGTCAGCATCTGACATGTTCGTCTCGCGGCGCGCTGTTTCTGCCTCATCGAATTTATTGTGAGTGTTAAGACTTATTAATTAAATTTCTATTCTCTCAAATTCTCCGTTATGTTCTCGTATTATACTGTCTGTATCTTTCTATCTATAAATACTGTTCGCCGAAATCACCGCATCTTCGATATACCCGTGCGGCATGTTTACGCGTTTTGTCGTGATTCGCCCGTCCTACCGCGCGCGCCCCTTATCTTTGCCCGTCAGTTGACTTGATTTATACGGTGTATAAATCGAAGTTAGCTGCCTTGTCTTCAATCGACATTCGTCCGAGTATCATCGCGCTTTAACCGCCTTCTTTCGTTATCGAAGTTCTATTGTGTGTTCAATCTTACATCGTTACATCAACTCAGTGCACATTTAATCAACCTAACGTTTCTATATTTTTTTGTGTGCAACGATCCTTTGTATCTCTTAACAGTGAGTTATTTTTATTTGCATAATTTGAAAAGATAAGCGTGATTTTTATTTGTAAAACCACTTTCTATCTTCTATATTTATCTATCGGTCATTATTCAATATTTATAGATACTGAGGATGGTCCCATATAAGAACCGAAATGTCTAATACTGAATAAAGAATTATTTTTGGCATCTTACCACACACCAGTGCGTCGGCTCTCAATTGTTTTCTTCACCTTTATAATTATTTTGGAGTAAATTGTAAGTTCTTTCGCTTTGCATCTTTCAAAAAACTATAAACAAGAGAAGAAATAATGCCGAGACCACGTCGATCGAATCTGGGTAGACGAACTAATAACGCTGTTTATTACCATCGACGACAAGCTGTCGGTAGGGAAAATGCTCGAGTACAACCACCGCCTAACAGCGATCTCCACTATCTAGAATCTTTTTATAATTATTTAGACTCGATTACTTACAAGCGCTGCGACAATTGTAAAAGATTAAAACTCACTGCTTGCGCTGCTGCGAATTGTTCGGCGTGCGCAAAAAATTACACCAAATTCATTGCTGCGAATCGCATGGCGCCTGATATTGTACCTTAGGAACTTCAAGATCTCTCAGTTACCGAACAAATGTTGATTGCTCGCGTCCATCATGTAATGACAATATATCAAGTACGTGCCAACGGTCGTCCCGGTCAGTATCGCTACAAGGGGAACATCGTCAACATCGAACAGGATATTACTGAGATTGCAACAAGACTGCCTAAAACTTCATCACATCTCAATATTATCATCATGCAACGTCAAGGTGTGTCAGGTCATAGCAATTTTCGTGTTCGAAGGAATAAGATTCTCAATGCGTTACGCTGGCTACAGGTTAATAATCCCTACTATCGTGACATTCAAATCGCTGATGAGGTTCTGGAAAGCTTACCAATCGACGGTAATATCTCTCAGGATTTACACTATATAGACGAAGGTGGTGTATCAAAGGAGGATATTGAAGACGATGACATTGTTGAAACTGCTGTTCCCATGCAGCAACAGCAGCGACAGCAATCTGTTCTCGAGCATGCGATTCAATGGCCAACTGATAACTCTTTTCCAATTAATGAGTACCGAACCGAAGGTTATTTGTCCATGGCTTTTTCTCATCTCTTCCCTGACGGGATAGCTGACTACACCGACTTCAGACGAATAACTAAATTGTTATACAGCGAATGGACAAAATTCTTAATAGAATATCATGATCATCGTTACGCCAGAGATCCACGCTTCAGGTTTCATGCTTTAAACACTATGCAAAGGCATGAATCTATAATGCAAAGCGGTGTGTTTGCGAAAAAGGACGATTTCACTGGAAATATAGAGCAACTTGCTGCTGAGTACAATCGTAATCATAACATCGTTAATAAACTACTGTGTTGGGCATCGAAAATACGAGGTTCAGCTCCTTACTGGTATCAGCGCAAGTTGGAATTGCAAGCCATGGTTAGCCAGCTAGTGTTCCAACATTGTTCCTTACTTTGAGTTCTGCTGACCTCTGGTGGTTATGTATGTATCGCCACTTAAGAGTCAGTCCCGGCGATAATTCAGAAAAAGAACTCTCTAAAATTATGCAAAGAAAGTTGAACGAAAATCCTCCAGTCGCTGATGAATACTTCGCAAAACGAGTTGACGAGTATATGAAAATATTGGGTAAAAAATTCAACATTCAAGATTTTTGGTGACGTTTCGAATATCAGCACCGTGGAAGTCCTCACATTCATGCTGTTCTCTGGATCGATGGAGCTTTTGATGTTCGGACATTTGATTCTCAATCAACGGAACAACTTGCGATTTTCAGACAGTATTACGATTCTTTGGTTTCAGCAATCAATCCTAACATTAACAAACCTCCTGCTGAGCATCATCCATCTCGTTTACAAGCTAGCGAAATCAATCTTATGAGTAACCAACAACATGCTCAATTACTCAATCGCATACAACGCCATACAAGATGTGGCACGTACTGTCTACGTGGTCACCAAAAATGTCGATTTAACTTTCCTAAAGACCTGCTTTCAGATTCTAAGCTCGAGAAAGATGACAAAGGAATATGGACGTTTACTCCTAAAAGAAATGATTCTTTGCTTAACGATCACAACACCTTCGTTGCTGTGTCCTGGCGCGCGAATACTGATTGTAAAATCATAGCATCTGAATACGCTATAATCAATTATTTGTCAAAGTATGCGTCCAAAGCGGAACCGCAGTCTAGCAATTACAAGCAATTTTTCAACGATATTGTATCTTCATCAACAGCAGAAACTCCAGCGAAACAAGTTTTTTCACGTCTACTTATTAGGATTGTCGGTCAACGTGATATTTCAGCTTGTGAGGTAATGCATCTTTTGAACGGTGAACAACTTTTTCACTGCAGTCGTCTGGTTTCAAAGATATACATTGGTTCGAATGATTACGTTCTTATTCTAAGTAATGATGATAATGATTTTGTTCCTCAAGATATTTTTGATTTCTACAAAAATCGTTCTGCCCAACTAGAAAACATGACTCTCCGCCAATTTGCATGCGACTATCACATAGTGATGAAACGCTTGATTAAATGTCGAAAGCAACGCGTGCTACAAATTATACCAAAAGTGATTATCGGTGTCTCCGATAAACAAGACGAGACTTTTTACAAACAACGCGTAATGTTGTTTAAGCCTTGGCGAGACGTTGATTCACTTAAATCTGAGAATACATGGAAAAACACATATATTTCGTCAGGTATTAATCTGTGGGAGCTTGCTGATGAATCTTCAGATCATGACAATGACACTGCCGTTGTTGAGACGCCAGAAAATGAGCTTTACGAATGGATGCAATTGGCAGCTGCCCAACCTTTGTAGCCAATTTCTGACACCGATATTGATTATCGTAATATAGATCGTGAAAATGACTGGTATCTTTCTTTTGATAAATATCCTGATATACTGAACCAGTTAGACTTCATCAAAATAAACAAAGACGCCTTTTCGGACGAAAGAGAAATACAAATCGAGAGTATCAACTTCAATCAGCACCAACAGCAAATTCTGAACTTTCTACATGACCAACTTCAAGGCAACACAACTCATAAGCTCACGATTGTTCAAGGCGTAGCGGGAAGTGGAAAATCATGTGTCATACGACAAATGGTATGTGATATTGAAGCTGTTTGTGGCTCAAACTCTGTTTTGTTAATAGCTCCAACTGGGATCGCAGCTAATAATATTGACGGGTGCACAATTCACTCTGCACTCAGTTTAACGCAGACAAAATCCGGTCAAATACGTGATCTAACAAGAGAAGCTGAGCGTAAATTCCAGAACAAATTCAGTTCTATCCGTGTTGTTATTTGCGACGAAATGTCCATGGTTGGTTTAAAAATGCTATCTATGATTGACCAGCGATTACGTCAAGCATATCCTGAGAAACAAGATATTGAGTTTGGTGGAGTTATGTTCTACTTCTTCGCTGACTTTCAGCAGCTACCGCCTGTTGGCGATACGTCTATGCTTGGAATACCTAACTCTACAAACATGTGTTCGGTTCGCGGAAAACTCTTGTTTAAAAAATTTAGGAAGGTATTTTTGTTAAACCAAGTAATGCGTCAAATAGGAGACGATCAAATCATTTTCCGTGATACGCTTGACCGTCTTGCTAATGGGTGTATTACGCCTGAAGATTACGATTTTCTAAGCTCGAGATTCGTTAACAGCGTTGTGAATGCTAAATACGATTCTAAGGATTGCTTGCGAATAAAGGCCCGTAAAGATGAAATCGTCATTTATAACGATCATAAGCTGCGTTCACTTGGTTCACCAATTACAGTAATCCGAGCTTATCACAACAATAAAACGTCAGAACTAGCATCAACCGAGGACGCACATGGCTTACAAAGCACACTTCGACTGGCTGTTGGCTCACGAGTTATGCTTAATCAAAATTTGTGGACTGCTCAAGGGCTGTGCAATGGAACACTAGGAACTATTATCGACATTATATATCAACCTACTGATGAAAGAAACCATCTGATAGAAATACCCATTTGTGTTCTCATCAAGTTTGACGGTTACACAGGTCCAACTATATCTAGAGATGCAGTTTCCGTAACTCCTTATTCAGCTTGTTTTACTAAGAATGGAACTTCTTGCGTACGCAAACAATTTCCTATTGCAGTTGCATACGCGATATCAATACATAAAAGTCAAGGCATTACATTGGACAAGGCAGTTGTTGACATTGGCCCAACTGAATTCAGTCTTGGACTATCTTATGTGGCATTCTCTAGAGTAACATCATATCAAGGTCTATTAATTGATCCTGCATTCCCAATTACTCGTTTGTTGAGCATTAATAAAAATTTAGGATGGACTCTAAAGCGAACTGAAATGGAAAAACTAACTTCTGGTTTAACTTAAACACCGTTTAACAATTAATTGTTAATTTTCTAATAAAATCTATTAAATCTAATTTTCCTGTGTATTATTTACTATATTGCTTATATCTATTGAAAATCGTTAGATAATATTGAGAAAAAGATGAATTTTCCGTGAAAAACTTTTCTATCATGATGGAAAAAGGTGATTCTAAGTATAAGTTATTAACATTTATATTGGCGTAATAGACAATCTTTGTAGACAATGGAATTGCTTTGCTCAAATTATTGGCTAGAACTAGCCGACCTAGTATGCGCTGATAATCGCGATCAATTGGATGCACTCTTATTTGCCGATACATTTTGCGCAAATCTCCGGTTAACGCGACGTTATAAAATCGAAAACGCATGACTATCTCGATCAAACTACTCTGTAAAGTAGGTCCTACATGAAGGATGTCGTTTAATGCTACTCCTGAATCGGTTTTACTTGACGCGTCGAAAACCGTGAGGAGTTTCGTGCTACTACTCGATTCTTTAAATACACAGTGGTGCGGTAAGTAACCTATAGTACCCTGATCATCTCGAAAAGCATCGTTCATAAGAGACATATGACCAAGCTCCTGATATTCGCGCATAAAATTTACGTATCGCTCTTGCAATGACTTGTTTCTCCTGAAACGACGCTCCAATTAAGCAAGTCGCCTAGTCGCAATATTTCGTGATCTGCCTAATTTACTCGGATCTTCGCGAAACGGTAGCCGCACCACGAACCGACCGCTATCGTCCCGAGTTGTCGTTTGCTCGAAAAACTCCTCGCATTGTTGCTCGGCCGCCGTCAACGCTCGATTTGTTTCGACTTGGACATTTTTGATTTCCCAGAACCTTTCTAACGTTCGATTTAATGTATCGCAATACTCCAATGAACAATTTAATGTCGTTATCGTGTTTCAAATACAAATTAAACTAGTCGTGTTCATAAGCGGTATCGATCCTGCGATTACCCACCCAAGCTTTGTATTCATTAAAACCGGACGATTTTCTCCTAAATCGATTTTCTCGGTTTCCAATAAATCAAAAAAGAGTCTCGCCCCTACCAACATATCGATTGAACTTGGTTTGTGAAATTCGATGTCCACTAGCTTGACGTTCGACGGAATTTGTACCGCGTTTCGATCTATTTCCACCGATAACAGATTTTTGGTAATTGTTGGCACCACGAGACAATGAACGTTTACTCGATAATTCGTCTTGACTGAACAACTATATTGCAACTTTGAAATATTTAACTTTCCATTTCGTTTAAACCCGTGACTATTTCCGAGGTTCTGTCCCGTTTTACGCCTAATTTATTACACGCCGATTGCGTAACAAAGTTAGCGTCACTTGCACTATCTAAAAGGATACGGATTGTTGCGTTGGATCCATTGAAACGAGCTGCGTCGACTATCGCCGTAGCCATAAAAACGTGCTGCCTCTTGAGACGATTCGATGCGTGATGAACTGCCACATTATTGCTCGAATTGTTATTTGAGTCGGAGCCTGTGGTTCCGGCGATGCCCTTCGTAGATTCCTTGCTAGATGTTGAACGATGTAGCAGAGTATTATGCCGCCCTGAGCATTCTCTGCAGGTTCCCATTCAGCACGTCTTGATGAAATGGTCATTCCGAAGGCAATTGATGCACAATTTCAATCGCTGCACCTCCTTGAGCCTCTCGTCGACGGGCATTGCAAGGAACTTGTCGCAATGATACAAAAAATGACCTCCTTGACACAGATAGCATTTACCAGCATTCGTCGTAGTTGCCAGCGTTGATGATTTGTCGCTCTGTGTTGGCTTTGCTTGATTGCGAGGCTTCGAATAATGTTTATCGGAATCATTTCCCTTTGTGACGTCCTTTTGTTTAGATCTTGCCTCGATACGTTTAAGTATTTGACATCTTGTTTGTAAGAAGTCAATCAGGTTTTCCAAAGATCCGTCGACTGGATTTCCATTTTGCTCCCAAGCACAAAATGTCACCGTGTCCAGCTTCGCTTCCATCATGTGAATAATGAGCTCGTGCCATGAATCTGTTGGTAAATCCATAGATTTTAAAATTCTCAAATGTTTCAGCGTATAGTCAACTAATTCTCGTATTGCAATTGATGATTCCCTTTCTACTCGTGACATTGTGAACAAGCATTGAATGTGTTTCTTCTTTATGGCTCTTGGATCGTTGTACCGTTTAGTCAACAAGTTCCATGCCACTGTATAATTCTCGGTGGTCAACTCTATTGACTCGACAATTTTTGCCGCAGCACCTGTAAGAGATGTAATTAAGTACTGAAATTTTTGAACTCTGGGAATGCTATCGTTATTGTGTATCAGTGATTAGAAAGTTTCCGAGAAACGTTTCCACTCTTCCGTACGACCATCGAATGTAGGAAGTTTGACAACGGGTAACCTCACTTTTGACTCGTTATTGATAGCGCCGCCTCCGTCCGTGAATCGGTGTATCAATTCGATTTGCTGTGTGACTAGACGCGTGATAGCATCGTTGTTGGCCGCCTGTGCACCGTTCGCGCTATTATTTCCGAGCTGCTGCATGAGCTCAACTTGTTGCTGTAATACGCGCACCAGCACGTCGTCGTTCTGTAACCCACGCGCTTCGTTTTGCAATATTGGTACATTTCTTACTATTTGTTTTAGTTGTATCTTCAACCTTAGAACCGGTCCTCGAATTCTTCGTCTTCCGCCTCATCAACATCGGATCTTTCGTCAACTTGTATGGCAACTATCCGCCGTTGCACGTCGTCGAATTCGCAGCGTATCTCTTCCAACCTTGATGTGTAAACCTCGATTTGTTCTCTAGAAACTTGCGCTTCAGGTCGTTGATCATTTTCGACCTTTCGTTCTAATTAATTTGGCTTTCACCGTTCCGCGTCGCTTACGTAGAACTTCCATGTTGCCTGTATTGCGCTTCACTCTAACCTTGCTTTGTGAATGTGGACTGTATTTTCTCTACCGTTGACGTTTCCTTTGTTGATCCGGCTCGAAGGATCAATGTTCGTAATGAAACTTGCACTTGAATCAATGAACTCAATTTATTGATCTTACTATTACAAACGAAAAAAACGCTTATGCTAATTGTAAATATAAGGCCGCAAGACATAATCGGATGCACATTCTTACGCTAGAGATAGAGAGATCGCACGCCACCCGCGGACAAATCTGAACCGACGCTCGACATTCGCGCGCCACTACACGCGAATACTTAACATTTACCCGACACTTATATTAACTTACATCGACTTGCATTAATATTTCAATATTGCAGAGAACTTTTAAATCAAGTTGTGCCAAAAAATATCAAAATATCAAAATTAATCTCTAATTATTACCTCATAGAAAAACAAAAAATATAATAAATCATAATCTAACTTATAAATTGTGTGATAAAGAATATAATAGTGGATTTTTCCTAATATACTTTGTTTTTATATAAGACATAAGATATTCTGAAATTATTGGATTTTTATTTTACCGTTCTCTTTGATAAATTTGTAATCAACATTTTTCTATTGGAAATGTTGGTTCAGAAGAGAAGCAATTAAGGATCAATCGTTTTATGTTGGATATACTTGCAGTAGACTACGGGAAATATGTTTTAACTAAATGATTTATACAAATGGAGCGATCGAATATCCTAATAGAGCAAGCGAGAAGCAATTATTCTACCAAAAAATCAATAGGAAATGTCGATTAAACTCTGAGATATAATTATAAACAATAGAGTTGTTATATTATGTTTGAATATTCTCGCCGTTACCTGCTGAGTCACGTAGTTCCTTTAAGCGGCCGATAGGTGGCGGCGTCGTCGCTTATGAAATGATTAATTTGTTAATTTTCGATAAAAATGCATTAAATCATGAAAATAATGATGGAGCAATAAAGAGCAATTAAGGAGCAATCGTTTTATGCTGTATATAGTTGCAAAAAACTATTGAAAATATGTTTTTGAGTGAAAATGATAAATTTTACGTTTTTTATAAATATTTAAAAAAATATTAATTTTAAATGAGGAACAATTGTTGATTCTGACGGAGCAATTAAGGAGCAATCGTTTGAGCTATTATTTATTAAAAAATAAAAACTTATTTATTAAAAAATAAAAACTTCTAGCGCCAACTTATTTCCGGTCATATTACACATTATGCGTAAACTAAAAATTAACAGTAAACTGTATTATCGATCAAGTTTTTGTATGTCACTTTGTGTCTTAACCCCTTTAGTTCCGGACCTACTTGGCAAAGCTTATGATTAATTTCAAAACAGCAATTTCAAACACTTTGATCAATTTGTTTTTTTAAATTTTTTTATTGTATACAAATTAGCATATTTTTTATGTACTTGGCGCATTTTCTTTATTTTTATGAGACTTTTTTAGTGGAATATCACTGCTTTTTGTAAAAATTTATATTTAATTACATACAAGTTGCAAAATTTTTATATACTTGGCGTACTTTTTTTACCTTTGTAAGATTTTTTTGGTGGGATATCACTGCTTTTTGTAAAAATTTATATTTAATCTCTGCTACATACAAGTTGCAAAATTTTTATACTTGGCGTACTTTTTTTACCCTTGTAAGGTTTTTTGGTGGGATATCACTGCTTTTTGTAAAAATTTATATTTAATCTCTGCTACATACAAGTTGCAAAATTTGTATATACTTGGCGTACTTTTTTTACCTTTGTAAGGTTTTTTTGGTGGGTTTTAATATTCCTAGAAGTGAAATAGACATGATAATGGGATCTTTAGAAGAGGCTATAAGAATATTGATCATTAACGATTATTTGAACTTGTTTTTATTTCTCACCATCTCAGCCACCTCTTTTAGTTTTTTCATTCCATTATATTATACATATTATATAACATTGTTGCTCCAAATAAAGATATGTAAACATTAATAATTAACGTACATGACATATTTGCTATGTATAATAAGTTATGAATAAATATATATACATGTATATATATATTATATATTCATAACCTATATATATATATATATATATATATATATATAATTAAAAGATTTTTTAAATAATTTAAATGAGTGCGGAAGAAACTTGAGGAAGAGTAATTAAAAAATTCATTATATTAAATTAATAAATATCAAGAGACACGGTAGTGTCTCGCGCCAAGTACCGCGCAGCTACAGCGAGGCACTCCGGGTATCTATACGCGAGTCGGATAGTTGAGAGTTCTTGAGATTATCAGACCTCAATAACCGCTGAACGGATCGAGTTCTTACTAGGCTTAATCGATAGCTTGAGTTTGAATTACATAAAGAAAGTGTCTTTATTTTTGCTCTACGTACTCTATAAACGCATATATTACGACGCAAAGTCTGAATTATAACATTTTTATATATTATATTTTTGGTCGTCGTCATCGTCGTCGACGTTCTTAATACGCATGTGCGAGAAAATGTACGTTTCGAGCATTCGATGTAAGATTGCGTTAGTGGCGCTCCATGACATTTATGCCAGCTTTTGACACGTAGGTTAAGTTTGATTTGATGAAAGAGTGTTATTATTACCGACCGTCGTCGGTAACTATAAAGGTCGATTCAGACATATCCGTGCCGTATCCGTGACGTATCCGTTCCGTACACGTCCGTGCACGGATGAAAATAACGTTTCCATAATTTTATATTAGAGTATTCTTACATTTCAGTATCCGTATCAGTATCCAGCCGTCCGTATCAGTGTCAGTGTGAAAATATCGGCACAGTGATCTGTGCCGATATTTTCACTGAACAGACGGCACTAGAGGAGAAAATCCTCCGAGTGTTTAAAAATTTGAAACAGTTTAGCTACACATTTTGTTCAAAACGACTGCAAGCGCAGTTAAATTTCGCTCATTATCGCTGCCGCTAATTATTCTTATTTTATCGGGCATTAAAGACAGCGTGCGACTTTGATTGTTATTCAATCTTCATTCACTTTCGCTTTCTTTTTTTTGCGTAAAACGGTTTCTTCTTCATCTAAAATTAGTGCAATTACTGTAAGTTCTTTGATTGAAAAATTCGTCTTTCTCTCTTTCGTTCTTGACATACTGAACGAAAATCGACGGATACAGAACTGAAATATGTGAATACTTTGCACTGATGAGTACGGATACGGAACGGATACGTCATGGATACGGCACGGATATGTCTGAATCGATATTAATAACCTAATACGTCAAAGTATAATACTTATATATTTGCTAATGGATCTCTCTCTCTTTTGCTGTTTTTCTCTTTCCCTCTTTTTCTCTCTCACTCTTTCTTATTTCTAATAATATATTATAAATATCTCTCTCTCTCTCTCTCTCTCTCTCTCTCTCTCTCTCTCTCTCCTTCTCTCTCGTTTTTTAAATAATAGAATTTATGTGTTATTAAGATCCGATAATCTAAGATATTTTTAACTCGGTAATCTAATACGTCAAAGCATAATATATATATTTGCTAGTGGATTCGGTGTCATTAATTAAATACTACAAAAAAGAATGATATAATCCCTAAAAACTTACCTTTTTAAAAAAATGTAAAAAAAAGGCGCCAAGTACACGCGCTAATTGTGAAAAACTGTTATGTATCTACAAAATAGTGTTATTTTAATCTACAAAATTGTTATCTTTATCTGCACAAAATAGTGTTTTCTAAACTGTTAAAAACTGTTCTATAAATTATTTTAATTGTGTAAAATATATTCTACAAAAATAATGTGATATCAAACAATAGCGCCAATTAAAAATAAGAACTTTTAAAAATATTTTAACAAAAAAAAGTTGTACAAAATAGTTGTTTTAATTTCCTACAAAAATTAAAAAATTTTAATTAAAATAAAACTAATTAAAGTAAAACACACACACACACACACACACACACACACACACACACACACACACACACACACACACACACACACACACACACACACACACACACACACACACACACACACACACACACACACACACACACACACACACACACACACACACACACACACACACACACACACACACACACACACACACACACACACACACACACACACACACACACACACACACACACACACACACACACACACACACACACACACACACACACACACACACACACACACACACACACACACACACACACACACACACACACACACACACACACACACACACACACACACACACACACACACACACACACACACACACACACACACACACACACACACACACACACACACACACACACACACACACACACACACACACACACACACACACACACACACACACACACACACACACACACACACACACACACACACACACACACACACACACACACACACACACACACACACACACACACACACACACACACACACACACACACACACACACACACACACACACACACACACACACACACACACACACACACACACACACACACACACACACACACACACACACACACACACACACACACACACACACACACACACACACACACACACACACACACACACACACACACACACACACACACACACACACACACACACACACACACACACACACACACACACACACACACACACACACACACACACACACACACACACACACACACACACACACACACACACACACACACACACACACACACACACACACACACACACACACACACACACACACACACACACACACACATACCTATATATATCTATTCATCTTTTAATTACTTTTCCTCAAGTTTCTTTGGCACTCATTTAAATATGACATAACTATTTAAATACATGCTGACACTCGACACAATTAAAATTTGGCCATCATTGGATCTAGAAAAAAGAAAGAAGTTGAAAATTAGAAGTAACTTAAACAGAAGTGTGTAATAAATAGAAAATAATAGTATGATAATTACCATAAAAGATAATTCAATACCAAAAAGATTGTTGCGTATCGTAATCTTATAAGGCAGCATTATCAGTACATTTAGTTCATCCTCCCGCAACTCAAAATATATTTGCAGTTTCACAGATACAATGTTACTCTTTCCTTATATCCTTTTCTACCTTCTTGAAATAATATTCTGAAATACAAAAGTAGATTCATTTAAAACTTATATTCACACAAGTTTGAAATAATACATAAGTAATTCACTTACTGTGGGATTCAACGATGCCAAGTTGAAAGCTGCGAGCTTTATGTAAGGATCACTGGCAGCGACTAATTTTCACAAAAGTACAGGTGATGCCTATAACAGATTATGGAAAAGTTAATAATGTACTAATTACAATTTTTTGTAATTAGTAAATTATTAGCTTTTCCATACATGTTTTTGTATATACTCTCTCTATGCAAATAGTATTTTTTAATATAAAGTTAAATGTTACACATCAAGTATGTATATAAATTTTCACTTATTTACTTTTATTTATTATTGTTAACAGTCTCAATTAATATGTTAGATGAAACATTTAAGATTATTTATACTAATGTAACCTAACCAAACTACCCACTATGATGTCGACTAGAAAAAAATCACTTCGTCATGCGTATCCGCATCAAGTTTTTAAAGATAGATATCGATTTTTGTGCTTTTATCCACGTTTTCATGTTAGTGACTACTTGATTATTAAAATTATGTCTAATGAATTGAAAAAAAGTTTGAGAACGCATACTTTCAGCCAGCGTGAAATAACAATATAAATAATAGGCTCTGTTATAAGATAAATCGAAAATAACGGGCTAAATAAGAGCCAAGGCGCTGTTAGGGGTGCGCAAATAATTCTTTTTTCTGGTGGTTGTTGTAAAAAAAACCTTTTATTCAAGACGTACGTTTCGGTCCTCCTATCGGACCATCATCAGCGGTGTCAATAATTAACTGTTAATGCACAAAGAAATAATATGAAAAAATATTACAAAATTATAGTTTTACAAAATAGTCTTTGACGGTTAAAATTGTCTAAAGAAAATTTGCAATTTCCTGTTGCGGAGCTAAAGCAATTGAAGCAGCAGCAGCAGCATATTAGTAAAGTTACAAAAGAGAAAAGTTATATAAAAGGTAAATAAATATACATTAAAAAATATTCATAATTGCTCTGTATCGCAACACAAGATATCATTTTATTATTCTATATTTATAACATTTATTTAAATGTTATAAATATATAATAATAGTATAATATAATATAAAATTTAATGTTTTTTTTTAAGATATATCTCAAGAGGACTTGCAATTATTGGAAATTGCTGCGCAGATAGAAGCACAGCAACAGCAGCAGAATCGAATAATAAATAATAAGTCTCGACCGGAATTGCAGTCCAAGCATAAATCTGCCAAAGTACCACATAGTTCAAAAGGTAAATACAAGTAGACACAATGTCACGCAATTGACTATCGAACTAGAGAATTTTCAAAGTCTCGAAAATTTTTCTATTTGATAGCCAATTGTATGACATTGTATGTGTGTTTCTTGCTGCAGAGCTTCCTCTATAAGTACATCTTTCACAATACTTTTGTAATTAATTTCATTAACATTGATTAATCTTTATTTTGTTAATTTTCTCTTATGTAAACTTTTATTCTTTTTTATTTTTGATATATAAAATTTTAAGAGAATTATAGAGATATAATCTTTATTTTGTTAGTTTTCTCTTATGTAAACTTTTATTCTTTTTTATTGTTGATATATAAAATTTTAAGAAAATTATAGAAATAAATACATAAATACATAAATATTAAATAAATTTCTATACAGAGTAATTTTGAGAATTGGGACGGGATACTGCTGCTTTGTAAGTGAAGATGAAGATACCGATGCACCTGCTCGTTACAATTGCACTTTTCTTTAAATGCAGCTATACTTTTTTTGCATATATCGATATATTCGGCAATATTCAGCATAAAAAGTTATAAGGGTAGAATATGAAATATTTCGTAAAATATTTATTTTTCAATTCAATGATCTTTCCTCAATACTTTTACGCACAAAATAATGAAAGAAATCAATTGGTGTAAAGAAAACACATAGTTGTTTTTAAGAAAAAATATATAGCTGCTAGTTGCAAATTATATACGTTTTCTTAAAAACAATTATGTGTTTTCTGTGCACCAATTGATTCCTCTCATTATTTTGTGCATAAAAGTATTGGTAAAATCGTCGAAAAATAAATATGCATCGATACATCTGTAACGCATCACTTTCGCGAGTGCGGCTCGGATTTCGCTCTGTCGGGATCAGGGCTCGTAAAAGGGTCGGCGAGACAACAGACTCGGTGTTAGAGTAAAAAGAGTAGTTTATTCCTTAAGGTGTAGAATGCGTGTACAAATGTGAGACGTGTGTGTGTGTGTGTGTGTGTGTGTGTTCGTATTTACAATGTGTTTGTGTGTGTGCGCATTTACAGTGTGTGTTCGGGGGTGTGATCGTATTTACCAGATGTATGTGTTACATGCGGCGAACGGTGTGTATGTATCGAAAGAATGAGCGCGTATTGCGGTATATACAGTGAGCGGTGTGCGTGATGAATGAATCAACGTGTATGCGTGATGTACGGTGAACGGCGTGCACGTTTTATGTATAGTGAGTGTTGATCGAGTCGGACGTTGCAGCAAGTCTTTTTATTACTTGTCCGACGATACATTAATCGCAAGGTATAAGTCCGGTGATTTAATCTTCCGGGTATCGTCTCGAGTTCTGATATTTGTATCGTGCCGGCAGCAATGTTTTGACGCGTTTTTCGGACTGTGCGGCGATTTAAATGCCGAGCGCGTGTCTGGTATTCGGAAGACGCGGGGCGTGAGACGCGAGGACGCGGGGCGTGAGACGCGAGGACGCGGGGCGTGAGACGCGGGGACGCGGGGCGTGAGACGCGGGGACGCGGGGCGTGAGACGCAGGGCCGCGGGGCGTGAGACGCGGGGACGCGGGGCGTGAGACGCGGGGACGCGGGGCGTGAGACGCAAGGACGCGGGGCGTGAGACGCGAGAACGCGGGGCGTGAGACGCGAGGACGCGGGGCGTGAGACGCGAGGACGCGGGGCGTGAGACGCGAGGACGCGGGGCGTGAGACGCGAGGACGCGGGGCGTGAGACGCGAGGACGCGGGGCGTGAGACGCGAGGACGCGGGGCGTGAGACGCGAGGACGCGGGGCGTGAGACGCGAGGACGCGGGGCGTGAGACGCGAGGACGCGGGGCGTGAGACGCGAGAGCGCGGGGCGCGAGGCGCGATTGCAATATATCCGCGGTATTATTTTCTTGTCTTAAGTATTGCTTGACGGAATTGCGTCAGGATGCAACGACTTGACGAAAGCACTCGTTAGCGGCAGGGAGCTCCCTACCCGTGGAATCTAGTCTCTCCAAATTCGAATGCCTATTTGTGCTTGAAGACTATTGACTTTAGAAACATTTTTTTATAACAATTTCTCACAAGATACGCAAATATGCCGTGGTGTGTCTGTTGAACGTTTAATCAAAGCCTTAAACGCTTTATGATATTTAAAAATAATATCGTATCATCATCGCTCAAAATTGTATCTGTCTGTTGATGTTTGTACATGCTGCTTTTTCTTGTGCAGAAGTTACCATTTTATTCAATGTGTTCACATCAGCATGAGTTAATGCCTTATCTAGATTTTCCATCTTTCGATAAAAATTTGTAAATTGATAAATTAAACGCTTAATAATTCTCACTTGTGGAAAATGAGGCGATAATAATTGAATTGAAAGAAACATTCCTTTGCAAAGTGTTAAATCAATATGGCAGCTACGCGTATGGCCCAATTTCTCATTTGAAACTTTAATAGTACATTCATGAATACGTTGTATCAATTTTGGCACATTCTTTGAAGTGCATGTATTTACGGTTTCGAGGAACTTCTGATAACGGTCAATTAAAAATGGATTGTCAATTTTACATGAAGTATTGCACAACCACGATTTTTTTGCTTGTAACTGTATTAACGGTAATATATTCACAACTTGTCCTTTCGTACTCATTCCCAAAGGTTTCGATAAAATTACGTTTTTTATTAATGGTAATATATTCAGAACTTCTTTCGTATTTATAGGTTCCGATGAAGTAACATGATGATATGTAGAATCAATGAAATAATTTTCAGATGAGGCTGTATGTCTAGATTTGCCACATAACGCATCTAATTTGTCTTCAATTGTAGGACATTCTGCGACAAGGGTTAATCTCGCTTCTGCTTTCTTTTTAATCAAAGCTAACATTTTATATAATATATATTGCGAATATAATTGTTTCTAATATACATGTACCAACGTACGATTTTTTCGGCTTTCAATCGTTTCTCAATATGACCTTTAATACTGAGTTTTTCAATAATATTTTTTATAAATATTTCTGAAGAATTACGAAGTTTTATGGTGTTTTTCGACCCGAATTTTTCATACTTTTAGTTTTTTTTTTTTGTAATATCGCAATTTTTTATTGCAGGTACAGATTTTATGCTTACTTTTTGATAATATCGTTTGTTATAAAACCATTTACGATTAGAATCTAATCTTTTTTGTCTATCTCGTTCGCGTTGAATGTTTATGGAATAGCGTATACGCTTTTGTACACATTGCTTTACATAATTTAGCTTCTATCGACTTCGATCCTTAACACGATTTTTTTCCAAATTTTGTTTATATCGACGTTTTTTTCAGCACGATTTTTTTCCATGTTCTGTTTGTATAGATGTTGTCGTTTAGCGCGATTATTTTCTAGATTCTTTTTATAACAATGTCGCTCTTCAGTACACTCTTTCTGAATTTTCTTTATATTGACGTCGTTGTTTTGCGCGATTATTTTCTAAATTTTCTGCATATTTACATCTCTTTTTAGCACGATTATTATCTAAATTTCGCATGTAATACATCTGTTTATTCACGTGTTGATTTTCTAAATCTCCCTGCAATTGTTCCTTTTGATTAATTTCTAATTTAAAATTATTTTTATGTAGAGAACATTTTTAAGCACATATATTTTCAATGTCCTTGTTTGTATTGTAAAGGACCTCGCAAATTCTTATGAAAAATGGCTTTCAGTCGATTTGCCTTAAATTGAAGTATGTTGCTGTTCATGCCCTATTGATGAAATGTTCTCATGGGCACAACTCGAAATAATGGGCCAGTTGCGAGCTAGAGAACGCTGAAGTCGTCAACATACGTAATACGTTAAGGATTTGTGTAAATGATATTGTAAGCGCGTGAGTGCGTGTGTATGTGTCTGTGCGTGTTTATGTGCCAGGAATGCCTCCACACAGCATCTTGAATTCCTATTACGGGAGCGAAGTTTGCGTTGTATACTTAGAAGTGTTTCTTGATTACTATTAATATTGATATTCATTTATTATAATTATTCCCATTGAACAATATTATTTCTTCAGAATATAAATATCATCAAACTGAGAGTTATATTAATAACTGCTGTCTTCAACAAAATCACATAAATGTAATTATTGACTATTTGACATTCCAACTATTGACCTTCATCTAACATTATTTCCATCGACAAAAAATATTGCCCTAAAATATAAAAACCTTGAAACTGATATAGCCATATCAATAATTGTAAACTTTCAGTCGACATCATGGCTTTACGCAACTTATTTACCTGCTTTGTTTGCGATGATCGCTTTCAAACGAGGCAAATGCGTCGTATTGACGGAGATGATAATGCCGCCAAAAGAGATATTGCTATCTTTCGTCGTGACATGACTGGCCGTCTAGCTTTATAGGTAACTGATCTCATCAGATATGCGTAAACTGTAACCGTTATATCCTTGAGGAGATCGATCTTTTGGAGCGAGATCCCATACGTATGAGAATCAATGTACTGTCACAAACTCGCAGTGCATCATGCTTGATTTGTAACCAAGAACACGACGTACAAAGGCTTTCCTTGCAAGCTCGAGTCAATATATTCATTACTTCAGACATTTACATTCCCAGCAATGTTAGATCTTCTCCAAATCATTTAGATGGGAAAGACTTTCTTTTGAGGCCGTTACATACTGGTTTGAGGTTTATCAATAGACCATATGTTATAAGAGGTCAAAAGAGCTGCAAATGTTTATTCAAAAACTTCGGAAAAATGTATTGACATCTTCACAGTATAAAGATGAAGAAGATTTTGATGAAAAAGATTTTAAGGTCATGACTTCTTTAACGAAAGCGCAGTTTCGTGACCTCTTCTCATTTTGCGATCCAGTACCCAAACAAGGGGTTAATTCATACGTCAAAAAGAGAGATCTTTTAACTTTTTTAACAAAAATGAGACAAGGTATTTGTGATGACGTTTTAAAGGTAATCTTCAATTATTCCAGTCAAAATTATCTGAGCTGTTTTAAAGCAGTCGGGCACATGCTTCAAACGCAAACATGCATTTAAGATGCACGTCACAAGTACTATACCTTTACGCGATAATTCTTTAAGTACTCTCGGGGACATCTCGTCAATACCAGGTGCCTTTTTTAGATTAATGTTGTTATCGATTTCTTGCGCAACCTCGAGAGACGTAATGTATTTAATTTGTGAATTATCTTTATAAATTTTTATAAGAGCCACATTAGACTGGACATCGTGGGGTTGAAATACCCTTGCCAGGTGACGAGCAAAAACATTAGCTTTTTCCACATCACAGCGTACCCACTCCCCAAATTCATCCTTTAAAGGAGGGACTCTGGTGGCTGGCCGTTTAAATTTACGAGTTGCCTTCCAGAGGGAGTAATTTGTGTCGTCGTCAGCAGTCAAGTTACCCAAGTACTCTTCCAAATTTTTGTTATTCATATCTTTTATTAATCGATTTAGTTGATTATTGATCTTATTGAAGTATTTTTGTCTATCGGGTTTCTAGACAATTGCCATGTGCGTCGGGCTTTTCTTCTTTTTGTGATCATCTCTCTTATCTCAAGGGGATTACAGGTCTCTTGTACCATTGTATTTTTGGAAGTAGGTGTTAAAATTTTAGCCGCTCTATGCATAGCGTCCACTAAGTTTTGAGCTTGTACATCCAGTTCGTTAGTAGTTTTAAACCTAACCTTTAGGTCGATTAATCCATCCAATTCTTCTCTAAACTTGTCACATTTAGTGAATTTATTGGTAAGCACTTGTCTCTTTTTCTTTCTTATAACAGTCGAGCTAATTGTCATCATCACCGATACGTAATCCGATGTAAGATCGTCAACATTATCCACTTCCAAATATATGTTAGAGATACCCTTTATGATAAAGAAGTCTATTAGATCAGGTACCTTTTCCTTATCTGCCGGCCAGTAAGTCGGTTTGCATGACGAGACGAAATCGCATCTCTCGGCATTAATATCTTTAAGGAGCTCTCTGCCTTTGGGCGTAATTAGTCGGGAACCCCAAACAGTATGTTTCGCGTTAAAGTCGCCACCTATTATGAATCGAGGTCCAAATTTACTAAACACTTCTATGAACTGATCCTCCTTACCTAACAAAACAGAAGAGGACGTGTCATCTTTCAAGCCTATTTCGCTACTCCCTGTGCTATCCAAACTGTTCGAAAAGTTACTTCTTAAGCGACTGAAACCACTAATAAATCTGCCAGATCACCAGTTTGGCTTTCGAAATCAACATTCGACAATAGATCAAATACATAGAGTAATATCAGTCATCGAAAAAGCTTTCGAGGAAAAAAATATTGCACAACCGTGTTCTTGGACGTGGTACAAGCCTTTGATAAAGTTTGGCATGAGGGATTTATTTATAAGCTAAGTACTCTGCTACCGGAAAACATTTGTCGACTACTAGAATCTTACTTAACAAATCGCAAATATAGAGTGGCTCACGAAGAGGCTAGGTCTGACTTCTTTCCAATAATAGCAGATGTACCACAGAATAGCATCATTGGACCTACTCTTTACCTGCTCTATACTGCTGATATATCTGCGGACAATAACGCTACTATAGCAACGTATGCTGACGATACGGTACTTACGACTGTGAGTAAATCTCAGGAAGCTGCCACTAAAAAATTGCAGACAGTCCTAAATAAAGTAACTGAGTGGATGAAAAACTGGAAAATCAAACTAAACCAGCAGAAGTCTGTTCACGTTACATTTACCCTGAGAAAAGTCGATGAAAACGAATGTATATATATAAATGATCAGATGATACCACAAAGCGACTCCGTCAAGTATCTGGGTATGTATCTTGATGCCCGGCTCACTTGAAAGCAACACGTGCTGAAAAAGACTGAGCATGTTTGCCTTAAAATACGACAAATGTATTGACTAATTGGACGCAAATCAAAACTAAATCTAAACTGTAAAAGATTGCTTTATTTGATGATTATTAAACCCATGTGGACATACGGGATCCAACTATGGGGATGTACAAAAAACTCTAACCGATTAATAATTCAACGCCTGCAAAACGGTATTATCCGTACAATCACCAATGCTAGATGGTATCAGCGTAACGAGGACCTACACAGAGACCTGTACCTAAAGTTAGTTAATGATATTATAAAAAACTTTGCTAAATCACACGAGATGAGACTGACTCACCATACAAATACTGAAGCCACTCTGCTTCTAAACTCCGAAGACGGTTTGAGAAGACTGAAGCGCAATAAACCTCATGATCTTACCTTGTAATGATTTAGTAGTGTTAAATCAATTTTAAAGGGAGCTGAATAATGATCCAGCCCCTACATGTTAACCCAACCCTCGATCAGCGTTATTACTTATTTAAACGATGGTTTAAGATTGTAGTACACATTATTAAATTAAAAAAAAATTATTCCAGTCGACAGTTAGTCAATTCTGTGATCCAAAAAGTGAAACAGTCATTATTATCAAGATTTGTGCCTCATTGAAAATATCGGTTTTCAAGCTGTTACAAGGCAGGATTATATACAACATGTGACCGATTTCGCTAACACTTTATATAATGCGGAACCAAATATTCCCAAGGCTATCACATATGTCGATGGCACCTATGCATACATCGAAAAAAGCAGAAACTTTCGAGTGTTGAGACAATCGTATTGTGTGCATAAAGGCCATCATTTAATAAAACCGGTATTGGTAGTGGCACCAGACGGCTATATCCTCGATATTCCAGGTCCCTACTTTTCTGATTCTCGAAATAATGATGCTGCATTGTTACGAGATCAGTTCGAGAGAGATATTAATGGGATGAGAGAATGGTTTCAGGCAAATGATATTTTGATTGTGGACCGGGGATATCGTGATGCTGTTGAACTATTGGAACAATTGGATATTACATGCCGGACTAGAAAGAGGACAACGTCAATTAACAACAGCACAAGTGAATTCATCCAGGTTAGTGACCAAAACTAGATGGATTGTGGAAGCTCGAAACGGTCATATTAAAAGTATTTTCCATTTTTTAGCCCAAGTAATCAGAATGCCGCATACTTCCCATATTGGTGATTTCTATCGTATAGCTAGTGGTATTATAAATCGATATCATGAGCCTATGCAGATGAAGGATGCTGATGCAGAGTTGGCTTTAACATTACTAGCGAGGTCACAAGAGGTAAATATAATCCAGACACGGGTGGAAGCAGAAAATCTACAGCGTCGGAGAAGAGCTGAATGGATTCGTCTTGACCACAATCAACTTATAGATTTTCCTGAGCTTACTTTTGAATATTTACAATATCTAATATTGGGAATATATCAACTATTATTGGCTGCCTCATATATTCAAGATACATTGCTTAGAGAGGAAGGCGTTTTTCAGGTAAACGTGCATGCGGTCGAGCCAGGTTTCATAAGATTTCGATTATATTCTCGTTTCAGAAATAACACTATTCACCAACAATAAATCGCTTATGTTACAGGAAATGACAATGACAATGAAGAAAAAAAATCGGATTATGAGTTATTATTGCACATGCAGAACAGGAGCGAGAACTCTAGGTACGTGTGCTCATATCGCTAGTATCTTGTGGTACCTTGGATTTGCAAGATATCAACAACAGGTCAAATATCCAAGAATATCACTGTATACCAAATACTTGACGCTGCTGAAAGGCCACTACCGCCGGATTTGAATAACCTACCCGAAATCGTTAACTGACAAGAATAGTATAATATATCCTATACCAATGGTGAGAGGCAAGGGGACTCACCTTATAATCAAGCAGCCCAAAGGAATCATACTCTCAAAACACAAATGGTGAGAGGCAAGGGGACTCATCCTATAATCAAGCACTCCAAAAAGATCATATTCTCAAAACGTCCTCGTCGTTGATCCTGGTTAACGCTAATATGGAGAAAATAGATGGATAACTTATATGTCACTAGAGTGAAATATGAGAAATAATAATATTCCCAAATGAACGAAGTGTCTGCTTGTAGCAAGAAAGAGGGTGAACTTTAACCTTTCTGTACTCGGAAACAGGACTAAGCAATCTAAATGTGCGCGCACATAAACACGCACAGATACATACACACGCACTCACGCGCTTACAATATCATTTACACAAATCCTTAACGTATTACGTATGTTGACGACTTCAGCGCTCTCTAGCTCGAAACTGGCTCATTATTTCGAGTTGCGCCCATGAGAACATTTCATCAGTAGGTCATGAACAGCAACATACTTCAATTTAAGGCAAATCGACTGAGAGCCATTTTCCATAAGAAATTTGCGAGGTCCTTTAATTCAGTTTGGAAAGACATATGCGCAACATGGGACAATCGAATGAAATCTTTTAATTTATAAAAAAATGAACACCCTTCACTCGACCGTACTGGCAAATTCTGTTTATTATTAAGTGCACATCACAACGTTCTTATGTGAAAATAAATACATGAGCTTTTTAGATAGTTACATTCTACAAGAATTCTCTCTTTGTAAAAAATTTTTACGTGATAACGACGATATTTTTGTCACTAAAGCTGATAAGGGTCAGGTTACTGTAATAATGGATAGAAATGATTATCTGGAAAAAATGGAAAATTTGCTGAGTGATGAATCTACTTATAAAAAATTAAACAAGAATCCTATTAGACAACTAACTAACCAAACAAATTCGCTTATTAAATCTTGGCTCAATAACGACTTGATTAATGACTCTACATATAAACAGTTAAATACCACTAATGGCAATTTACCACGTTGTTATGGATTGCCGAAGGTCCATAAAAATGGTTTTCCTTTGCGCATCATTGTGTCGTCACTAGGCAGTCCTGTATACAATGTCGCTAAATATGTTCATAGTATCTTACATCAGTCCATTCCACAACCTAAATCTCATGTCAAAGATGGCTGGTCATTCACTTCTAATTTAAAAGACAAAATTATTAATGACAATGAAATTTTAATTTCACTCGATGTCACTGCATTATTTACCAATGTCCCTAAAGAATTAGTGTTGAGCGCTATTGCGAAACGGTGGAATGACATCTCCCCTAACACTGATTTTAGTCTGCCTCAATTTTTATATGCAGTTGAATTTATCTTGGATTCGACCAGTTTTTCGTTTAATGGACAGTTCTATGAGCAGATTTTCGGCAGCCCAATGGGTTCTCCTCTTTCACCTATCTTGGCTGATATTGTGATGGATGACTTGGAGACTCATTGCTTATCTCAATTAAGTTTTAATGTTCGGACGTATTATAGATATGTTGACGATATTTTTGCCATCATCCCGATTACAAAAATTCATGAAATTACTGAGACATTTAATAACTATCACCAGCGTTTACGTTTCACTTATGAGGTTGAAGTAAATGGATGTATAAATTTTTTAAACACAACGATCATACGTTCTAATGGGAAACTGTTAACTAACTGGTATAGAAAAAACACTTGCTCTAATAGATATATTAATTTTTATTCCAATCACCCATTTAAATACAAAATGAACACTATTTTTAATCTCGTTGACTCTGCGGTTTTATTATCTGATGATCAATTTCATGATAACAATATAAAAATAGTGAAACAAATATTGCTTAATAATTGTTTCCCAGAACATATCATCGATCGGTTTGTTAATAAGAGACTCCATTGTTTAAAGAATCGTTCCGTCAATAACCTGAGCATAGACAATGATAGGATCACCACTACCTCCTTCATCTCATTACCATACGTAGAAAGTTTAGGCAATATTGATAGAATTTTTGAAAACATGGGGTTTAACGTTGTACATAACATACCAAATAAACTAAATAATGTAATTAAACTTGGGAAGGACAGATTGCCCACCGACAACAGAACCGAGATAGTTTACCAAATTAACTGTAAAGATTGTGATTCCTCATACATTGGACAGACGAAGAGACGATTAACGACACGCGTTAAAGAACACTTTAAGAATATTAAAATGCATTCGAGCAATCTTTCTGTCATCAGTAAACAAAATTGAATTTAACCATGATTTCGACTGGGCTAATCCCAAGATTTTACATAATGAAAAACATGTTAGAAAAAGAGAGATTGCCGAAATGTTCTACATCAAGAAGAACAACAACACTTTAAATTTACAAAAGGACACAGACAATTTAAATAACATATACGACTTAATAATAAAGGTTGTTTAGTTCCTCTCAGTTCGTCTAATGTATCTGACGTGTTTGTCTATCTGACACAATGAATTTTCTATCCTTTGACATCTATAAAGTATAATTATATTTTGCAAGTACATATCTATTTTTCAATATTGTATCTTAACCATTCGTTACTACTATTTGTAATATTAATTGTTCTTCGTGCTTTTTCTTATGATTTATAGATCACTTGATAAGGACCTAAAACTAAGGTCGAAACGTTGTGATGTGCACTTAATAATAAACAGAATTTGCCAGTACGGTCGAGTGAAGGGTGTTCATTTTTTTAATTTTATCACTGGTGGTCAAAATTTCTACATTATAACTTTTAATTTATACTTTTATGTATAAATTATACATAAAACGTTATGCCGATTTTGAAACATCAAAATCGGCATAACGTTTTCGAAACATATAAAAAGATGAAAAATGTGATTAATTTCAATAACTTTAGGGAAAAAAGTATAATTCTAAGTAAAACTGATGACATTAATATTTCTCACTTGTGTAATAATAGTAGTAGCAGTGGTTTCAATTTTGAATGGAATACGCAACATCCATGTAATGATAAAAGAATTCAATTCAAAATTGTTTTATCAAAAGGACAATGGTTAAATATCAAGCCAGAAGAGAAAGTCAATAATAGGGGAGAAATTTATTATTCTTTGAAGAATGGGTGGACACATATTTTGTGTGAATTAATTTTTCTACAAGAAAATTACCATGTGCGTATTCTCTGAAGAACCAAAAAGTAATACACGCGAACTGTTTTAATGCTACAGATTATATTGTAAAAATAAATGGATTTTGCAGTGATCACAATTGTAAAGCTCAAATTTATGGGCAAGGATTATTTCAGTTTACCAATGATGATGATGATGTTTCGCTCGAATTCGTTAACTTAAGTACTGAAGGTTTATTACACTCTAATAAAAGATATGTGTCCGGGATTCGAAAAACGTCGTTTAAAAAGCATTTAAAACATAAAAAAGCCGATGTATTTAGAAGTAAATTAATTAGAAAGTATCATAAATATGGCGATCAAATTGGTCCTTTGGTACCAAATAACAATGTTATTAATGGAGTGCGTTTCGAGTCTAAAAATGAAGAATTCGGTGTTAAAGATACTGTATGGAAATCGCTTGAACATTTAAAAAGCGACGTTAAATTTAGTCGTGCCATTAAAAAAACAGGCTTTGATAAATTTTTTTTATGTATTGGACACCGGAACAAATTGACGTTTATAATGATGTGATAAAACTTGGCTCAACTGTTTCTATTGACGCGACAGGGAGTGTTGTCCGTAAAATAACACGTTCAGAAAATAATTCTAGTAATCACATTTTTTTATATCAAATAATTACTCATGTGGAAAACATTATAATCCCATCTGGTCAACTTCTCTTGGAACGACAAGATACTCGAATCGTTGAATTCTGGTTACGAGAATGGATTTCATCTGGCGCACATGTACCTTTAGAAGTAGTAACTGATATGTCAATTACACTTCAAAATGCGATTACTTTAGCAACTAATAGAATATTTTATAAAAAGTATTTGTCAATTTGTTTTGATTTTTTAAGTGGAAAAACACAATCTGTATCACGGCCATTTACTCGTATTGATATTGCTTATCTGATACATTGTGTTGCTAGACTGAAATGTTTATCTCGTGCAAAACCAACAGTAAAAGATTTTTACTTACAATGTATAGGATTTATGACTACAATTGAAAAGTTTCAAGACTTAGAAAAATCTATGAAATCAGTTTTGATTGTCAGCCAAAACGAGAGTAAATGTTATGCAGAAATTTAATTTTGAAACTTTCAAATTTGATGATTCCATTAATTATAAACAGATAAGACAGTCTAGTGTTTGTGAAAATGGCAATAATTGTACAGAACACATTTCTTGTAATGATGGAATTGATGTATTTTCCGCCGTGACAGTAGACCATAATTATAACTACAACGCTGATAATCTTTCGCTTTATATTGGTCAAATAGTAGAGCAAACATATTCAGAGCAAAATTCAAATATGTCAATTAATTTCAATAATATGAACATGTATTATTTTCCGGAAATTATCAATTATTTGAAACGTTTATTTAAACCATTTCCATCGTGGACTAATGTTATGTTAAACTGTTTTAATTCAAAAAATACTGTCGCAACATCTGCTCGATCCGAAAATTATTTTCGTTTTATTAAGGAAAATCTCTTAGAAGAACGTCAACCGTGCCGATTTGATAAATTTTTTATAAAATACGTACGAACAATTAATACCAAAGTTATCGAAGCAAGAGCAGCTTATGATGCATTAGAGAAAAACAAAGTTATTATTAATCAAAATCGTGAGGAAAAGCTACGGAAGGAGGAACAATTAAATTTAAAAACAAAAGAAAATTAGAAAAATAAAGTAGTGAATGATACATGTGATTTTTCTAATGAAAATGAAAAAGATAATTTTTCTATTCTTAATTTTAATACTGATGAGTATAATTAATTAGAAGCTATTAATTTAAAAGATATTGTTCATTCTACTCCGAAAGATATGGTGGATTATCCAATTATAAGAAATTCAGAAAACAATTTTTCCATTGTGTTGGACGTTGAAAAAAAAGTAATTGAACCGATAATTAAAGTACATTAAAATTCTAAAAATGACAAGAATTTATTCAACAAAAGCGGAATGTATGTTACTCCATGTCCTAATGTAAAGGTAATCCACCAAAAACCTGCTAAAAAAAAGTTTAAAAAAAATTTTATTAAAAATGATAATAGATTACCTCGACGTACGATTAATAATAACAAAGTTTATCTTTTTAACACTTGTCCGTTCGATTCAATCACTGAAATTGTATCTGCTGCTTGTTGCAACTCCAAAAACTTTGAGAATTTTGTCACTTCACAAATAAGAAAAGAAACTATTTGTTATTTTACCTGTGTACGTAATTGTACTGAACACGGAGCTACAGCATCGTTTTACAAATTAAGAGCAACATTGTTATATTCATTATATCCGTCTGCTAGTAACAATATAACTTGTGAAGACAATGTTTGCGATTTATTTAGTAAACTAATGAGTACGTACGACATAAATATAGAAACAATAAGGTGTCAAAATTCTCAATGTTGTACAGTTGATTTGCAGAAAATACCAGTTTTAAATTTAAGCGCGACAATAGTATGGGAAAAAGGTATACGACATTTGAGAGTGTAGATGAGTTAATACGCCCAAAAATTATCTACTGTCAAAGTTGTCAAAAAATTCTGCCAGTAAAATTATCCAAATTCGTGATTATTTATGTTTAAATATCGAACATTTTTATGAACCATCGATTCGTTTTCCTGATATAGCTTTTCCGAACTCTAATTTAAATGATATTCCAACTACAATAAGAGTACAAGACAAATCTTATGTTTTGTGTGGCGTAATTCAATTTATACCTTCTACTATTATTAATAGTATTGGACATTATGTTGCGTACGTTAGGTCACTCACCAACAAATGGACTAAAATTAATGATCTCTTTAAAGAACCAGAAAATATTGTTAATTTACCGGCGATTAGAATATCGTTATTGCTTTATGTATTAGTTTAATTAACTTTAATAATTTTGCTCACTATGTTGCAGAATGTTCGACGTAACACCAGTGTTGCCAGATTAAAGAAATTTTCTTAAGATTTTAAGAAATTTGACATTTTATTAAGACATAAGAAATAGAGAGGTATTTTTAAGAAATTTTTGAAATCTCTTAAGAAAATAAAGAAAAAGTGAATAATTTTAAAAAAATTCAATTTTTTTTATTGAAAAAAGTTGTAGAAACGAGTCTATTTTAGCTGTGATCTTGAAATTAAATTTCCACTAGAGTTAAGAGCACTGGCGCCATATTAGCGCCAGCCACGCGCCACTAGCGCCAGCGCCTTTCATTTCTAACCTTATAACTACTAGCAGTCGAATTGTCGAATATGTGATTGATAGACTGAAAAATTAAAATTGTTTGTTACTTTATACTTAGTGAGCCTATTCTAATTCTAATATCAAATCTAATATTCTTGAGAAAATATTGACGATAATAAGCATAATAAATAATTATAGGATAGGTTAGAGAAAAACATTTTATTAAAAGAGTAAGTATAAATAATGGTTATCCATTATAATAATTAATAAAAAATGTATTTTATCTTCTTTATTAATTATACTTATTTATTTACATTACTTCATTTGTTTTAGCTTTTAGGTTAAATTTAAGGTAAGTTAATGGAATCCGATTGTGATTATGATACTGACACTGACTGCCATAGCCAAGCTAAGAAAAGGAAAACTGATTCAGAAAATAAGAGCAAAAAGTATTATTCACAAAAATATAACTCTTCATGGCAAAAAGATCCCGAATTTAGCGGTTGGGTAGATAAAAGTAGTAGAGGCAATAATTATTTTTATTGTAAAATATGTAAGACTGATAATGCGACGACGGGTGGTCGTAGTAATTTAAAAAAACACGCTTCTAGTAGTAAACATGCATTATTTGCACGAGAAATGCAAAAGCAGCCTGTATTAAATTCAGACACATTTAAAAAAAACACTAACGAATCTATAAAAGTAAAAGAAGCTGAAATTCGCATGACATTATTTGCGGTAGAGCATAATATTTCTTTTAATACTATGGATCATTTTTCACAATTAATTAAAGTTCTTTGTCCTGATTCCAAGATAGCAGAAAAAATTACTTGTAATAGAACCAAAGCTACAAAAGTTATTGAAAATGTAACTGGAAAATATTCATTCAATCAATTAGTTTCTCTATTGCAAACAACGAAATTTTCACTTCTTGTAGATTAATCAACAGATATTAGCTCAACAAAAAGTTTAGCATTAGTAGTAAGATTTTATCATAATAAACGTATTTTAGATCAATTTTTAGCTTTAATTAAAGTTGAAAATGCCACAGCAAAAGCATTATATGAAACAATAACTCAATTTTTTGAAAAAACAAAATTCCATACAAAAAGAATATGCTAGGATTTGCCGCAGATAATGCAAGCAATATGTTTGCTGATAAAAATTCACTTTCACAATATTTACGAAAAGATATACCAAATTTATTTTTAATGAGATGCATTTGTCATTCCTTTGCCCTTTGTGCAAGTAAAGCATGTGAAACGTTACCTCGGGCAGTTGAAGATACAGCTCGAGATGTACATAATTATTTTAATAATAGCTATAAACGATTAACTGAGCTTAAGGAATTCCAAGAATTTGTTAACGTTAAGCCAGCGAAAATATTAAAACTTTCTTCAACAAGATGGTTATCATTACAATCAGTTGTAAAAAGATTATTATAACAATATGATGCATTAATATTATATTTTACAAAAGCAGTATTAGAAGATAAAATACTTGCCGCTGAAACAATTTTAATGCGTTTGAGGGATAAGCATACATTAAGATATTTGCAATTCCTTGAATTTGTTTTGCCTTTTTTTAATAGCCTTAATATTGAAATGCAAGCAGAATCTCCAAAGATTCATGTTTTATATTCAAGAATAGAAACAATTTATAAATCTATTTTAGATTGTTTCTTGAAACCGGATTATTTAAAACAAGTTGATATTAAAAATGTTGATTTTGAAAATCCACACAATTTTGTATCTTTCGATAAAATGTATTTAGGAGCAAAAATTTCTGCTGCTAATGCAACTGATACATTAGAATTAAGTGAATCTCAGTTTAAAGAATTTAAAAGAAGATGTCTTTCATTTTACATTTCCAGTTGTAAAAAATTCGAAAACGCTTTAATTTTAAAGATGATTCTGTTTGTACAATAAAATTATTAAGTGCTTTAAATCCAAAAGAAATACAAAAATATGATTCAATTGCACCTCTTGCAGTAAAATTTCCAAACTTAGTTGAAGAAAATCAGTTAAATGATTTAGATTGTGAATGGCGGCAATTGCGAAGGTTTCAAATTGAAATTGATGATTCAAAGTCTAGTATTGATTTTTGGTTATCAATTTCAGAAATTGAGTTAGGTAATAATAATTCACCTTTTTCGATTTTACCTTATTTTATGATAAATTTGCATTGTCTTCCACATTCAAGTGCATCAACTGAACGAATTTTTTCTCAAATAAATTTAAATAAAACAAAAACGCGAAATCGTTTAGATAATGATGTGTTAAATGGAATAATGTATACCAAAGACTTAATTGGTACAAACAATTGTTACGATCTCTCCTTATTAGATACTAATAATAAGATATTTACATACTTTAATAGCAGTATTTATGAAAGTAATAAATAATTATATAAGGTGCAATAATATAAAAAAAGGAATATATAATACTGTTAAGAATTTTAAATTTATTTTATATAAAGTTTAAAAATACTATATTACTTAAACGATTATAAAAAAATATTGTTTATTTAATATTTATATACGTATAGAGATATATGTTCCTTATTTTCATTTTATAATAAACTTTTCATTGTCTTTATGTGTCAAGTTTATTGCTAATAAAATATTTTTATAAAACTAATAGTCATTATTCGATTTAAATCCTACATTTGGTACTCGATTTGTCTTACCATGTGTATGCTTATGTTGTAACTGGTAACTTATGCAATAAACCGTAAAAAATTGACCAATCATATTCCATCATTCTTCTCACATTCGACTGTGATTGGTCAGTTTCTTGCGGTTTATAGCATAAGTTACCAATACAGCCTGTATACACATGGCTTTAGAGAATAAAATCCTGTAATGTACGTAAAACGTAAACTATTATATTATATAGAATTTATCTGGAAGAAGTCGAACTTTAATTGAAACGCTAAAAATATATTATTAGGATATAATACAAATCTATTAAAATCTTAAGAAATTTTAAGAAATTTTAGCACTATGTATAAGAATTTTCTTTTTTAGCATCTGGCAACACTGCGTAACACTGAGCAAAGACTTTATTACTGCATGGAAGTCGGCGGTACACATTTTGAACATTTAATAAAATAAAAGTTGTTTTCAAAACTGAATTTGCATTTTATTGTACCTGAAACTTCGAAACGCATTTTCTCGGAAACTATTGACTCAAATTAAAAAAAACAAACACGGTTGTAAAGAGAATCAAAAGACCTTTAATATGATATACCATTCGACTCCTGTTGCCATTTAAGATTTTTGAGAGGGTTGTCACCCCCTTAGAGAGTTAGCCCAAAGTGGGTTAATTTATGACAAGGACCTGTCCCCCTCGAAAACAAAATTGACCTGTCTCGGCGTTTTTCGAAAAAATCACTACATTTCACAATAATCCTGGTGAACACTTTTCGTTGGGACACCCTGTATATATACAGGGTGTCTCAAAATCACCGGACACCGTTTCACTGACAGATTCTGTTGAACATTCTAAGACGAAAACTCTTATGCGAAAATGTCGAGGCTATAATAGTTTTTAAATGGGAAGCACTTAGAGTTGACCAATCAGTCTGTGGAAATTTCGCGCGCTCAGACATGGCACATCGCACAGCAAGTAAAGGTGTCCTTATACATTGACTCATTAGATTTTGACACAATTGTGCATGCGACAAGGAAATTACTTTTAAGTTTTATCTGTGATTGTTTAATTTATTATACATTAAGATTAATGCCAGCATTACGGAACATCAATCAATACATATGTCAAATGAAATGCGTCACAAACTGACGCGTGACTTTTCTCGTATGGTAAACATATTCAAATTGTCAATCGATAATTTTATATTACTATGATAAAGTAGGAAGAAATAAATAATAACGTATAATAATAACGTAGAGTTTTCCTACATCGATAATTGCATAGAGCAGTTTGAATATGTAAAATCGGTAAAAGTCAAGAAATGTCTTAATTATTTATCCAATTTTAATATGTGTTTATAAACTATAAGTTGTCGACACATGTCTCCAGTAATTACGATAACATATCAAAGGACAAGAGAAATAGAGTTATAAATTATATCGAAATAAAAATGTTTTCAGAATTCATAAACTTAGACATACCGTTCTTTTATGAGTAAGACATTTTACGATTATTTGAATATTTTATTTCGATAAAAAGATAACTAATTTCATAACTCATTTTTCTCATTTTCATATGTACGAGCATGATGTCTACGAACAACAAAATCTTTCTTGACTGACACAATGGATCCTATATCTCGTATCGATCCGATTTATCAAACGCAAAAATACGTTACCATTTGGAAATATCCGTTCTAAAAATATTTCAAAGAGTATTCAAAATATGTAGATCAAGAAAAGTTTAATTTAATAGAAGGACCAAAATTAGTATATCAAGAAGATTGTAATTCAATTTTTGACATAGAAAATAATGCTTCATCTTCTGCAAAAGCAGTTACTGCTTCATATGCTATATCGCGCCTTATTGCTAAACATTCTAAGCCGTATACGGAAGGTGAATTTATAAAAAAATGCCTTATCGAAGCCGTAAAATTATTCGGAAATTCGTTAACTCTTTCAGAAGCTTCGAGTATTCCATTGAGTAAAAAAACTGTAGCATCGAAAATTACTGACATCGCTTCTTCCATAGAAGAAAAATTAAAATATTTATTAGCAACGTGCTCGTATTTTTCGTTGTGTCTGGACGAAAGCACCGATAATCGACATGTGAGCCAGTTGAGTATTTTTGCTCGAATCGTACAAAACGATTTTTCATGTCGAGGAGCTCTTAGATTTCGTACCATTACATGACACAACAACCGGTTTAGATATTTTCAGAGCCGTTGAACAAACACTTTAAAAATTAAATACCGACTTTTCCAAATGTCGACTATCGTTACTGATGGCGCAAAAGCGATGACTGTTTCGAAAACGGGATTCTTTGGCCAAATAAAGCAGCGAGTTTTAAAGTTCGCTCTTATTCATTGTATCATTCATCAGGAAGCATTATGTGCAAAAGCAGTTAAACTGTGCACCGCAATGCAAACTGTCGCTAAAATTATTAATGCAATTAAAGGCGGTCACAAATTTCTTAATCATAGAAAATTCCAATCCTTTCTAGAAGAACATAACGCAATTTATACAGATATACCTTTATATTGCAAAGTTAGGAGGCTCAGTGCCGAAAAATGTTTAGAGAAATTTTTTGCGCTAAGAAAAGAAATCTTCATTTTCTTGCAAGAAATGTCTCTTGCAAAATGTGACGATTTTAAGTCCTTCGTTGAAGATTTAGATTTTCTTTCTGAACTTGCTTTTATTGCTGATTTAACTTCTCATTTAAATCATTTAAATCTGAAACTGCAAAAGGCAAATCAAATCATTTCTGAATTAGTAAGTCATATTGACTTATTCCGCAAAAAATTAGTACTACTAAAAAATCATTTAGAAAGCGATATATTTCATTTTTATCCATCTTGCCAGATTCTCTTTACAGAACATGGCAAAGATTGTAATTTTTAGAAACATCTCCACATAATTGATTCGTTAATAGCTTAGTTTGATACGCGTTTCGGTGATTTTGAAACGCTTAGAAAAGATTTTATTTTTTTTGAGAATCCTATCACAGTTCTAATTGAGAAACAAAATTTAGAGCTTCAAGCAGAACTTTGCCATTTGCAAAGTGATTTATCTCTCAAAACGCGGCCGGAAAAAGGGATAGACCATTTTAAGATTTTAGATGCATCAAATTATTCAAAACTTGTAAATTTCGGGCTTCGAATTTTCTCGATGTTTCGGTCCACATATTTGTGTAAATGCTCCTTTTCGAAATTGAAATATACAAAAACTGACAAACGTTCTTCCTTGAGTGATGCATCTTTATCTTCGCTGATGCGAACTTCTTCTTCTAATATTCCCGTAGATATTGCGTCTCTTGTAAATTCATGTAAACGGCTTAGAAAATCGAATTAATATTTATTCGGTGTTTTTGTATTAGCTTTGCATTACTTTTTTTATCAGCTTTGTATTAACTTCTATAAAATTTTTCTTTCCACACGAATCATTGTTGTTGTCCTCTTTAGTGGAATAGGCCTACTGGGAAAACCACTTTTAAAAAAACGCATCAACAATAGTACCTCATAGGTGATGTGGAAACCTATTGTCTCCTAATAATATTATAAGTATAGTTTTTTATATATAATTTTTATAATTTTTAAAATATAGTTTTTATGTATAATTATGCAGCAAGAGTGTCTTCTTTTAATTGAAATGTATTTAAATATATTCATATCTCAATATATATTGCAAAAATAAATAACATGATTTTACATAAATTGTTATGTAACAGCGCGTTAAGAGCTTTAAATAAAACAAATATTTTAAATTATTAAAAAACACATACGTAATTAATAATAGAATAATAACTGTTTGTTATTATTAATACAAAATAAAATATTGAATAAAAAATTTTAATGAGAACTTTTGCTATTAGAATTAAAGATTAGAGAATTGTGCTATTACGTTTGATAGGTACATACGTTTCTGAGACTAAGTGTTGCGCTCCTTAGTTACGAGCGGCAGGCGCTGCGTTGCTAAGGCGCGAGCGGTAAGTGGGGAGTAAGTGGCGTGCGTCTCGGAATCGGGCCGAAAGCAGTGATGCCAGATTCGGGACGCGCAACATGCCACACTGAAGTAGTGGGGATACAATACACAAGCGAGAATCGTGTCGATGTGCGCTCGACGCTTCGGCAAGCTTCGGATAGAAGAAGAGGAAAGAAAATCTTTTCTGTCTCTTTTCTACCAAGCAGGCAACGAAGGCGACGGGCGACGATGGTTCGATGCTTGCTTCTCGCGATACGCGTGATAGTTTTTTTTTCACAGCCTTTCGTATAATATATTTAACATTATAAAAAAATATTCCTTTATGTAAAAATAAATACAAATATTAAATTATTACATACACATATGTATATTGTACATACATATACACGATATACGAGTGCCTACATGTATGTGTGTATATATACGTAAATATTAATTAAAGTTTTATATGAATGCAATTTTTATGATATATTTATTATCAACAATGTTAAAATATAAATATTTTTAATGATATTTTAAAGATAATAATATTTATCGCAATCTTTTAAATGATATTTTGTTGAAAGTTATACAATAATTAGTTGTAATATTATGAGCGTTTCAAATGAAAAAGATCATCTTTCCTTCAACTCTCGATAATTTGGCAACAAATCGCACAGCGATCAACAATTATATAAATTAAAGAGCATCCGTGACCCACGGAATTTTTTGTTCAATCATATTACATATCTTAGAAATGATATAATAAAATTTGTATTATATATATATATATATAGTACAAATAGAAAATTGCAATAAAAGGATAAGAATAGGACAGGATAAGATGTTTATTATAATAGTGGTCTTCCACACCACCCTAAGAGGTTCCACTAATGGCGCGTTAGGTTTTTTTATAGTGGACCTTCGCCAAGAGCCCTATTCTACCACATCATATTACATGTGACGAAAGAGAGAGAGAGAAAGAATGACTATATTTGCAAGTGCGATGTCCTTTACGAACAGAATATTTTTTACACACCTATTTAATTTACAGGTGTGGTGTCCTTCACGAACAAAATATTTTTTACACACTTATCTTATTTAAAAGTGTGGTGTCCTTTACGAACAAAATATTTTTTACACACCTATTTAATTTATAGGTGTGGTGTCCTTTGCGAACAAAATATTTTTTACACACCGCTCTCGTTCATACGTGGTATCCTTTACAGACATATTTTTTTATACAATTGTCTCATTTACAGATATATCAATAGAAGACGAAGGAACTGCAATATCATTAATATCTGCAGTATATAGTGTAAGGTTGTTTTTCTTTTTCTTTTCAGAATTTGTATATAAATTATCCGCCGACATAAGAGATAAATGCTTTTCATCAATTTTCATTTGTAAGGCTGTTTCCTCCCTCGCCTTCAACGCTGACTTGAATACGCAAGTAGCATTTACACAGGTCGACGAAAGTCTGTTTCGTTTTTTGTTTTCAAATCAGATAAAACTGAAAACGTTCTTTCTGGATCAGCATTTGAGTTGGGAAGCGATCTAATCGCATTCAAAAGTGATCTTAAATTAGGATACTTGCAATTAGTAATATTATTGGATTGACATTTTAAAATTTCCTTCCACATATTATCAAAATTTAATTGTGAAAGATTCTGTTTTTCTTTAGTACTAAAATCAGAATTTAATGCGAACCATTCTTTTTTTAAGCCATCTTCATCAAAACCACCTAGAGTTTTTGTGATAAAAACAACGTCATTAAAAGATGTTTCTCTATTATCGTCAAACAAAGATGGTGGTTGAAAAACTTTTAATTTATATAAAAATACATCATGAACCGCTAATCTTTTTTTAATTTCTTCGGCAGCAGTTATATAAAATTGCAAACAATTTTGTCGAATACTTGTAATAACATCTGCATGTCCTTCCTTTACTAAGTTTTGAAGATATTGTTCACATTCTGATCCTAAAGTAATATCGTTTAGAGATTTATGATTTTCTTTTTCATGAAATGTAACATTTGAAAGTAAATGTTTTAATAACTCCGGTTTCAAAAAGTGTTCGCAAATTTTTATGAGAAAATTAACAGATTTAAATACATATAAATTTCAAACGGGCTATTAGAGCCAAACGCGGATGGTGGTGCGTCGATTTCAGTGAAAAATTTAATTTTTTCACTGAAATTATTAGCTGTGCACAAGGCACAAATTTTTCTTTGGTACGATACCAAGTAATTAATTGAATTAATTCTCATTACTTTGAGATTTTTAATTCCGATAAACCCCTCTAACCCCCCCTAAAGAATCATAGGCGAGAAAAATATCGGGGCGAAGTCGCTGAATCGGGAAATTAAATTTATTGAAAAAATTTAAAACATTTTAAAAATAGAAAATAGGCTTTTATATCCACATTTTCTATGAGAGACAATAAATATTTTTCAGACTTCGATTTTTCGCTAATAACCGTTTCACGAAGAAAATATTTTATCGTATCCCACGATTCAAGAAGTCTCTCAATACTGAAATAATGCGAAAGCCATCGAGTGTCGCATAATTTTAAAATTTTGCGATTAGTTTCTTGGAAACATTCAGAAAATTCATTAAATATAGCTGAACGCTTTGGACTAATATTAATATAATTAATAATTTTTTAAAGAAATTCATCGCAAAATACGGGCATTTTAGCGCATGCAGCGTGCGCAGCCAATGCGGCAGAATGGCAAGAACATGCAAATGTTATTAAATTTTTACATTTTTCTTCCAGTTTTTTTTTAGAAGATAAATGTTTTCCTGTCATCACTGATGCATTGTCACATGACAGAGCAAGGATATTTGAAAATGGAATTTGAAGTTTGTACATTTCAGACTGGAATGCATTAAATAATTTTTCCGCACTGCTCTCTCTTGCATCAATATTAATTAATTTTACTAATTGTGACCGAACATCTAAAGTCTCGGAATCAACATATCTAACAAAAAACGTCATCCATTTTTCGTTACATATATCGGATGTTTCATCAAAACAGAAAATTTAACATTCTGAATGCTATTAGCTACACGTTTTGTCTCAACCGGACACAAAACATTCGATATTATATTTTTGCATTTTGTTCGACCCATGCTCATGCTTTGCAATACATTCGAATCTTTTCCTATTTGTTGAAAAAAATTGAGAATTTCTTTTGCAGTTTGATGAGGTATATTTTTCTCAGTAATTAGTGCGGCATATCGTATTTCCGCAGATTTTTTCGCTCATCAAACGACAAAAGTGACTCATCATTTTGCGCATTCAAATCTTCGTTTGTTATTTTACTTTTTCCACATTTATTTTTGTAAATTTTAGATTCTGCGTGTCGATACATTTGTGATAGACCACCAGCAATTGATCTATCACAAATCGAACAAAAAAATGAGTTGGCGTCATTTGGTACTTCGCGTAACCATAATTTAAATTCTTCTATTTCTAACCATTGTTGTCTACATGTTTTTTTATATTGTTTTTTTTTCTTGCAAATTTACAGTATTAATATCAATTGAAGCATTTTCTTTCATATTATTTTTGTGACACGCAGAATCAGCATGTCTTACAATATGCGAATTGCACGAAAAATTTTTATTACACACGATACAATGAAAAAGACTATCATCAAAGGATACTTTGCGTATCCAAGATTGAAATCGAGCATCGTTAAGCATCTGAAAAGCTTCGCTTAGGTTTCTTTTTCAATATATCGCACATTTATACACGATGCAAAAAATGAAAAAAAATGTAAACTAAAAAGTGTATAAATAAAATAAGAAGAATAAAGAGATGAAAATATAATAGAAATTGAACGACTTACAATTGAGATTCAACTTGGATGTCAATTTCTTGAACGCACAAATTTCACAAGCACGTAAAAAATACGTTCACTCGTGACAATAGCGACAAGCTATGCTGTGCGCTTGCGACCAATAGCGACAAGCTATGCCGTGCGCTTGACAAAACAATTGAAGATACTATACAGATAGTAGCGTACTGCACGAGACGCAACATGTCACGTAAGTAAAAAATCAAATTATTATTATTCATATTGTTTAGAAGTATAGACTTAAATTTTTGGCTTTCCTTTCTTCATCATTTGCACATAATAAGCAGTTTATTAACATTGTAACACATATATTTCAATAAAACCATGTATGTGTGTACTAACAATAAGAGAAGTAGGTTATAAAAGTAGTGTTAATATAATTCACACATATTACACGCGTACACACACACGCGCACGCACGCACGCGCACGCACGCACGCACATGTATATATAAATATACAGGGAGTATCTATCTTAAATGTGGGCCGCTACTTCAGGAGCGTATTCTACTCATCAAAATGAGCATTCATATAAACATATGTTCAAAAATGTGTCGTTTTCACATTACAGTCATGTTTAAGTTGAAACTTAAGATAATTACAAAGCGTGTTATTTTATTTCCAATAATACAAAACAGTAGAAAATAAAAGTTTCAGGTTTCCATGACAATGTAAGTGTGTCCTTCCGATATTAACAAACATAAAACTAAATTATTTTTGGACACGTTTATATAAATTTTTCGCTCATTTCGATGAGTAGAATATGCTCCTGAAGTAGCGGCCCACATTTAAGATACACCCTATATATGATGTGACGTTGCCGTCCCGACGCGCGTCTATCCCACCCTAATCGCGGGGCAAGGGCTGAGCGGCCGCGCCACGCGAGAGAGTACGAGAGCCGAACCAAAATTCCGGAGAGACGAATGCGATAAAACGACAATTATTATAATTAATTCGCGTTTATTTTTATATTTTTTTTTATGTATCGCGGCAGCCTTGTTGCGAGGATTTCGATGTCGATATTAAGGAGAGTTGACGAAAAGGAAAAAGTCTTGACAACAACCTAGGAGCTACAAAAACGAGCAAACAGGGGAGAATAATATTTGTCGAGACCATCCGGACAAAGTCGCCGTTAACAGACGGAGAGCGCGGATCCTCGCGATCACCCAGGACCGCATAACACGAGCGAGAGGAAGTCGCCCGGAAAATCGCAAGAAGAGATTTCCAAACTGCAATCTGGCGAGGCCGGACCGGGAATCCATGCACAGCTACGAGTTCCCGTTGACACAAGTTCGAATCGGCCTTAAAATAAGGCTGCCGGCCATTAATAATCAGGAGAGCGACAATTAACGATTCGGGCGCCGTAGCTCTACATACGGCCTTGAATGAGTCGAGGGGCGGCGATAAATCACGCGACGCCGTAATTGGGTCAACGCGCGCACCCCCGTTCGCGCAGGATTGATTCGCGATATCGTCCCGAAGGAATAGATCCTTCACTCTCGTATCAACCGTGTAACGTGGTGGCGTGCCCGTTCGAGAGCCCTGACGAGGCAAAATCAGTTATTGCGATTGCCGAACTAAAGACGAGCTATCGAGAAGGAAGTGAGCGACCCCAAGGGACCGAGATTCCAACGGTGAGGCTACCCGTATGATCGTTAGCTAAATATTACATTTTGTAACGTCCGAGTCTCGACCGCTCTGACGTCTTTGCGAGTTCTTGGTGCTTTTATGATGTTTTGCGTGGGCCCTTATTCTCTTTCGCGATCTAGTGTTAGCGAGTGACCGACGTCAAGCGGCGAGAGCTTCGAGACTGTAGTCCTGTAATTGATTCGCAAAAAGTAATCGTCTCTCCGAAATTCGGTCGGGTATTGCGTCGCGCCTTTTCCGTTGTCGCGTATTTGTAATTGCGTATGTCGTGTAATAATCGATTCGTCGTTGTATCGTGTGTCCCGTTATTGCGTAAATTAAGAATCTGATTCTTGTCGTGTGAGCGTAGTGTGTGTGGAAAGTGCGAACAGAATATCGCGAGCGAGAGAGCGTGCGTCGCTCACGAACACCGGTGAGCGCGAGAGCGAGAGCGAGAACAAGTGCGCGCGCGAGAGAGAGAGAGTAAGCGGTATTGCTGCCGCCCGACGGATATCGATTTCGCCGTCGTAAATTGCGCGTTATTTTACATCAACGCTTTTGTCGCGAGATTCTCGATCCTCCTTCTAGTATGTCGTGCCTGTGCAGGTCTCTCTCGCTATTGTATGGGAGCATCGCTTTCTGAAAACATATTGTTAATTAGGCGAAAAGTCGTTAAACAACCGAACTTGCGTCACTCGCGTATGAATTACGGCCGCGCTATTGTTATCGAGTTCAATCCGCCACATCTAGATCATTATACCGCGATTATTAATGTTGCCGCCGTCTCATTGATTTCGTGTGATATTGCATTGCCGAAAAGTTATGTTAATTTTGGTCGCGGTAACTCAGTTTTTGGTTTATGATTTTTGTACCGGTTTCTCTTATTATTATGTTACCCGACTTCATTTATAATTCTCTTTCTGTTATTATCAACGAATATGTTGTCGCCCTGAATGTCTTTATTGCATTGTACTGAGTAATTCTGATTTCTGGCAAATCTCTTGTCGTATTATTTTCATGTAAATTCTCTTGCTTGATAATTAGCCTAATAATCAGCCTTATGTCTTTTTCTCATCTCTTTTCATATCATCAATCAATATTAATTGGCCTCACATTTTCTTCTATATAATTGAGATCTAATAAATATGATATTATTTTGCCAGGATACTATCGCGTCCATTATTTTCGTGTTTGTGTTTCGTCACCTGTAATATTCTCCTAATTCGGCCAATTTCGCGTGTTAAATTGTAATTTAGTTATTTCGCGGCAAAACCTCCCTGTCCCTCTACCGTTAGGAAAGCTAACCGGCTCATCGGCCACGATTTCGCGTTGGATATTGTTTGTCGCGAATTGACGCGTGCAAGATCGCGTCTGGCGCCCCACCTCTAGTCTCTTTCGCGTGTCGCGTAATCAAAGGCCATTTGTCCGCTGCGGTACGCGCGGAACACCTTAAAACCGAGTTCCCCTCGCGTATTCAATAAAACTCTTCCAGTTTTTTTTGCCAACCACCACTTATTCCCCGTTTGAGCTCCGAACGGGAAAAAAAGTCGTCGCAATATATATATATATATATATATATATATATATTGCGAAAATATATATATATATTATTAAGAAAATATATATATATATTATTAAGAAAAAGTATGTAATTTGCAACATGCAGCTGCATACTTTTTTTTAAAGCAACTATGTGTTTTTTTACACCAATTGATTGGTCTCATTAGTCTGTGAATAAAAGTATTAAGGTAAGATTATCGAAAACTGAATGTATTACACGATATTTGGTATTTTATGTCGAAATACTGTAAACTTCAAGCCTTATAACTCGAAAAGTACTTAATGAAAAAATAACTCATTATAGTGTTTTGGAAAGCTCTCGAGATAAGCTACAAGAATATGCATTGAAATATAGGGGGTTCCATTTAAGAAAACATCGATGACATTGACCTGACCTTCAATAGGTCACTCAAGGTCTAGTACATATTTTCATCATCTGTCCCCCTTCAAGTCCTACAACTTTTGTCTGAAACATTTTTCCGTATCTTCCAAATTTTTCGAGATATTTGCGTGGATTGATTAAAATGGTCCACCCTGTATATAAATGTATATATATATATATATACACAGGGTGTCCGATAATTATTGACACACCCGAAGTGTGAAGGTAGATTGGCTCAATCTGAAAAGAAAAGTCCTGTACCATTTTGCTAAATTCGCAATAGTTATTGCGTTATTAATTAATATATCTGCTAATGAGCGCGTGGGAAGCGGTAGGCCGGAATCGATAGGCATGTAAGATAGCTTATTTGTTTACATCTCTTAGCAACAAATATCACACGTCGCTCGCCGCTCGCTGCGTGACTCCACCTCTCGCTCAGATAATGCTTTTATTGCTAAGAGATGTAAACAAATAAGCTATCTTACATGCCTACCGATTCCGGCCTACCGTTTCCCAAGCGCTCATTAGCTCAGATATTTTAATTAATAACGCAATAACTATTGCAAATTTAGCAAAATGGTACAGGACTTTTCTTTTCAGATTCAGCCAATCTACCTTCACTCTTCGGATGTGTAAAAAATTATCGGACACCCTGTATAATTTATAGCTGCTTAAACTTACACATATTTCTCTTAACACATGCATATACATACAGAGAGCCTTATTTTTCAAACCTAGATTTTTATTGATTAAATAATTAATAAAAGTAATTATTAAATTAAGTAATTAATTAAATTATTTTGATTAATATTTAAATTAATTATAATTAATTATAATTAATTATATGATTAATTTTTTTAAAATTATTTAATTAGTGCATTATTTTTTAGTGCATATTAAAAACTATATACTAATTTTTACAGGAGATATCATACAGCACTTGCTACAGCAACAAGCTGAAATGCAGCAACAGCTGCAAGATCTGAAGCAGCAACAGCAGCAGCGGCAGCCGCCAGAGCAGCCCCCGGAAAAACTACCAGAGCAGCCCCCGGAGCAGCCCCCAGAGCGGCCTCTGGAAGAACAGCCGCAGGAGCAAGGGCCGCAAAAGACAAAAGGTATGTATCTTTTTATTTTCTGTTATTAAATTATTAATTTATATACATTAATGTAATAATTTATATGCATTATATGATTGTTATTAATTTATGTGTTTATTTTTCAAAAAAGGACGTGGAAGATCGCGTGGCCGCTGGTATTACCAGCGGGGCGCCAGAGGCGGCCCAACTAGGCCGTATAGAGGCGTGGTCGGAGGAGCTGGGGCGGCCGAGGCAATCAAGGCACCCGGGGCGGCCGGGGTGGCTGGAGTGATCGGCAGGGTCAAAGTGGCCCAATTTATATTAATATATAGAGATATATATGTATATATATATATGTATATATATATATTAATAAAAAAATTAATTCAAAATAAAAAATTTTTTGTTTTTAAATTATAAAAATTTATGTTCTCCTCTCTCCTTTCCTTCTCGCCTTTATGCAGTAAATCCATTTTAACCTATTGTGACTTCTGTGTTTCCATTTACATAGTCTCCCTCTCTCCCAGTCTCCCTCTCTCCCTCTCTCCATCTCTCCCTCTCTCCCTCTCTCCCTCTCTCCCTCTCTCCCTCTCTCCCTCTCTCCCTCTCTCCCTCTCTCCCTCTCTCTCTCTCTCTCTCTCTCTCTCTCTCTCTCTCTCTCCCCCCTCATGTAATATGATGTGGTAATAAGGTTTACTTTTGCTCCTGGCAAAGGTCCACGCCTGTAAATTAAATAGATGTGTAAAAAACATTCTGTTCGTAAAGGACATCACACCTGTAAATATAGTCATTCTTTCTCTGTCGCTTTCATCACATGTAATATGATGTGGTGGAATAGGGCTCTTGGCGAAGGTCCACTATAAAAAAACCTAACGCGCCATTAGTGGAACCTCTTAGGGTGGTGTGGAAGACCACTATTATAATAAACATCCTATCCTGTCCTATTCTTATCCTTTTATTGCAATTTTCTATTTGTACTATATATATACATAGTACAAATTTTATTATATCATTTCTAAGATATGTAATATGATTGAACAAAAAATTTTGTGGGTCACCGATGCTCTTTAATTTAAATAATTGTTGATCGTTGTGCGATGATTTGTTGCCAAATTATCGAGAGTTGAAGGAAAAATGATCTTTTTCATTTGAAACGCTCATAATATTGCAACTAATTATCGTATAACTTTCAACAAAATATCATTTTAAGATTGCGATAAATATCATTATCTTTAAAATATTTATATTTTAAGATTGTTGATAATAAATATATCATAAAAATTGCATTCATATAAAACTTTAATTAATATTTACGTATATATATACACACATACATGTAGGCACTCGTATATCGTGTATATGTATATACAATATACATATGTGTATGTAATAATTTAATATTTGTATTTATTTTTACATAAAGGAATATTTTTTTATGTTAAATATATTATACAAAAGGCTGTGAAAAGAAAACTATCACGCGTATCGCGAGAAGCAAGCATCGAACCATCGTCGCCCGTCGCCTTCGTTGCTTGCTTGGTAGAAAAGAGACAGAAAAGATTTTCTGTCCTCTTCTTCTATCCGAAGCTTGCCGAAGCGCCGAGCGCACATCGACACAATTCTCGCTTGTGTATTGTATCCTCACTACTTCAATGTGGCATGCTGCGCGTCCCGAATCTGGCATCACTGGCCGAAAGTTGCAAGTAAATCCCAGCACTGGAATATAAGAACTCGCGCTTTGCATGGGCCGATACGCTTACATCGCTCCGCCTCGCACGCACCGCTCCGTGCATACCGCTTACCGACTCTGCGTCACGTTGCGCTTCGCACCTCGTTTCACACTAGCAAGTAAGCTTCATAACCGTTCCGCTTATCGCAAGTATTGCCAGCGCACACCGTCCGCCTATCTGGCCAACACTGTACATACTGTATATACTCTTCTCATTAATAAAGAACTTCGATCACGGAATCCGAGTGTTTTTTGTAAGCTTGAGTCTCTCCTTCTCTCGAACCCTGACGGCGAACCGATTCGCGCGTCGAGAAAGGCGACCGCGTTACATATGTAAGAATCAAACGTTATTATAAATTTATTATTACATGTTTTTTTTACATATTATTTTGTAGATGGTGTTACTTCAAAATAATATTTTTTGTAAGAAAAAGATTTACAATTATGCAACGGGTTTTTCAACTCTACATCTCATCTTGCCCCGCACACACACACACACACGCACGCCCGCACGCACGTCCGCCCGCTTGCACGCCCCCCGCCCGCACGCCCCCCGCCCGCACGCCCGCACGCACCCATTACCTTATTTTGTAAAAAATTAATTTTACAGCATATAATAAATTTTTATTTATTATAGTTAGTTGACAAAATTTTTTGATATCTATTCTGGAAAATTAGAACTATTATTTTGTATGTACAATTAAAATAACACTCTGTTTTGTATAGAGTTAAAATGACATTTTGTAGAGCAGTTTTTTACAGTATTAAAAGGACACTATTTTGTATAGTGTTAAAATAACATTAATTTGTAAAAAAATTAACTTTACAGCATAACATAAGTTTTTATTGTTAGTTAACAAAATTTTTTAATACTTATTCTAGAAAATTAGAACTATTTTGTACAGTTAAAAGGCACGGTAGAGTCTTGCGCCAAGTAACGCGCAGCAATAGCAAGGCATCCCGGGTATCTATACCGCGAATCGGATAGTTGAAAATACCTTAGATTATCATATCTGAATAACAGCTGAACCGATCGAATTCTTAATAGGCTCAATGAATAGCTTGAATCTCAGTTATATAAAAAAAGTGTCTATATTTTTGCTCTACGTGTTCTGTAACCAGAGATATTACGATGCAAAGTTCCAGTGTGAAAATTTATGTTTAAAAAATGTCACATCATTATTCGCTCAAGTCCTTAATGCGCATGCGCGAAATCTTGTACGGTTGGAGCAATCGACATAAGATTGCGTTAGTGTCGCTTCGTGATATTCCAAATACGAGAGCGCTGTGGTCATTCGTCCCGAGCGCACGTCTTCTCGGGCTGTGTTTCATCTTGCGCATTTTTTAGTACCGGTGTCTAAGCAAGTGTGAAATTTGTTCTGCGGTACTTTCCGCTGTTTTTGCCTGCTTATCAAAAGGCGTAGAGTCTTTGTATATTTATCCGCTCTTGCCAGAGCCTGGAATTAAATAAAAAGTTTTCAGAGGGGGGACTGCCCCTTCCCTCGTCAGAATCGGACTTATATAATGAAAACAATATCTATTAGCCGGTTTCGTTCAGCCGGACATTAATAACGTATCTAAGGATGATATTATGGATTTTGTGTTAGAGAAATCATGTAACAAGAAAAGATTGCGTGAAGAAACGAGCGAGGACATGTTGGACAATATGGCGCCTCGTTCCGTCAAGTATGATGGAACAAGTACTACAACAAAAGGCCGGTAAAGAAAAGCTGTGCTATACAAGCTTCTGAGGAAAGATCCGTAGTGAAAATCTCTTGGAAAAACATTTGCCTCTCCGTTGACAATAAGGCAGAATCAAATATATCAGACCCACCTCCAGGAAGCATGTACGATAAATACAGCGGTCCTCCGTATGAAATATTTATAAAAAGAATTACTATTCGCAAAGACAAGAAACAGATTCCCACTCTAGAAATTCTCGCAGAATTAATGGCATAAGAAAAAACAGAACTGAAATTCACCCACATAGCCCCTCCATTCTCGTAATACATAAAAAATCTCATTTGATTCGAGATCGGCCGCTAATAATTCCCTTATAAATAAATATTTAAAAGAGCTGGGTTTCACGGCTTTTATCCCCAGATACTTACTTGTGAGGAGAGGTGTCGTCCAGGGAATTCCGCTGGATAAGCCAATGGAAGAACTCGTTGAAGAGGTTAACAAAAAACAAGATCAAAGTCGAACAGAATCAAAGTCTTCAGGGCTTTCAGGCTAAAAAAAAGATAAGGAGATTAGGAAATGAGTGGACTCCGCATCAGTATGCCTGGAATTCAGTGAGAAGGACCTCCCTAATCACGTAATCGTTTACAAAACTTGACTACGCGTTTCAATCTATATTCCACAAATAAGATGTTACAGATGTGGTCGTTTTGGTCACATTAATAAAATTTGTAAAAAAGAAGAATATGCCTCTCGTGCGCTGAGAAACATGCCTTCGTGAAAAAAGTCCCATGCCAGTCACAGAAGAAGTGCGTAGTGGCCCGCACAGCACGCTGGACAGGAGCTGCCCAGCATTTACAAAAGCCGGGGAGATAATAAGGATGATGGTGATGGAAAACATCTCCTACTCACAAGGGAGGTCCACCTGAGTGTAAATTTGTTTATCAATTTCGTTGGTCTTAGCTAATAAAGCAACTTTAAAAGTATGACATGCCAAGTCCATAGGCCAATGTAACGCCTAATAACCGGGAAATAGGCCCAGGAACATTCGACTGGGCTGGGCGCACAGCGCCCTCTCCCAGGGCACCATTGCTTACTTTCTAACTCAATGTATCGAATGCACACGTCAAACGTTATATAAATGGCCCTTTAGTTGAATGTGTGAGGCAATGCCCACTTGAACCGCGTGGTGCTGCAGGATCGGTTCTGTATGTCTCGTGTTCGAACTGTCGCGCCACCACTGATATGTGTGAAGCTGTGAGTGGCCGTTGACTTGCTCTTATCTCATTCTAGCTGCACTTATAGTCGAACATGTTTATCTCTGGCTTCGATCGACCACATCTCGTCATTTCAAACGACTCTTGAGGCCATTTTCTGGTTACTCAAGTACTTCACAACTTGCGTCCCGTTGGACTACTGGTTGTTTCCACTATTCGTATCTTACCGTCAAGATAACGTAATTCTTTAAAATAAAATTTCTATTTTGCAACTTACTTTAATACTTCAACTTTATGTTCCATTTAGGCTAATTCTGTTCAATTGGACTTTATCCTCGTATTCTTATCGTATCCATATATTATTTTATCATATTCATATCCTTAATCTTCTCATTCTGTGTTTGTAACCTTTATTATCCTTCATATCAATATCCATATTTTTATCCTCTTATTTTACTCTTATCCTACTCGTGCTATCTTTATATTCTTGTGGCAATGGCTTCCCAAGAATCTACTAAAGTTCCTCGCTATATTAAAATCGTGAACGTGATTGCTTTGCTTTGTCGCAAGCATGCAATTTCGCTTTCAACTCTTGAATTCATCATCAAGTCCGAATCGTACGAATTTGATTACTGTGGAAGGCTATCACTGCAGGATTGTAGTGCCAGTCCGACTGGGGCATTGCTCACACATTCAACTAAAAGGCCATTTATATAACGTTTGACGTGTGCATTCGATACATTGAGTTAGAAAGTAAGCAATGGTGCCCTGAGAGAGGGCGCTGTGCCCCCAGCCCAGTCGAATGTTCCTGGGCCTATTTCCCGGTTATTAGGCGTTACATTGGCCTATGGATTTGGCATGTCATACTTTTAAAGGTGCTATATTAGCTAAGACCAACGAAATTGATAAACAAATTTACACTCAGGTGGACCTCCCTTGTCAAAGGCTTTGAGGCTAGTCAACAAAACGTGAAGCAAAAATGATAATAGAGATGACCCAAGGATCATTGTGAAAAATGCACAGTCTTTCCCTACACTTCCTGCGACTAGAGTCCCTTCAATTTATGGAGAAAAGAAGCTTCAAAAGCGCTATGCCAAGGCGGATCTTCAAAATCAGAGATCAGATCTATGAAGCTTCCTATATTCGAAATCATAGGAAAAAAGACAATACTCATCCACAAGCAGATAATGGAATTAATTCCTTCTGTACCGGAATATGAACTTTTGTTGGAGAGGATTACTAGCACCATTCAATTACATGTTAAAAGTCTTATGTAGAGTAACCTTCACATTATTCATTTATTTTATTCGTTATGCCTCTTAAAATTATATAATGAAATGTTAGGAGTTTAAAACACAAAGTTGTAACGATCCACCCCCCGTGATCATTACCCGGCCGTCGATCTGCCGGAAGGCTGCCGCCCGGCGAACACCAGCCGGGCAAATGCAACGGCGCTATGCGCCCTTTTTTATACTCTCAGATATCGCGACCGAAGCGGGCCGTTATACGGCCGCTATACATCCAAATCCAGGGCCGTTGTCTCGGCGCTTCCGAGTCACGCCGAATTACGACGGAAAGCGCCGAGCGACGGTCCCTGCCGCACTACCGCCAAGGCCGCCCGAACGCCGCCGAATTTGTTCGGGAATAATTATAGACATTAACCGGTACAATCGGGCCCGACGATTAGAGCCAGAATTAACCAAACGAGCGGATTTCCCGGATAAAAAGAGCGGCCCGACACAAGGAAAGACACTCCAGTTCCTGCTCCGATCAGAGCCTGTACGGCGCCTGAACCAGAGCTCCGAACCCAGACAGCTTCTCCAAGGAAAGCGAAAACGGGGTTGGGCGCACCCAGCCTCCGCCGAGAGCTTGCGGCATTTCCTAAAGAAGCCTCCTAAACAAATCTCTTACCGAATACTCGAGGTCGGGCGCACCCGGTCTCCGCTGAGAGTTTTCAGCATATTCGAACGATCCTCGCAAGCAACGCAACGACAAGATTCTACCGGTAGGGAATCACCTGCCGCTGACGGGCGTTCCCGTCTAATCGTTGCCTCCATATATGCAATAATCCCGTCCTGCAATCCATAAGAACCGAAGCAAATATCACCGCGATTATAATATAAGCGCGCGCTCGAGCTCCGCGTCCACGCTCTCTCGTGCCCCGCGCTCTCGCGTCACGCGCTCTCGCGCTCCCGCGTGCCCGCACGCCCCGCGCCTACGCTCACGCGTATACAACTCGCACGCTCGGCATTTACACAGCCGAGGAACATACAAAAAACGCGACAACAACAAACCGACCCGTCGCTCAATTTCCGAGAACTTTAGATCACAAAAAGTCGACTGCATTAATGTACGATCGGATAATTAAATAAAGATTTCACCGCTCGATCCGATCCGTATGTTACAAACGCATAACGCATAACGTTCGCTACCGCGTTCACGAACACTCATTATACCCACATACACCGCAATACTACATACACGCATACACTGTTAGCACACTGTACCTTTATCTGTACACACACACATAATTTAATCACACTGTACATGCAAACACATTAGAATAATAAATCACATCTTTAATGAACTTCCGTGTTAATTGTCTCGTAGCCCTTTCCGGGCCCTGATCCCGGCTAGCGATTCCGAGCCGTCTCGCGAAAGCGGCACGTTACAAAGTAAATAAAATTAATGGTAAATTTTCAGATGCGGATATTTTCATCTTTTCGGAAACATGGTTGTCTCCTCTGGACAAGGTTCTTATTAAAGGTTTCGACTTGGTTAGAGAAGATAGGAGAGACCGAAATGGTGGTGTCGCCATCGGCATTAGATCAACACTGAAATACAAGATGATTAGATCCTAGTTTGACTTAAATGGCACGATTGAGACGTGTGCTAACAGGTTTATCGAATGAGATGAGGAACTGGTAATTGCTATCTTATATCGCCCACTAGGTGGATGTACGGTCGGCTCGAGAGATCTTAGGTAAAATTTTTTTCACAATTTTAAAGTAAAGTCATTTTTGGAGGGGATCTGAATATTCATTGCGCTTCATTGGGCAGTCTACACAGCTGCCCTTCTGGTAGCAACTTTGAGGAGGCGTTAGCTAATCTCGATTTTATTATTTGTAATGAAAATTACACACATTTCAATGTAAGTAATGGCTCAGGATCCATACTAGATTATACACTGGTTCACCCAATGTAAGTAATGGCTCAGGATCCATACTAGATTATACACTGGTTCACCCATAGGTCTTCGTAAATAAAATATTTTTCCAGATCTTTGTGGTAGTAACCATTACCCGATTTTATTGTCTCTTGATATGTTGGTTTCACTCAAGAATGTAGTCAGAAAGGCATCAAAGCTATATTCATTTAAGACAGACTACATTACGGGACAAGATAGAAAAAAGAATTCTTGAGTTTAATAAATTTGGGTTCAGTCACTCTCCCGTAAATGTGAAATACTCCTCCTTCATGTCGCTGATTGTGGAGTATCGAAGAGGCTACCCTAGGGCGTTTTATTAACCAATCTTCAAAACATAATAAATCTGAGCCCCATCTAAAGAAATCCAGGGCTCCTTGTCCCTGATGGGACTGAGATTGCGATAAATTAGTTAGGTTGAAAAAAGCTGCTTTCCTCAAATTCAAGTTTACAAAAAAAAAGGATATGATCAAATTTAAAATTGCTCAGTCTGGGACTAGAATCGGTTTAAGAAATATAAAAAAAAATTCCAGGAATTTTTTTGAGGACTTAAGGAAAGAGTCCGATCCCTCTTACATCTGGAATAAGATTAAGCAATTCAAAAATAGAAGACCTTACTCGGACTCCAGTAACCAATATTCCAGACCTCTCTCGAATTCTGTCTGATCAAGATGATTTCTTGGACCTCCCTTGGACGTAGCTAAAGACTGGCTTCCGAGAATCTATAATAAAATTTATTACTCCCGAAACTTCCCGGAGGAGTGGAGGAGATACTTGATGTTTTTCATCTCCAAATCAGGGGATAAGGAAACTTTAGACCCATCTCGCTTGCTTCATGTAAGGTCTTTGAAAAATTGTTATGCAACCGATTAACTTGGTGGTTGGAAAATAAGAATCTATTGCCCAGTTCTCAGTCTGAATTTAGGAAAGCTGAAGGTTGCATAGATAATTTGTCAATTCTATATTTAGAAATTTTTAGAGCTTTTTCTTCTGATATGTCTACGTCAACAGCGTTCCTTGATGTCAAAACGGCGTACGACAATGTTTTGTTTGACATTCTTATTAGTTAGCTAAGTAATTTGGGTTTTTAGAGGAATATATTAGTGGCATACAATGTCTTCCTTTCTCATTCGAGACAGGTTTATTGCAGGTTTGAAGAGATTGATGAAGTGGTCTGGGTATACAAAGGCCTTCATCAGGGAAGTGTCCTTTCCCTCTTACTATACGTTCTATATGTAAAGGACTTAGAAACTACAATTCCTAATAGATGTCGAATGATTCAATATACAGATGATATCGTTATATTTGCTAGTAGTAACTCTAATCCTGAAAGTTTGGGACTTGTCGAATGTGCCATTGAAAGCGTCACCTCCTCGTTAAATGAGTTAGGGTTGGATTTTTCAATCGAAAAAACTAAACTGTGTTTACAGAAAAGAGAGGACGATTATTCCGAACAGACTTCTTTGTATTAAAGTTAAAAATGAGATCATTTACTGCACTCCAAAAATTTCCTGAGTATCCAATTTTATAAACGTCGTAAATGGGATTCTCAGATTAATAAAATTATCAAAAACTGTCAAAGTCCACTAAGGATGTTAAGCTGTTTTAGAAGAACATGGTGGGGTGCAGAGAAGTATTTGATTGCTCTTTGCAGAAATGTATGTGCTTGTGACGTGAATTTTCTCTTTTTGTCTTCAGTAAGGTTTTTGAGAATGCATCTGACTTTACTGCCGAAAAAATTGTCAGCCAATCGACTTTTTAATTGATTACAAAAATTCGCATTATTTGAATCAATATCAAAAATTGTGCAGCTATCACTTTCCAATAATAATAATCGTAATATCGCTTTGCTGAATTCAGGCACCAATTTTTGCAGGAAGAAAAGATAGAACTCATTTATGCTTTCCTTTGTGCACTCTTCTTCATTACTGAAGTCAGTATTGTCGCAATCTTCAGAAATAAATTCCCATAACATCCTGTAGCAGTTGTCTGGACCTTTAGCTAGAAAATAATATTTCACTGCAGGCCAGCTATACACCAATCTGTCTATAGCTGGCATAAATAAGAGCCATCTTGTAGGGACATGGCGAAGAAGCTCTTTAAATTCAATTTGAGCGAACTTAAAACATTCTTTTAATTTCTTTGTTTTCAAGGCCGAGGAACTAAATTCATTGTATATTTTGATTACAATGTTTTTCACATCAACGCCTAACCCTTTTAGTGCGTACTTCACACAGTTATTTATTATATGACAATAGTAGTTTGCTTTAAAAATATGGTCATTTTCGGCCGTTAGCTTTTGATAAACAGAATTGTTTGCCATAGTTCACAGAAGCATTATCTGCACTATAAGCTAATTTAATTTAGATCCGGGCTGGCATCAATAGTAATTTTTTCTAGACATTTAAATATATCTTTAGATGTCTCGTCAGGATCTTCGTAAAAATTAATAATTTTTGACATATTCCATTCCTTTCGTGAAAGTATTGTACGGCAAATGGAAATGTTTTTATGTTACCAACGTTTGATGCATCTGAACTTACTGCAAAATAATGAGAGTCTTTCAAATCTGATGTATTTTTTCCCGCGAAAAGGGTCCTAAAACACCTTTTGTAATTGCTGACGCTTTAGTCCGACTACATGCTATTTTGGCGGCAACAGGGCTATCTGGAATAATTTTGCTGATATTTTTGGTTAAACAGTTCAAACTATTGTAACTTAAACCATACTTCACATTATGGAAGACAATAGCTATTTCTGCATTTGTGATTAAAGTTTCCTCCTTTGAAGCTTCTTTTATGAAAAAGTTGTTGATGCATCTTGCGGTCTTCTTAGACGATTCCAGTTTCTTATGCTTAGCAGAACTTGCGTAAATCTAAAAATTTCATAAATAAAAATATACAAACTTCAGAGTTATCTAAGTACACACAGATTGTTCTATAGAATAGAATAGAATCTTTAGCTTATTTATACTCATAATATCAAATTAATAGTCATGTCGCAACTTGGTTAAATAAGGCAATGATAAATAAACAAACGAAGCAACATTGTTGTTTTCGATTCACAATAAATTTGGTTACCCCTTAACGAAGCAGGGATGTTAAGGAAAAAAAGTAAAGATACTTACTGTCAGTGCACGGCGACCTTCGTACTGAATTGCTATATCAGAATTACATGTTTTGCATACTGCAGTAAATTCGTTTTTCATTTCAATCCAGTCCTTGAAATCGGGATCATTTTTCCATTTTTCATTAAAACCCGTGAGTCTCTTTTTATTTGTTGATGAAAATTGTGATTCCATAATGTTACATTATTGTATAAACGACTCTAAACTCGTAAGTTTCGCCCAACGCGGTGAACGGTTATCGAAACAAAGACACGTCCTATGCGGCGAAGAGCTCATTCTAACTAAAACAAAAATCGTGCGTGCGGACGGCCGGCGGGCGGGGCCGGTGGCGGACAGCGGACGGTCGGCTAAGAGGTGGAGGGGGTGCCGCTGTGCACTCCTCGCAACAAACAAATGCGTTAATTAGGTATCAGAGACATGAATGTTATGATTTTGTTGAAATTCTGATTTTGTTGAAATTCTGATTTTCCGGGATAGAAGACTTCAATTACTGGACACGGGACAAGCTTAAGAATTCCGGGACTTTCCCGGAAATCCCGGCCATCTGGCAACCCTAACTGGAGGATTAGAATTACGATGTAAAAGAGTATGATGCGCCCTTCGGCATAAATTACATCGTTTTGTACTAGAACAATTGGTCGGGAACCGGCTTTTAAACAATTAAAACAACATTTTTTTTATTTACAGATTTGAGTTCGCTCTTCGACGGATTTACGCTTAAAATCGTCGCATTGAACTAAACGATGATTGCTGGAGCAATTTAAACATTTATCGGCAGTTACGTTATTTACAGAGGCGCGATTGGAACTTTTATTTTTATAAATTGATACAATTTGTTGTAACTTTTGTTAGAGTGATCAGTAAGACCTCGAATACGTAATGTCATAAATTCACGAATTTTTTCGTATGTCGGATAAGCGCTTGATTAACCGCGTTGCAGATTTCACTTGTTACGCGTGCGTGGACTAAATTTTTGGGAAATAATATATACTAATAAATCATCCCATTTTTCGACAGGCCTTTGAATATTAGTTAACGCGGCTAAAGACGCAGCAACGGTATCGCGGTAAAATTTTTAAGCTCGATAGCAGATTTCGTTTTCATAATAGGTAAATCTGCGAAAGCGTGAATATGAGCGTGAATAATAACGCGTTGATTATCATATTCTTTGACAAGTAATTTCCACGCAGCGTCGCAATTCGTGTCTGCAATTTGTATATGATTTATTAATAACGCGGCGTCGCCCGTGACACTGGCTGTGTCGGTAATGCAATTTTTGGGTATTCGATAGAGATTCTTTCGACGAGACCAGCGATTCGAATATTCCGCGAAAGTTCTCCCATTCCGCGAAATTCCTGGAGAATTTCGGTAACGAGATGCGAGGTAATTGTAAAGATACTGCACCGGAATATTCTTGTAAAGAAGCGTCGGTTACCGATTCGGCTGGGTTTGGATTACCATGAGCGAGTTTACCAATGTGTCGGCGAGGTGATCCGCGGCCTCGTGGTTGTCATCCTCGGCGGCGAAAAAGTCGTCCGTGGAGAAGTATCCGACGGTGCGTTGCTCCTCGGCCGTCGCCACCTGCAGAAGCCGGACGTGTTGCCGCTGGCACTTTTCCCATAGAGCTTCCAAATTCTCCAGTCGTTTTTTCGCCTTGTACTGTGTAACGTTTGCCTAGCCAATTTTGTTGAAGTTACTCGCTTCATCGAAGCAATGATAGTCGATTGCTCGATGAGGAGATCCTTCAGATCGTCAACCATGATCGCAGGATCCCGGACAATGTTTGTCCTTAAATAGCACGGACGTTAATTGAACCAAAATTTGTTAGAAAGCTCTTGAATTATACTTTCAGATGCCGTTAAGTTTATTTAGAAACCAGTTTTCTTTTTGCCGCAAAAAATGTTAAAAATGGCTAAAAACGCAATTTTTGGCTCATTATACCACAATTTACTCTATATCCTGACGTGCTAGGTAAATTCAGACAACGACATCGTGTTCAACGTGAAAAAATCTTCAGGAAACGTACTATCGCACTTAGAAGAGAATTTTGTGTCCTACTGTGTTATATTTCCTATTTACTCACTTTTATATTATTCTTTTCATATTCTATTCAATATATTATTCTTTTTCAATTCATATATGTGTGCCGATTTTGAACTACCCGTCTCGATTCTCTCCCGTTCCATCAATACAATCCCTCCTCTACCAATTTCGTTATCTGATTAGCCGCGTATTTTGCCGTCGCGATTATTGAACCGATCTCGTATTTGCGACTTATGCAAAATTTCAATGTGGTGCGGATTCTCGCGCCTGGCGCCCAGCTTTTTATACCGTTTCTTATAGCTTTATTCAACAATCGATTTTCTCATACATCGCGCCGAAGGTGTGCCGTAGGTCAATGCCATCGACCCGTCGGAAGACTATCATATTGTCGTATTAAAACTTATTACAGTCACAAATTCGCGCCCAACGTGGGGCCCACGATAAACGGGATTTTGAGAGATCGAGATTGGCACTTTATATATCCTATTGATTGAATTACTGATGCTTATATATGATATTAAAATTTATAAATACTGCTGAATATATTATTGCTTGTGTGTGATTATTATTGATGCTATATTTTTATTGTGATTATGGAATATTGATATTATTTGTGATTGCGCTTAATACTATTAATACTAAAATTTATTTATCTTGAGGCATTTAAAAGCTGTTTTTTTTCTTTTATAATTGATTACCTCCCTTACACTATTCAATTCTTATCTTCAGTAAAATTATTAAACAGTTGTTACCTTATTAGATTTCAGTTGAATTAACTTGTGAATAATTTAAACTTTATTAATTTGATGTGTAAGATCGCTATCTCAATTAATGAAAATATTTAATTAATGTTTAATTGGATTAAACTTAAGGCTAATTGAATAACTATTTCTTTTAAACTCTTTGGAAGAAAATTGCTTTTTCTTTGTGTTTGAAACTGATATTAGAATTAATAAAGGGCGTATTTATTGAATGCCGCTTAAATTTTTTTCTGCTTTTATATTGTGTGTTAAAGTAGTTTGGCGCACATTAATATTATTTATTGTAACTACGGAAACAAAATTTGTGTTTTGAAAGAATTACGATAAATGGCATCGCATTCACTCATCTTAGTCGAGCGTATTCTCTTGTAAAAGAATAGTCAATTTTGTAATCTGTTCGTTCGTGTTGTGAAATAAAATAAATTTTATTTCTCATTAAATTCCTTTATCAAAAATAACCACATCAACAGTGTGCGCTAATCTCTTTCTTACAGGATATTGTATTTATATTGTATTTATAGTATTTTGTCGAAATTTGGCAAAAATTTTGAAAAGTTAAGCACGTTGCGCACGTTTACGCACGCAAAAAAACCCGTGAAATTTCGTGTGCCGTTTCGGTAATTTCAATTATTATTGAAAAGAAGAATTTATTCAACTTAAACTGCTTCGGAACTCGGCTGCTCGAGGATCGTATTAAGTGACTGCTATCGTATTTACGCGTGTTTTTGCGCTCGATTGTTCAACCCGAGTGTTTGCGCGTATGTTATAGGCCTATTGTTCGCCGATCTCGCAGACTTTTCCCCAAATAGAATTCGACTCGGAATTAATAAATATTTGCGTTCTCAGAAGTTCATAGCACACCGAAAAATAAACTTTACTTTTGATATTTATCCCGCAGTCTTTAAATAACGGTTACTTTACGCGTTTGAATTAATAATAATAATAAACAGAATGAGTTCGGAAGAAGATACGAAAATTGAGTGGATATATGCGTTGCCGTTGGAGCGACTGCGCGAGGAGTTGGGAGATCGCGGTCAGAGCATCGAAAGGACCGTTTCTGTCTTGCGATCGCGATTAATAAAATTCGAACGATGCGCGCAGCTGGGGTGGGAATCGCTGCATACACCAACAAACATAGGCCCACACAGTATAGACGATCCCGCGGAAGGAGCTTCGACGCGGCCCGACAGTCGCGCGGAACCGGCTATAGTACCGAACGAAAGGGCGGAACGCGCCCGGTCGCATTTACGATCCCCGCGATTAGATATACCACCCCGTGATAGGAAAACACGTTTTACTCCCTGTAACATGCTTTACTCCGCGATCAACGTGTATCAACTAATGCGCCGATTGAATCTTAAGTTTTCGGGCGCTCGTGGTAGCAACGCGAAAGCATTTTTTAACGCGAATTGAGGAGGGTCGCGCGCTCGTTGCCGTAGAAGACGAAGAGATCTTCAAGTGTATACCTTTCTTCTTGTCAGGGATAGCCCTGTACTGGTACCGTAATAAGTGTGGTCGGTGGCGAACGTGGCAAGATTATGAGTCCGTATGACGCGCGCGATTCGGTAGCCCGGACTTCCAATTTACTTTATGGGACGAGATCATGCGCGCTCACTCAAAGAGAACGAGAGTCCGGCGCGGATTTTTTGACGTGTAACCGCGCACTATTCGAATGTTTGAGTCCTCCGTGGAGTCTAGAGGAGCAACTAAATCACGCTCACCGTAACATGCTGCCGCGTCTATAGATCGCCGTTCACCGTCGGGACGTGTACGATTTCACGTCATTAGAGAGCTTAGCTATGCGTGTGGAGCTGCTTCGTTATCAGCGACCACCGCTACTCCTACGACCAACCGCAATGTAAAATGTTGAAATTGCGAAAAAACCGGTCATATTGCGCGAGAGTGCCCGGAGTCGCAAAGCATGAACTGTTATCGATGCGGCAAGGCGAGCGTTACGGTCAAGCGTGCCCTGTATGTTCGGGAAACGAGGAAGGCAGTCGGTAGGGCGGGCCCCGGCGACTCCGACAGATTTAAGGACGGCCCGCACCGCGGATATCTTTCTGGAAGTATCGAGCCTCTCGTCTAAAATAACCGATCCATTAGATTTTTTAGAGCTATTGCCACTCCGATACTTCGAGATCTTGATACAGGGAGAGCCCTTGCGCGCGCTGGTTGACTCCAGATCTAATCGTACGATACTCGGTGTTGACGGGATAGATTATCCGACAACTGAAGCTACCGACTAACCGCAATTGCCTCATGCAGATCCGTACCGCGAACGGACAGTTAGCGGAGGTGCGTGAGGAAATCGATCTATCGCTCACGTTAGAAAATCGTAGTCGTATCATATCTACATGCTTGTTACCAAGTTTAGCCGTTTCGTGTATAGTGGGGATAGATTTGTTGTGTAAGTTCGGTATTGCTTTAGATTTCGCTGCCGCAAAATGGTACTTTGCGAGCGACCCCTCAATTTGATACGCATTTACGACTGCATTTAAGATTCCGCGAGCGTGCTGTGGACTCTCCGCATTAACGCTGTCTGAAACCGATCGAGTGGCCAGGTTTTTAAAAGATCGTCTGCCGGAAGCTGTCAAGAATCCCAGTGTCACTTTCCTGACAAAACACGTGATAGATCTATGGCAACACAGACCATCAAACAGAGGTGCTATCTCGTGTCGCCTAAAGTACAGGAAGCGATCCGTGACGAAGTTGATAAAATGTTAAAAGCCGGAATCAACAAGCCCTTGTTTAGTGAATGGTCGAACCCTATAGTTATGGTTAAAAAGCCGAACGGGAAGTACCGCTTTTGTTTAGATTTCCGTAAAATCAATAGCGTATCAAAGAAGGATGCATATCCGCTGCCGAATATGAACGGCATACTCGACAAACTGCGGTTGGCACGATATACCTCTACGATTGACTTGAGTCAGGCGTATTTTCAAATACCTCTGGCCAAAGAAAAGCGCGAGATTACCGCCTTTAGCGTACCCGGGAAAGGCTTGTACCATTTTACGATGATGCCCAACGGACTAACAGGAGCGCCCACGACTTTCCAACGCTTATTGAACAAATTAATCGGATCAGAAATAGAGCTACACGCGTTCGCGTATTTTGACGACATTGTCATTGTCACGCCGACTTTCGAGGAACACCTGACTTGGTTAGATCGCGTGTTAAGCAAGATTCTCGCTGTCGGTTTAACGATCAACCCTAACAAGTGCGAGTTCTGTCGTTCGCAAGTCCTCGGTTTTATAGTCCAACGGGAAGGCTTGACGGTAGATCCTGAAAAGGCGCGACCAATTTTAGAGTATCCGGCTCCCCAAAATATCAAACAGTTGCGTCGATTTCTCGATATGTCATTTTGGTACCGCCGATTCATTCCACAATTCGCGACGTTCAGTGAACTCTTGACACGGTTATTAAAGAAAAATCAACGCTGGGAATGGTCGAATGATCAAGAACGCGCTTTTAAACAAATTCGTTCACATCTCGTTGCCGCACCTACACTATCCTGTCCCGATTTCAGCGTTTCTTTATTCTGCAGACTGACGCGAGCTCCGTCAGAATAGGAGCTATGCTTACACAGAACATCAACGATGTGGAGCACATAGTAGCGTTCGCGAGTAGAGCCTTGTCGGACCCCGAGAAGAAGTATTCGGTTGGCTGTGATATGGGCTATTAAGAAATTTCGGCCATATTTAGAAGGGTACAAATTCACAGTCGTAAAGAATCATAGCAGCTTACGTTGGCTGCATAACTTAAGAAATTTAACGGGTCGACTCGCGAGATGGGCGTTAGAGCTCCTCGAGTACGATTATGAGATCGTACATCGGAAAGGCGCGTTACACCACGCACCGGATGCCTTATCGCGTATGTTCGAGGGTGACACCGGAGGTTCCAATGATCGCTGCCGAAAAAACGGATGCAATCGAAAACAACACAGACGCGTGGTATAAGAAGCGCTTCGCGGACGTAGAAGATAGAGTCCGACGATTTACGAATTGGCGAATAGTCGACGGTCAGCTGTATTTTTGCAGACCGAAAGTGATTGTATCAGAAATTATCAAGGATTTAGATCGGTGGAAACTAGTGCTGCCAAAAGAATTACGGGAAGAGGTTCTGAGAGAAACGCATAATGAACCGCAAGCCGGACAGTGAAAAAAACTCGGAGTAGAGAAAACTTTCCATAGACTAGCGGTCCGGTATTATTGGCCGAATATATTTAGGGATATCGCGGAGTACGTGAAACGGTGCGACGTGTGCCAGCGAATGAAGGTCGAGCAAGCAGGCCCAGACAGTCTTATGAGTCATTGGATCGTGGATGGACCGTGGACCGTAATCACTGCCGATATCATGGGTCCATTTCCCAAGAGTAAATCGGGTTTTGCGTACGTTTTGGTAGTACAGGACCTATTTACGAAATGGGTCGAGTGCTTCGCGTTACGGGCCGCGAATGGCAAAAAGATTTGCGAGTCTCTAGAGGAGGTCGTGTCGCGATGGGGTACACCGAAATTTTTATTAAGATAACGGGACCGAATTCGTTAATAAGACCGTGCAATCGTTCGTTGCCGAGCACGGAATCACGCACACCACCGTTCCGCCGTATCATCCGCAAGCTAATCCTGTTGAGCAGGTCAATCGCGTTCTGAAAACTATGATCGTTGCCTTTCTGGAAAGAGATCATCGAGAGTGGGATGAGCACTTGAGGGACTTTTGTTTCGCCTACAATACCGCTCATCACTCCTCGATCGGCACCTCCCCAGCACTTTTAAATCTCGATAGGGAACTAACCCCTTCGAATTCGCTACGCGCGCGATGTGAGGAAGCTGCCGCGATCAAACCGAGAGATCCGGCGGAGTGGTCGGAGCGAATACGAGATTTATAGGCGTTGCGTGAATGAGTATCGGAAAACCTCGAGCAGACCTATCAGAAGCAGTCGCCGTATAATTTGCGGCGTCGAGATATTGTGTTTCGTGTCGGCGCAGAATATTGCCGCGAAATTGGCATCGAAGTTCCATGGACCTTTCCGAATAAGTAAAATTTTGTCTTCGGTCGTGTACGAGCTCGTTGACTTGCATGACAATTTCGCTGGTAAGGTGCATGTAAAGGATCTCAAACCCTATCACCCTCCACGCTTTCAAATCGCTGCCTTCAACGATCCACACGGAGAATGGCCAACGATTACCGGCTTTTCAGGAGCCGATACGCGGGGTTGTTCCGCGACGGCAGCATCCCGCATTCTGGATCGAGTTGGGTACCGCCTTCAGAAGTGGGATTCCCTTTGTTCTCACGCGGTTACGACCGTTACGCAGTTACGGTCTATACAATATTACATCACGCAATTCTCGCTCATGTTACAGCAAGTGCTCGTAACTAGAATACGGTTCTTTCGTTGTCTACAATAAGACTGTAGAGATTTTTCCCGTGTGTCTAAAAATTCATTTTTTCTTTGTGTGTGTATGGCGGTCTTCTGAGACAAAGGACCAGTCCGCCATATTACGAGCGTTCAAGTCAGTGCCTGTTTTTCGCGCAAGTACTTCAGTGACTGTTTTCCGCGTTCCGCGTCAGTAACTGGTTTACGCATAATCACGTAAGTGACTGTTCTCCGTGTTTCCGTGTCAGTAACTGTGCCTCGTACAAGCGTGTCAGTGCCTGTTTCCCGCGCTTCGCAGATCGCATTAGCCGATCCGCCATATTACAATCATATTTCCCGCGCTTTGCAAATCGCAACAGCCGGTCCGCCATATTGCAAGCAAGTCAGCGCCTGCTTCCCATGCTTCACAAATTATATCAGCCAGTCCGCCATATTGCAAACGAGTCAGTGCCGGTTTCCCGCGCATATACAACAATGATCGTCTATCGCTATTGTCGTTTATCGCTGTTATCGTTTATCGCTTTTGTCGTGACTTTGCTTTTGTCGTTGTATAAGCATTTCTGACTGTTTTCCGCGTTCCTGCAATAATAACTGTAACGATCCGCCCCCCCCCCGCGATCGTTCTACCCGGCCGTCATCCGCCGGAAGGCTGCCGCCCGGCGACCACCAGCCGGGCAAAACGCAGCGGCGCAGTGCGCCCCGTTTTTAATTATTCAAAACCGCGTTCGAATCGGGCCGTTGTACGGCCGCCGACACGCAAAGCCAGGGCCGTTGTCTCGGCGCTTCCGACGCGCTCCGAACACCGACGGAAAGCACCGAGCATCGGTCCCTGCCGCACTACCGCCGGAATACCACCAAATTCTTTCGGTAATAATTACCCCGATTAGGGGAACAATCGGGCCGACGAATACCGCCGGAATTACTTGAACGGGTAATTTTTCCGAATAAAAAGGGCGATACGGCCCCGAAAAAGGCAATCCGTTTCCTGCTCCGCTCAGAGTCTGTACGACGCCTGACACGAGCTCCGAAACCCCGACAGCTTCTCCGAGGAGAGAGAAACAGAGGTTGGGTGCACCCAGCCTCCGCCGAGAGCTTCCGGCCTCTCCAAAGAAGGCTTCCTTCAAAACCTTTCCGAATCTTTGAGGTCGGGCGCACCCGGTCTCCACTGAGAGTTCTCAGTAGATTCGAAGATCCGACCGAACCACGCGACGACGTTATTCCACGGGTAGGGAGTCACCTGCCGCCGACGGGAGCTCCCGTCTAATCGTCGCATCCCGCTGACATCCCGACCAAAATCTCGCGATACCTTAATTACCGCCACGGTAATCTTGCGCGTCTCACGAAACCGACGCTCTCACGACGCGCGCTCGCGCGCACCACGCTCTCGCGCCTCACGCTCTCTTGCCTGACGCTCTCTCGCTCTCGCGCTCCCGCGCCCGCGTGCCCGCACGCCCCGCGCCTATCGTATTCACGCGTATACAAAGCGCTCGCCCGGCGTTTAAAGAGCCAAGAAGAACGCAAAAACGCGACAACAACAAACCGGCGTTCAAGTTCCACGAACTTTAAAGCGCGAAATGCTGATTGCATTTATGTGAGCTCGATCGAATAAATAAAGGCTTTTCACCGTACGATCCGAGCCGACCGCTGCAGTACGAATCCGCATTTCTTGCACCCCGTCAATATACATATATACTACTCGCACTCACGTATCCATACGTGCCGTTCACGCATAGTTCTTACACACTGTAAATATACTCGCCGCTTGCATTCACGTTCACACATAATTCTTACACACTGTAAATATACACGCCGCTTGCATTCACGTTCACGCATATTTCTTGCACACCGTCATTATATATACTACTTGCACTCACGTATCCATACGTGCCGTTCACGCCTAATTCTTACACACTGTACATATACATACCGCTTGCATTCACGTTCGCGCATATCTCTTGCACACTGTAAATATACGTACGGACCATTCGCACACACACATTCTTACACGTTGTAAACATATACATATACACGATATATACGCACACCGACACACAGCGTTCACACCTATCTTACACATCGACACATTCTCATTTTGTACATGCATTCTAATTAATTAAATAAACCATTACACAGCATACACCCACGTCTGGTTATCTCGTACCCCCCTTTCGAACCTTGATCCCGACTGAGCGCATACGAGCCGTGCTCGGAAGGTGGCACGTTACATAACGAGTGTACGCATAATCGCGTTAGTGACTATTTCAGCGTTCCCGCAACAATAACGGGTGTACGCATAATCGCGTCAGTGACAATTTCCGCGTTAACTGTTTTATACAGCAGTAAATAACAATATTTTCAGTTATTTTATCTGGTATTCAAGATGCCTACTACACGATCAACTATTGAATTGGCGAGAGTGCAGCTCAACAAATTGCCTCTGCCACGTCTACGAGAAGAAGCTGATAGATATGGAATACATCTTACCACTGAGGATTGTGATCGATGGATAGATGCCATTATCGATCATCTTATAAGAAATGATTTATCATTCGAATTAAGTGAAGAGCGGTCCCAAATTGCTGTTGGTGAGGCTCACTCGCCAGGCTCATCTGCCGCAGGTAACACTTTTCTTTCTGGACAAGCACCAGAGATTCTTCTTTTCGATACTAACTCACAGACTTCTACTGAAAATAAATCTGTGTCCAACTATCACTTACTTTTGTTGAAACAATTTGAACAACAACAGAGTATGTTGAAAGAAATGATGGACAACGAGCTTTAATGCAACAAATGTTTAAAACGATGTCTATTAATAAATAAATAGAGTATCGTCAAGTTCCAGACACGTCTTCAGCTCAGCAGACGTACAAGCCTTCATCCATAAACAAAATTATGACGCAAGGTCAAGTTCCAGTTCTACCTGCTGCTCAACAAACGTCTAGACCTTTACACGTAGATGTGAACATTGCGCAAGGTCAAGTTCCAGTTCTACCTGCTGCGTATCAGATGTCTAGACCTTCTCTCATGGATATGGACATACCGCAAAATCAAACTCCAGTTCCGCCTCACAGTCAGCACACTTTTACGTCTTTTCCAAATACAGGAGATGTTCCGCGGTATCAAAAGCCTGCTTTTTCTTCAACGCAAGATTCATTCAATCGGGTTTATGAAACTCCTGTGGCCGATATTGGCCAATCAGTCAAATTTCTAACCTCGTCTATTCCTTTTTTTGGAGGTACAGAAGAAGAGGACGTATCTTTATGGTTGGATAAAATAGAAACTATTGCCACAAGTTTCAACTTGTCTCCCATGGTCAGATTGTCAGCAGCCACTGTCAAATTAAATAAGGTTGCACGACGCTGGTTCGATCTTAGTTCTGGAGATATTTACAAATCTTGGACCACGTTCAAGGTTGCCATTACCCGAAGATTTAAGAGAAGAATTGTGTTTACTGTGGTAATGCAAAAAATAGAAAGTCGGAAGTGGAACTACTCAACGGAATCTTTTCAAAAATATGCTATGGACAAATTATTACTGATGCAACCTTTGGGATTGAAGGATGACGACATTATTTCTTTCAATTAACGGTATTAGTCATCTGTCAATTAAGTCGGCGGCAGCTACTATTCGTGCCAACTCCGTGGATCATTTCTTGGACGAAATGCATCACTTGACTACAATATGTAGTGATTCACTGAAGAAGAATTAAGCTTCCGGTTCCAGGTTTGAAAAAGTTAAAGACAATCATAAATATAATAAATTGTCAACAGGTCCCAAGAGCTCTGACGACTCAAATGGAAAAAGCTCTCCACAAAAACAAGATCTCTTTTGCGTGTACTGTCGCAATAAAGGTCACCTTCGTGAAGACTGCTTAAACCTTAAAAAGAAGAAGCAGCAACAAAAATCCTCATCGTCAAGGACTTCGCCAGCAGTAGCAGCTGTGGAGAAACAGCGACGGATTCAACCCCTGTGGTGGCTCTGGTCGACAACGATTGCGGTAAAAAGATAGTCACCGGCAGCATGATTCTCAAGGTCGTAAAAATCAATAATATTAACTGCGATTTAGTTGCGTTGTTAGACACAGGCAATCCGGTTTCCTTTATTTGTCCAGCAAGTTTAAGTTTCAATGAATTTTTTGTTCCTTCTACAATTTTTCATAAGGATTCAAAACAATTATACAAAGCTCTTAATAATATTCCTATTGCTACTCATGGTTCAATAACCTCTAATATTCAATTAGAATCTTTGCCTGATTTAATGGCACCAATTGATTTACATGTTCTTAAAAACAATTTTGCTTCTGCTAATTTAATCATTGTTAGAGATTTCCTTTCTAATAATAAAATTTCAGTTATTATCAATCTCTCTGAGAAAAAGTCTGATATGCGTGTTGAATTATTCAATGAAATTGCTTCAGCAGATATACTTGATATTCCTTCTGATAATTCCAAATTTTTATCAAATATTAAAACTGATTTTAATCTTGATTCTAAAAAAGAATTGATATCTATTATTCAAGAAGTAGAAAACTTGTCAGTTCTCTTCCGGTCGAGGACGATTACACTGTCAAGGTCGCATTAAAAGACGAATCGGTCTACGCATTTGCCCCAAGAAAATTTGCTTGGTCCGAGCGAATACAAATAAGGGAAATAACGGACGACTTGTTAAGTAGAAATATTATTATATATAGTACGTCGCCCTATTGCGCTAGGGTAGTTCCCGTGCGGAAAAAGAACGAATCTATTAGACTCTGCGTGGATTTGAGACCCTTGAACAGTCGGGTTATCAAACAAAAATATCCATTCCCCCTAATTAAAGATTGTCTCTCTCGATTGAGTGATAAAACTATTTTCTCTTTTAGACCTCAAGGATGGTTTCCATCATATTAAGATCCATCCAGACCATACAAAATATTGTGCATTCGCAACACCAGATGGACAGTTCGAATACTGTAGACTCCCGTTTGGTTTCTGCGAAGCGCTGGCTGAATTCCAAAAACGGCTTATACAAATTTTGCAATCTTTAATAAGAGAGGATAAAATAATAGTGTACATAGATGATATTCTGATTCCTTCTCTTTCTGTTGTAGATAATCTTTCAGTTTTAAAACAAGTAATGATTTTGCTCAAGAGACACAATTTTCAATTAAACTATGATAAATGTCTATTTCTAAAAAAATCAATTTAGTACCTGGGTTATAGTATTTCTCCTTCGGGAATCTCGCTCAGTTCCAGATATATTGAAGCGGTTAAAAATTTTCCTCTCCCACAAAAAATCGTGGAGGTACAAAGATTTATCGGTCTAACCAATTTCTTTAGAAAGTTTATACAAAACTACGCCTCTAAGGTCAAGCCCCTTACAGACTTATTAAAAGTCTTCTACTTTCAAACTTGATAAAGACTGTAGCACAGCCTTTGAATCGCTGAAAAAAGAATTAGTATCAGCACCAATTCTGTGTATATATAATCCGCACTCAGCCACTGAAATCCATACTGACGCTAGCTCTATAGCCATAGCTGGCATATTATTGCAAAAACAGCATTCCAATAACTGGGCACCCATTGCCTATTATAGTCAGCGTACAAACGACGCTGAGAAAAACTATCACAGTTTCGAGTTGGAAATGCTTGCTATTGTGAAAACAATTGAAAGGTTTCATATCTATTTATATGGCCTCGAGTTTACTGTCGTTACAGACTGCAATGCAGTTGTTCACGCAATTAACAAAGCCTGTCTAAATCCAAGAATAGCCAAATGGATCTTGACATTACAGGATTACAAATTTAAAGTAAAGCATCGGGATGGACGTCACATGGCTCACGTGGATGCTCTTAGTAGAGTAGTTTGTTTTACGGATTCCATTCCGTTGGAAAAAGAATTGCAATTTAGGCAATTGCAGAACACTAAATTGAAGGCGATTGCTGAAAATTTAGAGCTCAATGAGCATGACAAATACGAGTTGATTGACGGCTTGGTTTTTAGAAAAGGTTTACATAAACATCGATTCGTCTTCCGGATTCCATGATAACAAATATAATCCGGATTTATCATGACGACATGGTCCACTCTGGGTGCGAAAAAAAACCTTTCAAGGTATCTCTAACAATTATTGGTTTCCCTCTTTCAGAAAAAAGGTTCGCAACCACATCGACAACTGTTTGACTTGTTTGCTCGCTAATACTTCCTCCAATTCACGGGAGGGCGAGTTACAGATCACGGATACGCCGTCTCTTCCCTTTGAAATTTTCCATATTGACCATTTTGGTCTGATTAAAGAATCTATGGATGGATTCAAATATATTCTGGTTATAGTGGACGCCTTCTCACGCTTCACTTAACTTTCCCCCACCAAAACCACGAACTCAAGAGGGGTGATCAAAATTCTTTCTAATCTGTTCTATAATTTTTCTTTTCCCTCTAGAATCATCTCTGATAAAAGCACAGCTTTCACTTCTTCAGAATTTTCCAATTTTTTGAAAACATATAATGTCAAACACCATTTAGTAGCCGTGGCCGCTCCATGGGCCAACGGGTTGGTAGAAAGGATCAACAGATTTCTGAAATCCTCCTTGAAAAAATTGGTCGATGACCATCAATATTGGAATATCCATTTGGACACAATTCAATACGTCATGAACAACACATATCATTCAGCTCTGAAAGCCTCCCCTTCCAAAATCCTTTTACGGATAGAACAGCGTAACAATGCTGATATCGAATTGATCGATTTTCTCAATAAGATAGCTGGAGCTGAGTTAGATTCTGATAAAGATAGACTTTCTAGTCGGGAATTGGCTGTTAAGGCAACCAATAAAATTAAACAGTATAATAAAATATATTATAAGCATAAGAAACCGTCTATATACAAAGAAGGTGATCTCGTTCTTATAAGAGATTCTACTCTTAAGCCTGGTGATGATAAGAAACTAAAATCGAATTACAAAGGACCTTATCAGGTTGCAAAAGTTCTTGATAAAAATAGATTTGTAATTAAGGATAAATCGAGATTTAATGTAACTTCGAGAGTATATAACACGATTCTCTCTCCCGATCGCATCAAACCATGGATCAAACCCATAGGTGCAATAACCTAAGTAATAGGTAACTTGTATATACATATGTATATACTTGTGTATATATTGTTACGCCCGCGTTGGACGCCCGGTAGACTTTAGCCGTAGAAGCTGCGAAGCGCTCCCTTGACAACGGGGGTTGTTTATCAACAACGCCCCGGAGATTCGCCCCTGAGCTCTCGACTCAGACTGACGTGTTTTAAAATCGCTCTTGTTAATTAATAATTGTATTCCTTGTTCTTGATTTAGTGTTCTATTAAAGTTACGTGTTCTTTTATAAACTAAGTGTTATTAATTTCCGGTGCGAGTGCGGGGATTGAGTGTCGGACGCGTGTTACGATTTTAAATAAATCGCCCCGCGGACGTAACATTTTGGGGGCTCGTCCGGGATTGAGGACGACGATGGTTTTTGTGAAAAACTGGAAATGAGTGCGGAACAGCAGAGCTCTCAGTCTGACAGCGGAGTGTCAACGCGGAAGAGGATGCGAGCTGCGACTCCTCTCCATACTGCGACGTCGGAAGTAACAACGGTAGCGATGGCTCTAGAGGCTGCGATACAGGAGATACGCCTAATTCGAGAGGAGCAGCAACAACAACGAGCTACATTCGATGTTCTCCTGCGTCAGCGAGACGAGGAAATTCGGCGGATGGAGAGAAATCCTCAACCGCATAATCAGCTAAGTCCTTCTATTAACAGATCTCTAGAGAATGTTATTTCGAATAATGAGGGGGAAAATAATGTGCAATCGAGATTGGGGTTCAAGTTAAAGCCCGATACATTTGACGGGGCGGCTCCGCTGCGGGAATTCTTCTCCCAATTTCTTCTCATCGCGCGCGCGAATAATGAGTGATGCGACAAAATCTATTGCATTAACCGCGAGTTTGAGGGGAAAGGCGCGTACGGTATTAGAAACCATTGAAAATTTAGAAAATTTGAGTTTCGAAGAATTGGAATCAAAATTGGAATTGCGTTTTGGGGAGGGAAATTTGACGCAAAATTGTTACTCCCTTTTCACAAACCGGAAACAAAAATTTGGGGAGGATTTGGCCGCGTTTGGCTCCGAACTCGAAAGACTTGCGCGCCTCGCTTATCCCGAATGCTCACATGAAATTCGCGACAGAATCGCCTGCGCGCAATTTATTTCCGCTGTATCTGATAATTTCATTAAAAGAACTCTCCAACTTGAAAATATTGCGTCATTGAATTTAGCAATTGAGAGAGCGATGGCAGTAAAAATAATTCAGGAAAGTAATTTTAGAGAAACAGAAAAAACAGAGAAAGAAAAAAAATGTTGGCAGTGTGGGGAGCAGGGGCACTTTCGGTCGGAATGTCCGTCATTAGTTTCTGAGGGAAACAAAGAATAGTTGAGCTTTTTGATCGCGAACTCGACTGTAAAGAATAATGCCCCGAGAAAAATTGATCATTATTTAATTAATAGGGATTTTTATGAAATCAGAAAAAAAATTACATTTAGAAAATTGTTTTAATAATGTTTTAAATGAAATTTGCTATGTATTGCTGGTTTTGTGTTGTTTTATTGTTTGTCAGAAATGAATTTCTTGAAGAGCTACGAGACGAAGGAATTAGAAGTCGAAGAGATTAGATTTTGAAATTATTTCAAGAAGACTGTCTCTCTCACGGTTTTCGACTGAGGTTTTCCGTGGGACTAGGGCAAATGCCGAGACAGAGACTAGGGGAGTCTTGAGAGACGTTGGGTCCTCAGGAAGTTATCCCCCCCCTTGTCTGAAGACTTACAAGAGGAGCAGCAGTGGCAGCAGTTCAAAAGAACGGCAACGAAGGGGTCAACGTAGAGTATGAAGCGGAGTTCCTGCGAGGTCGTCCTAAAGCCGAAGGGGAAGGAATCTGGCCAGTTCTTTCTCCAGAAGGATACCCGGCAGAGAAGAGGACAGAAGTCCAAAAATTGCAGACGGGGACCAGAAAGAAGACGGAGCCCGGTAACTTGTAGCAGCAGCTCAAGGTAGGGCAGGAGACCGTTTCGGTGCCCCGGAGTCTGCAAAGAAGGAGGAACGGAGAACCGCTTAAAGACTGCCCTTCCGGATTGTCGGGACGACAATCTTGGAGAGGAAGGGCAATGTTACGCCCGCGTTGGACGCCCGATAGACTTTAGCCGTAGAAGCTGCGAAGCGCTCCCTTGACAACGGAGGTTGTTTATCAACAACGCCCCGGAGATTCGCCCCTGAGCTCTCGACTCAGACTGACGTGTTTTAAAATCGCTCTCGTTAATTAATAATTGTATTCCTTGTTCTTGATTTAGTGTTCTATTAAAGTTACGTGTTCTTTTATAAACTAAGTGTTATTAATTTCCGGTGCGAGTGCGGGGATTGAGTATCGGCGCGGACGCGTGTTACGATTTTAAATAAATCGCCCCGCGGACGTAACAATATACATATATACAGGCTTTACAAATATAACCTAATCCAACCCATATCCGAGGAGTGAATCTTTATTTTAAGTAATAATTCACCCTTCGACATATGTAAAAGGGACTCCACCCTTCCCCCCATTATTTCTCAAAAGAATTCTTTGACGTATATGCACAATATATTTTCTTAAATATTAAATGGTAAAATTCATGAAAAACAACTTTACGTTGAATAATGCTTCACCTCTAGAAAATAGGTTGGGTTAGGTTAGTTTTTTCGGGGTGGGGGTGCAGGGGAAAAAGCTCCGCCCTCAGGGGAAGACTCCTCTGCCCACGCATTCGATTTACTACACATAAATAAAATCTGCTAAAAATACATTTTATACAACGTACATGGTGTCTGAAAATTATATATAATTCGTGAAAATTCTTTTGTTAATAATTTTTTAATAAACAACGAGCGACGCTTAAAACTTTTTGGAAGATACTCAGGACAGTGACCTTGACAACATATGTCAAGGTCAAGGTTATTGAAAGGGTCTCCCCTAACATAAGGGTGACCACGTCACCCCAAGGAAACTTTAAATTGTAACTACGTCCCTGCAATTAGAGGAATAGAGTCCTATCTTTTTTCGGAAGAATTTTAGTACCTTCTATAAGGCCTGAAGCAACATAGCAGCGTTTATAGTGCATTTGCCACCAAGCAGTACAGTGACAGTGTTAAAGTCCGCGTGGGATGTACAGTCACCCCGTTAGTGCTGTACGCTAGAAAACTTCTGATAAGTAACTCATACATTTTTATTTTTTTAATATTTTTCGTTCTTCTTAAAATGCATTGATTTTTTATGTCTATTTAAACATTTTAAAGTAAAAAATTTTTGAGATTTTCTCTTCATAAAATTTGCCTCAATTTTGCTGTGTTAGTAATTTCAATTCTGTTTATTTTTATAGTATTGTTGCTTATAAAATTGTAACGATCCGCCTTCCGCGATCGTTCTACCCGGCCGTCATCCGCCGGAAGGCTGCCGCCCGGCGACCACCAGCCGGGCAAAACGCAGCGGCGCAGTGCGCCCCTTTTTAATTACTCAAAAGCGCGTTCGAATCGGGCCGTTGTACGGCCGCCGACGTTCAAAGCCAGGGCCGTTGTCTCGGCGCTTCCGAGGCGCTCCGAACACCAACGGAAAGCGCCGAGCATCGGTCCCTGCCGCACTACCGCCGGAATACCACCGAATTCGTTCGGTAATAATTACCCCGATTAGGGGAACAATCGGGCCGACGAATACCGCCGAAATTACCCGAACGGGTAATTTTTCCGGATAAAAAGGGCGATACGGCCCCGAAAAAGGCACTCCGTTTCCTGCTCCGCTCAGAGTCTGTACGACGCCTGACACGAGCTCCGAAACCCCGACAGCTTCTCCTAGGAGAGAAAACCAGAGGTTGGGCGCACCCAGCCTCCGCCGAGAGCTTTCGGCATCTCCGAAGAAGGCTTCCTTAAAAACCTTTCCGAATCTTTGAGGTCGGGCGCACCCGGTCTCCACTGAGAGTTCTCAGTAGATTCGAAAATCCGACCGAACCACGCGACGACGCTATTCCACGGGTAGGGAGTCACCTGCCGCCGACGAGAGCTCCCGTCTACTCGTCGCCTCCCGCTGACATCCCGACCAAAAATCTCGCAACGCGTTAATTACCACAGCCGTAATTATTCGCATTCTCGAGACCGACGCTCTCACGACGCGCGCTCGCGCGCGCCGCGCTCTCGCGCCTCACGCTCTCGCGCCTCACGCTCTCCCGCCTGACGCTCTCTCGCCTTGCGCTCTCGCGCTCCCGCGCCCGCGTGCCCGCACGCCCCGCGCCTATCGCATTCACGCGTATACAAAGCGCTCGCCCGGTGTTTAAAGAGCCGAGAGGAACGCAAAAACGCGATAACAACAAACCAGCGTTCAAGTTCCACGAACTTTAAAGCGCGAAATGCTGATTGCATTTATGTGAGCTCGATCGAATAAATAAAGACTTTCACCGTACGATCCGAGCCGACCGCGGCATTCCGAATCCACGATTCTTACACGCCGTAATTGTACATACCGCTTGCATTCACGCATACATCCGTACCGTTCGCGCACATATTCTTACACACTGTAAATATTCATACTGCTTGCATCCACGTACGCATCCAGACCGTTCACGCATATTTCTTACACACTGTAAAGATACGTACTGCTTGCGTTCACGTACACATACGTACCGTTCGCGCACATATTCTTACACACTGTAAATATTCGTACCGCTTGCATCCACGTACGCATACAGACCGTTCACGCCCATTCTTACACGCTGTAAATATATACATCATATACACGCACACATACACACACCCACACAGCGTTCGCACCTATCTTGTACATCGACACATTCTCATTCTGTACATGCATTCTGATTTATTCAATAAACAATTACACATCATAAACACACGCCTGGTTCTCTCGTACCCCTTTCGAACCTTGATCCCGACTGAGCGCATACGAGCCGTGCTCGAAAGGTGGCACGTTACAAAATCATAAAATGGAGAGAATAAATCGACTGAAGATTATGTTGCATCATGAAAAAAATGAAAAATATGGAGAAGTGTACGTGTTGCATTGCATGTACTATGTATATGTGGCACTCACAAAAGATTAATTTGTACTGAATGTTGTGAAAATTTTTGATTTTCTGATTATTTCCAAACAATATTTTTGATACAATTTATTTTCTACTATTGCCAATGACTCTTATCTTAAACTTTCCGTCAATCCTTTTCTTATGTAATTATTATAATAAAAACGGTATAAATCGTAATAAAATTATTTTATTATCATTTTGAAGTATTTTTTAATTTGTCATTTACATACATACATATATGTATAATTTATTCGAAAAAGTTTCAACAGAAATTAATTAATAAGTAGAAAGTCAATAGAATTCGAACTGAAAACTTTTGAAATTTAGCAATTTTCACTTATCAAATAATTATTTTTTATTTAGAAACATTTTTAGAAACGTTGTAGAAACCCTTTCAAGAAACGTATAATAGTATTTAAATCCCCGACGAAATATAGTAAACAGCAGTTGAAAAAACCTCGAATTTTTGACATTTTTCGTCGTCTAGTATTCTTCTATCTAAAATAGCACGCAAACTTTTATTTATAAATACATTCTATCGTAAAAAACTTCTTACTCGAAGTGTATCGTTTCGATTCATATATTTATGAATTGATTTTTATTAACTTGTCTCGAAATAACAGCTGAGAAAATGACTGGGGTTGCGCATCACCACGTAAGGCCTCAGAAGTTCTGGAAAAATACGTAGGACTCAGAGGGTTAATATTATAATATATATCTAAACAGAAATATAATATTGAATAGAAAGCGATCAAGAAAAGATATTTCACATGTATCAAAGACACTTAAATCGATCAGCTGCTCAAGAATCGGACCTTGTATATGACACTTTGTTTAATACGACCATATCATCACATAATGATAATAATGAAGATTTGGTGAAAAATAATTCCACAATTAATTCATATACATCAATAGATCAATATAATGATAAGACACTTGCAACTGAAAATGGCACTATTTACGAACAAAATAAGAATAATATATCTATAAAATATGAAAATGATGAATATCTACAACTAAACGAATCGGATTCATAAAAATCTTCTGTGAGCACTTCTCGTGAATCAATATCTTATGTGGCATTTGAAAATGCAAAAACAGACAACGATTTTAAAAATAGTCTTGCTGTGTAGGCTACAGAGTATCAAATCTCACATACTACTCTCAGAGCATTGCTTCAGAGATTGAAACAACATTCTTGTTTTTAAAAATTGTCGTTAGATCCAAGATCACTTCTAAAAACACTAAGAAAACAAGAGATACGCATAGTAACACCGAGAACATACTACCATTTTGGAATACTTAATTCTATATTAAATATATTGACATCTGTAAAGGATAATATTGATTGCATGAAAATAACTATTATATTGATGGATTATCACTGTCGAAATCATCATCACAACAATTCTGGCCCTTATTAGGTTCAGTTTTTCCATATGATAATGTCTTTATTATTAAATTTTATCATGGAAATGAAAAACCGGCAAATGCGCCAATAATTTTTTTAAGGATTTTGTTGATGAGGCTAAAGATATGTGCAAAAATGACATTAACGTTAATGGTCGTAACACACATTGCAGGCTTAAGGCTTTAATTTGTGATGCATCAGCAATAGCATTCGTACTGTGTGTAAAGGGACATTTTGGATATTCCAGTTGTACTAAGTGTCAAACAGAAAGAGAATATGTAGTAAACCAAATGTTCCCCACATATCGATGCACCACTTCAAACAGATGACGATTTCATCCGAAAAATTAATAATTATGACAAACCCGATATCACCTATAATTTGTTAAAAATACATAATTTTAAGCCTGTTACAAATGTCCCATTAGATTACATGCATTTGATATGTTTGGGAATTATGTGCAAGTTAATATACTTATGGCTTGATGGAGAGTTGCATTATCGACTACAGTATGGAGCTATTGAAGAAATTTCTACACGTTTGGAAACACAGTTAAAGCCTGCAATACCTATAGAATTTGCAAGAAAGCCACGAGCAATGAATTGTGTAAAATTATGGAAAGCTACGAAATATAAATTGATATTATTATATACGGGTCCATTGGCTTTTAAATCTATATTAAAAAGGAATGTGTATACACATTTTATAACATTACACGTGATTATCAGAATTCTGTCTTCACAAGATTTAAACCAATATCTAAATTATGCGCAAGATTTGATACTTTTCTTCATTAAAACATTTATAAAACTTTATGGAATTCAGAACATGTCTGATAATGTTCATAGTCTTGTACATCTTGTTGATGACATCAAAAGATTTGGATCACTGGATAATTTTAGTGCATTTAAATTTGAAAACTATATTCAAGTATTGAAAAAATACATTAGAAAAGCGGAGAGACCTTTACAACAAATTGTACGGAGATATATCGAAAAAGAAATTAACTCAAATTGATCACTGTCGTCAGCTATTTTATCATATTCTGTTCCGATACATCCAAATTTAAGTTGTTGCATCATGATAGTCTACTTGTATCGAATTGTAACAATCCACAATATAAAATTGTAAAACTTTAGTAACAAAATTACATTGAAAGCTGGGACACTTGCGGATAGTTGCTGCGATTTAAATTGTAATGCCATTGTATCTATAAAAAATATAGCGTACTTTACAAAGCGAAATATTCCTGTCATTATAGAACAAGAATTTTTAGAAAAAGAAAATCTATTTAATATTCCTTGTCCATCTTCATTACTTGAAATTTATGTTGTGCACTCATACTCAGATTTGAAATCGTGGCCATTAAAAAATGTAATCAGAAAATATGTCAAGTTACCATATGGAAATGACAAATATGCAGCTTTTCCATTAATACATTGTACAATGTAATTTATGTTTATTCAAACAGAATGACGTTTTACGCTATTGTTGAATTAGATGACGGACTTCAGGTGGTCCCGAATAATTGGTTAATAAAGATTTGACGAAAGCCGTTCGGCCTAATTTTACCAGTAATAAAAGATAAGGAAGTTAAAGAACGGGATAAATAATTTGGACGACCAATACTGGCTAAGTTATCATTTAATGTAACACGACGTTTCGACCATGGGTTTCGGTCCTTTTCAAGTGTACTATAAAAATTACAAAGATTCAAATATGTTACAATTATACAAAAGTTAAATTCGATCTATAGTAATGCGCAACTAAATATGGAAGAAAAGTTAAATAATTATTAGAATTTTTATCTTACGTTTAAAATTAGTGCTGTGCGAATGTCACATCTTGTCAATAGTAAGTTAGCGAACAAACTGGGAAGGGGACTAAACAACGTTTAATATATTGTCATAGACATTGTTTAGATTTTCTGTATCTTTTTGTAGGTTAATTGTGTTTTTAGTCTTTTTAATAAAAAACATTTCGGCTATTTCTCTCTTCTTCGTATGTTTCTCGCTATGTAATATCATCGGTTTAGCCCAGTCAAAATCATGATTAAAATCTAATTTATGTTTACTGATAACTGAATGATTAGACGCATGTAATTTAATATTATTAAAATGTTCTTTTACACGAGTATTTAAATATCAGAAGTTAAAGAAGTTTAATTAATGCAGGACTCAGAACCTACATGGTTAGAACACACTATTCGAAAAATATATGGAACATATTGTAAGTAATGTTATATTCTTTTCTGGAACGTATTATTATTAATTTTCCGCATGTAACATTAATATATGTTGATCTTTTTCAATAATTTTAGGAAAATGATGTTTTTAAGACAATTATATTATCTTGTTGCAGCGAATTATGACGTTGCAAGAAAAAAGTTACAACAAGCAGAAGAACTTTCTGATCTAACTCCTAACACTGAAAATGAAGAATATTTGAAAAAATCAAGGAATGTCAGAGCCGCTAAAATATTTGACACATGCTCAATGAGCAGCAATGACGAGCAGCAACTATCAGACGAGAGTTTTATTTCAGAACTGCCAAACATTCCAAAAATTTCTAATATCACGCATATCAAAAAATAAAAAATCGCAAAAGATGCATAAAAAATACTATAAAGCATTAATAGACCAAATAGAGCTTTATAAATGGACACAGAAAAATATTTATGCCCCATTGTCTCGTCCGGATGGAAAACTATGTAGTCGTGCTCCTGCACGCTCCCTGACAACAGAATTCAAAGCCTCAAAACCAAAAGGGACCAAGGCTCGAGTTGATCTGAGCGAAGATATACGTTCCGGCCTGCTTTTCAAATATGAAGTAAAAGCGGACCTGGCGGCGCTGGCCCCGCCTAAGTTTAACAAAGAGTTAGTCCCCGCCTTAGCTCCCTCAGTTATTAAACGTGACGAGTACCAGGCACGGTCACAGGCTCAGGTGGGAGCTTGCCTTAATGCTTTCGGCTCAGGCATTTCAATTTTATTAAAACCAGAGGTCTTACATGACCTCAACGACGAGGCATGTTCTGCCTTGTCATTCCTCTCAGAGGGCATGCATTTACTCGCGGACCATCACTTTCGTCTCTCCTTAGCTAGAAGAGCCTTAGCCAAGTCCTCCTTTAATATTATTGACAAAAATGCCGCGGAAGCAGCAACCATTGATAAATTCTTATTTGGACAAAACTTTGCGGAGACCCTCAAGGCAGCGCAGACAGTGAGAAGGCCGGACGCGAGATATCCAAGGCGGCATCTCTGGTGGGAAAGAAGACCCTTCAGCCCGTACGCCAGCAAGCCCCTCAACGACGTCCTCAGGCATCAGCTCCTAAAACGGACTTCCCGGGAAACCGGAGAGCTCTTGCTCGTCCATCGACGGTTCGCCAACCAGGAGCCTCTCATCACAGGAGCCGTCACCCTCGCTCTCGATCCCGGTCACGACATCATCGATAAATGACGTAAGTACGGCGGGTCGCCTCCGTAATTTCTTGGCGCAGTGGGCAAATATTACCGCCGACCGGTCGATTTTAGAAGCTATACAGGGCTATCGTCTCTCTTTTACATCTTCACCTCCGCCAAGAGCTTCTCTGAGAGAGATGGAATTTTTGAGATCTACTGAGGAATTTTGTCAGTCGGAAATAGATCTTTTGCGCAAAGGAGCTATAGAACCGGTCGAACCCCGCGCAGATCGATTTCTATCATTATTTTTTCTAGTCGACAAGCCATCAGGTGGTAAACGCTTTATTTTAAACTTACGAGAGTTAAATACTTACCTTAAGTCGCCGCATTTTAAATTGGAGGATTGGCGTACGGTTATCCGCCTTATGTTACCGGGATCCCAGATGGCTACTTTAGATCTGGAAGACGCCTATTTGCTGGTACTCATAGAAGAACAGCATAGAAAGTATCTTCGTTTCCAATGGCGCAATACTACCTATGAATACACCGCGTTACCTTTTGGGTTGTCGACAGCTCCATATATCTTTACGAAGAGCATGCGTTCCGTCGTCTCTTATCTTCGTCAAAGAGGTTTTCAGTCGGTCATTTATTTGGATAATTTTCTTTTCCTCGGCTCATCCCCTGTGGAATGTAGAGCTAACGTGAACGCCTCCCTGAATCTACTCTCCTTGGACTTCAGGATAAATTATTCAAAATCTGTTACAATTATCAAATATTTGTAAATATTTAGGTTTTGTTTTTGACTCTAACAAACAATCGATTTCAATTCCTTTGCGCCGTCGGGAAAAATTGTTAAGCTTAATATCAGACATGGCCCACAAGTCCAGATATTCTATAAGAGAATTCGCTAGCATGATAGGATCGCTTATTTCGGTATGCCCAGCCGTCCAATATGGTCTCTTATATACTAAGAAATTTGAACGTGAAAAATTTCTAGCGCTGGTCAGGTGCAACAAAGACTTTTCAGCAGTCATGGAAATCCCCTCCCATCTGCAATCAGACTTCACATGGTGGATTAATGTTCTGTCGAACCCCGGCCAGTCCAATCGAATCCGTTCGAACAGATTTGTTCGGGAAATCTTTTCTGACGCGTCTTGGTTGGGGAGCGGCTTGCGGCGAGTCGCGCACACACGGCTGGTGGTCGAGGGGGGGACAGGTTCCTTCACATTAATTCAGTGGAACTTAAGGCGGCCTTTAACGCCCTTCGTTGCTTCGCAGCCAACTTGCACGATTGTGATATTCTCCTTCGTATTGGCAATACAACCGCGAAGCCTACATTAACAAGTTCGGATCTATCCAGTATCCTCATCTTCGGAAATCTCAAAGCGAATTTGGTGCTGGTGTGAGAAGCGAAATATCTTCATCTTTGCGTCATACATATCATCTTTAGAAAACCATGTTGCCGACGCTGAATCTCGTGTCGCAGATCCTGATACAGAGTAGTCCCTGTCGCTCAGAGCTTTCCAGCAAGTGGATAGGGTCTTCGGCCCATTTGATATAGATCTTTTCGCGTCTTTACTCAATGCCAAGTGCAGTACATACGTTTCATGGTTCCCAGATCCGGGCTCGTTCACAGTGGACGCATTTACTCTCTCATGGAAGAAATTGAATTTCTATGCCTTTCCCTCCTTTATCCTGCTGCCTCGCGTACTAAGGAAAATAGTGGACGAGGGAGCAACGGGTTAGTGGTTCTTTGGTGGCCTTCTCAGGCTTGGTTTCCCTTGTTCCAACGTCTGCTAATATCGGCTCCGATAATATTTTCGCCTAGTCAATCCTTGGTTTCTTCGCCTTTCAGGAACCACCATCCAGCGTGGAGGTCGCTTTCCCTGGCAGCCGGGAGAGTATCAGCAAAGCTTTTAAAGACCGACTAATACCACCTTCAGCCATTCCTACAATGTTGACTTCTTTATCCGAGTCGACCATTAAGCAGTATGCTCGTCCTCTCCGCCTTTGGTGGAGATTTTGTCAGCGCCGGCGTTTACCCCTTTTCTCTCCATCGGTTACTCAAACACTAGATTTTCTAGCGCAGGAACTAGAGTCTGTCTCATCGTATTCGTCCCTAAACATGATGAGATCGGCAAATCGTTAATCTCCGAAAACTAAATTGCACAGCATCCGGCTGTCAAATGATTCTGCAGGGGCGTTGCAACACTCAAACCACCGCAACCGAGATATGATCGGGTCTGGGATCCGGCGCCCGTAATCGCGAAGTTAGCTCTCATTTATCAGTACGACTTGTACCCTCTAAATGCCGTCGCCAGGAAAATGGTTCTTCTCGCCCTTGCCACGGGTCAGCGTGCTCAGACGCTCGCGTCTCTGAGAATATCGCAGAGAGTCATAGGTGAAAAGTTAATTATGCGAGTTCCTGATCGTATTAAAACATCAGCTCCGGGTCGTAACCAGCCTTCCTTCTGTTTTTCCCGATTTAAAGATCACGAGGAACTTTGTATTGTTCGTATAACAGAGTACTATATAGATAAGACGAAAGACCTGCGGCCTTCGGGATGCGATTTTCTCTTCATTTCCTGTAATAAACCTTATAGAGCAGTTAAGCGCAGACTGTAGGCCGTTGGATTAGACAGGAGTTAGAGCAATGCGGTATTGATACTACTAGATTCACAGCTCATAGTATCCGGCACGCATCAACCTCGTGTGCCGCGAAGAAAGGTGTTGCGCTTGACCTAATTAAGCGTGCGGCAGGCTGGACCGGCGAATCCCGCGTCTTTGCAAATTTTTATAATAGGCTTATAGTTAACCCAGAGGATTTTAGTAATGCGATTCTGTTACCATAAATTTCATTGCAAAAAAAAAGAAAACTATTAAAAAAAGGATGGAATTCCGTTATAGTTATTAAGACGGCGACTTTCCTCGCTATATTATATTTTTATTCATCACATAGTTTATGTTATTAACGTTGTATGAGATGTATGTTACTTTCTTTTCACATTATATGATTTTCAGTAGCAAATCGCGACTATGAACAGCTACATAGTTTTCCATCCGGACGAGACAATCGGGCATAATTGTTAGATTGAACGGACTTACCTGTGAAGCTCGATCCTAATCATGCCCTTTATCTCGTCCGGATGGACGCCCAGCCGTTCTTTTTCCTTCCTTCCCGCCCCATAACATTGCGATTTGCTTCTTCGCCTTTTGAACTTATGAGGAGCGGGGGCGCGCGCAGCGCACGGGCGCGCAGGAAGCTTGAGAGCGCCCCCTTTTGCTTTTGAGGCTTTGAATTTTGTTGTCAGGGAGCGTGCAGGAGCACGACTACATAGTTTTCCATCCGGACAAGACAAAGGGCATAATTAAGATCGAACTTCACAGGTAAGTTCGTTCAATCTAACAAATATATGATATATGTTTCTCACATCACACTGCCCCCCTCCCCCGCACACGCACGCCCGCCCGCCCGCCCACCCGCACGAACGCACGAACGCACGAACGCACGAACGCACAAACGCACGTACGCACGTACGCACGCACAAATATGTACTTATATATACAGAGCTTCCCGATATTATTGCATGAATAGTTAATTTTTAATACACATACTTGATACATCTTTTAGTAAATTGGGATTCGATTTTTTCTGTATAGAGTAAATAATTTTAGTGTTATTAAAAGTAGAAATAAGCTTCTTTATTAAATAAACTTAACTGAAACATAAATATATAACAAAATCATATTCTTTAATTTCTAGTACATTATACTTTTATGGAATTTGAATATAAAGTAGAGTAATGAAGATATGTAAAATATTATAGAAAAATTAAATAATAGCATACAAGAAATATATATTAGAACATAGCATCAAAAATTCATAAATGAGTAAATGAAGTGTAAAAGCATTGAACTATTTTTTGTTTTAGACTTACAAAAGTATAAAAACATGAAATTATTTGATAGTAAATTCAATTCTGTGTCAATGATTGTGCATGACTGCAATTATAATTTACAAGGTATATATATTATATATATATATATATATATATGTGTATATACCTTGTACGGCATGTATATGTATACATATATGTATATATTGTGACGTGACGTTTTGTTCACCTGTCACAAAGGCCGAAAAGCCCGGCCGCGGTCGGTCGCGCGGGCCTCCGCTCTCCCGGTTTAGGGAGAGAGAGAGCGGCCCGAGTGCGGGATCGGACGAGATCTTTACGATATTTTTGCGTTCAGTATTTTAAGAGATGTAGTATAGATTTACGGTGGCGGATGAAAACGGACAACGGGATCTCATCCGGTAACGACAAAGGGAAAACGACTAACGTCGGGAACAAGTGGAGGCCCGATCCAGAATAGTGTAGCACGCCAGATAATGAGAACCATCATATTAAACAGGGTTATGCAATTAAACCGAAGAACAGACGCTGCCGTATTTTAAAACAACTGTTATCCACGGGCTCAGGGAGATCTAAGGGGAAGGCCACTCAAGCGCAAGGAACGTGAGAGTCCCAGTGAGGACCTACGGCACTGTGTCGGAAGCGCGGGACCGAATATCCAAACCGGATGAAACCCCGATCGAGAGGAAATTCGACCGGGAGCATATCAAACGTATAAAGGATGAGGAGGACCAGTCCGTACGCTACCGAAAAAAAAATTCTGAGGCCTAAGAGAAAACCGAGCAAGCGAGGAAACGAGAGCCCGAGATTACAAGCACGAAGGCCGCGAGGACCCTCAAGGCCGCGAGGACCCTCAAGGCCGCGCCACGGCCCTGCGTAACCCAAAAGCGCCACAGGTGGCCTACTTCTCAGTTAATGTGTCGGTGTGTCTCCTGCGGGTCTTCCGCTCGTCACAGTTCGGCGGACTATTATACTGAGCGGAAACCCGAATTGCGTTTGAGGATCAAAGGATTTCGAGAGCCTGCCACCGGTGAGACAGACGTTGTCCTTTTGAGGCCACCAATTTCGATTACGGTTCGGATGAGTCGTGCCGTATATCAATCGTTGCCGTGAGTTAAGATTTTCTTTTGTTTTACATTATTATCGCATTTGAATTAGTAAAACGACCGGTCAGCGATACGAGTCGTCCGAACGTGTGGATGAGTCGTATCGCTGACTAGTAAGTACTCTCTTTCCCGGGATAATTTAGCCGCCGACAGTCACACGTTACCGTCTCGTTATATATTGCATTACCATTTTGTTTGTATTGAGAATTTCTTTGTTAACGAGCTCGTACATAGCACCTGTTTTATTTAGTGCGTATTTATTGTATCATGCGCTTAATTCGTATTTCATGTTAGTATTCTGCGTATCTATTGTACCGATTTATTTTGTCGTCTAATTCCGTCGCATTAATTATGCCTTGAGATTTTCTTCGCGTTTTATACCATAGAGTTTATCGCTGCCTTTGTGCCGGCTAGATAATTGTGCAATTAAGGCAGAGGTCACGATTCGTACCGCGCTATCGAAATAGATCATACGCGTTATTGTTATTTTCGCGACATAAACGAAAGCTGCTAAGAAAGCGCCGCCTGTTTTTCTTGATATTGTTACATTCGACATTCCACGCGAGCGAGAGCACAAGTTGATTGTCGGCATACGGAAACATTTCTATCGCTGCCGAGGCCCGAGTAAGCCTCGTGTAACGGAAAATTCTTACCGCCGAAGAATTTATTTTCGTCTCGCGCGTGAAATACAAGACTTTTGCGCTCGATCGCGATAAGCGCCTACGGCCGACTAACATCTGGCCGGAATCTTGCCACTTATATTTCTTATTCACTCAAATTATATCACTTTTTTTCATACTTTATTCAATATATGATTCTATTCAAATTTATCTATGTGTGCCAATTTTGAACTGCCTGTCTCGATATTCTCCCGTCCCGCCCGTACGGACCACCCACTTTACCAATTCCGTTAACTGATTAACCGCGTATTCCGCTGTCGCGATAATTGAACCGATCCTGTATTTGTGGTTTATGCAAAATTTTGTGTGGTGCAGATTTTCGCGCCTGGCGCCTAACTCCTCGTCCCGTTTTATCGCTTTGTTCACCCGTCGGTTTTATCGTACATCGCGCCGAAGGTGTGCCGTAGGTCAACGCCAACTATTCGTCGGAAAACTACCCGTTATAGTCGCATTAAAAATTATTGCGGTCACAATATATATACCTTGTAAGGTAAAATCTATCTATGTAAAAATGGTATAAATAATATATATAATGTAACATTGTTTTATTACTTTTATGTTAGATCTACAATGTACTGAAAATGTTTAGCCCAACGCTTAACAGTGGTGTAAAGATAGTGAAAATAATGATAATGATGATAACGTCCTGATATCAACAATATCAAGTCCAAACTTGGTTTCTGGAAATTTGTATGCAAGTAATTTCTATTTTACTTTCTATTTTATGATTATTCATGAATTTGTATATTGTAGAATCATACCGTTATTTATTTTGAAACAATTTGACGTAATATTTTTATCTTTTTTCATATTTTCAATCTGTAATATTTTTTTAATACTTTATATTTTGTCTATACATCTAAATATGTATCTAAATATGTATTTTTATAATAAGAGTTTTCCAGCAAGATACAGTTGAAACTGTGTTACACTTATGTATATGTTTCTTGCTTGTAAACGCCCGACCTTTTTGCTATTATATAAGTTAAAAAAACAAGATGTCATTTGATAGAAATATAAGTATTATATTAATTGTAAAACAACATATAACGCACATATTGTGTCTAATAATAGGAAAAAATAAGATGTAGTTTGACATAAATGTTATTTCATATTATATTTGATATTAAAATATAAATGAACATTGTATATGTAGCTAAATCAATGTTAAAATTATTTTGAAATAATATTGGTAACATTATTTTATTAGTTTTAGATCCACAATGTGCTGAAAATGTATTCAACGATGAACAATGGCGGGATAATGAGGGTATGATAACGAGGAATGTTAATGTCTCATCAGCAAACAATACGGCAGCACTAAGTTCGAGCTGAACAAAGTTAGTATGCAAATAGTTTCTATTTTATTTATAATTATGTATGATATAATTTAGAGTCATAATAGTTATTTATATTCTGGAACAATTTTCCGTTATACTTTTTATCTTTATTTTTCATCTTTTTTCATATTTTTTATCTGTAAATTTTTTTCAAAAATGTCATCTTTTGTTTTCACATAATGTTCGAGATCGGATTCTCGAATAAAAATAAAAATTACCTGAAAGGAAAAGAAATGATTAAATTCATGCAACATGCATCTAATTCTAGCACTAAAAAATAATAATATTAAACTATTAAACTAACTACTTCGGAAATCAGCGCTCGGCCGCAGGGCTTACGAACGCCCCGCGCCTTTGTAAATAAGCGCTCACGCTATCTCTCTCTTAACCGGAGACAGAGAATAAACACCGCGGTCGATCGAGAAGAGACAAACATCAACAATTATAATTATTAAACCGGAGAAGAATTACAAGTCATTCTCCTAATGCCCTTAACCGGCTTTAAGAAGCTTCTAAAATATCTAGAAGCTTTTCGAATTTTTGCGGTATAAAAGCCCCTCTCGAAAGACCGTCAGCACTCTTCTCGAATAAGCTACCGACGCGATCAGAGTATCAATCAACACGCAAATAGAAAAGGATAGCTAGTCCTTTTCTCTCGAATACCGTTGCTTGCGGATTTATACGACCTACCGAATTAATTATACATTTTGATTTATTGTGTTTTTTTTTTGTCAATTTCGTGATTTTGTAATTGTAAAAATAAAAAGTGCAGTTTAACGTTACGCGTTTGTCGACACTTGATTGTCCTTTCTCGCCTCCGTGATTAAGTTTCTCGTTCCGTCGCTCACACATAAATATGAATAAATTTTTTTGAATGTTTTAGAATCGGAAAATTTTCAAGAATTTATAATTCGGAAACTAATAAATTTGGAATTAAAAATGAATCGTATCGAAACAAATCAAAAGCTATTTTAAAAACTTCCAACTGGTACTTCAATTGATACTTTCGAAACGGAAAAAAGAGAAAAAGTTGATATTCTTCAAGCTCTACCATTAAAAGATGAAAACGGTCTTCAAGCTATGGAAATCAAATTTAAAAAATGATTCATTTTATCGAAATCAAATGGTAAGTTGAATGTCTATATTTCAATATTACAAAATATCTTTGAAGAAAAAGAAAGGACATCAGTTTGGGATCTAATAGACAAATCAGTTCTAAAGAATTCCAGTATAAATCGTTAAATTTTGAATATCAATTTGTTGAATATTATTTCTTGTATAATAAAATCATATCTATTACCTCCTGGATTGTGTAACGTATTTGATCCATTCAACATAAATTTCTAAAAGATAGTAGATGTATAGAAATTATATATTTATATGGAACAAGCTTTTAATAGCAGTTTAAAAAAAGCACTTACATACGTATATTTACTGGAATATTTTTATTCAGAATTGCAAATCTTAAGTTTATAATACCCTTCTTCTTATTTCGAGATGCTCTATGCAAAGAATAGTTGTTTAAAAAATAAAATTTTAATTTCGATTATACATATTTCGAAAATAACTATTAATGATGCTAATTTAAAATAATTTCAGATTAAACAATTGGCACATGTTAGATGTGATAATTTGAAAACCTCATGTTTACGGTTAATGAAAATTATAATTTCAAACAAACTTGCAATAAAGTGTAATTGGTACGGAGCAAAAAAAAAACAGATTTTTTCCAAATTAGATGTATGTAAAATAATTATGAGTAAATAAAATATTTAAAAGCAATTTTTATTTTTTATTAATGAATAAATTATAATTTTTCTACAAATTGAAAGACATTCATAAATATTTGTAGCATTTATTAATTAATAAAACAAGTTTACAAATATTTATTTTTGTCAACTATCTCTTATATACTATATACAAGGTGGCCCACATAACTCTTTACAGCTTGATATTTCAGAAACTATGCTATCGATTTTAAAGATTTAGGTCTTGAATTGTATGGGTCTGAAGGGCCTTCAAATTTAAATGGATATTAATCTGCAAACCTCGGTTGCGTGGGTGGGGCGGAGGTTCACTTTAAAATTTTTAATGGGACACCCTATATAAAATTACATTCTTGGATTCTATGAAAGAAAACAATTTAGTTTTATTCGAAACATTTTTTTGTCAGATGTTTCTATGAAAGAATATGACGGTTTAAAGTTTCGATTTATAACTACTTGAAGCGTTAAGGAATAATCACACGAAATCAAAATCATAACACTCTACTATGACTTATTGTCCTTTGTCCTTCATAAGAAACAAAAATAAATACATGCATTGAGTTCAATTTAATCATCCATAGAAATCTCTTCTCGGTTTAAAGCTATTATTCAAGCAGTAACATCGTAGTAAATCATGGCTATTTTTGATACAGAAGTGAATATGCTATTAGTGTTAGGCGAATGCCAAAAAAATTATCGGCGTGCAGCAGTAATGTTTTTCGAACGTTATGGGATCGAAAAATCTCATATGACATTTTTTAATTTAGAAAAGCGGCTTCGTGAGCACGGTGAATTGCGAGAAAAACTCACAATAAACGTAAATGTGTCACTAATGAGGATAACAGTGCCAATATTCTTGCTGCAATTATATTAAATCCTCAAGTTAGTCAACGTGAACTTGCAAAAGCATCGACTATCAGTCGTTCTTCAATTCAACGAATCTTGAAACAGCAAAAATATCATCCATATCATTTAATTTTATCACAAGAACTTTTGGTGACAGACTACAAATGGGGTCGGGCGTGCCCGGTCTCCACCGAAAGTTCTCGGTAGCTCTGAGGGCGATCCTTTTCGCCTCTAATTACACGACAAACGGGGTCGGGGTTACTCGGCCTCCGACGAGCGTTCTCGGCTACGTGGCTCTCCATCGTATCACGCGTACCGGCAATAAATCCCGGGGTAAGGATTTCCTCGTCTCCGACGGGCGTTTCCGTCTGCCGGCGCATCCTAGACGCGATCAAAATCAACCGACCGATGCAATTAAATCGCATTCAAACCGCAAATAAGTCATACGCGCTCTCGCGCGACCCGCGCTCTCTCGTCCCGCGTGCTCTCTCACCCACGGCAATACTTCCCGCAATGTTTGTTAACAGAGCGCAGACACGCGCCTGTCTATAAGTAACCAGGCCGGCGAAAAACACGACGACGCATATATATACATACACGTTTCTCGATTATAATCAGCTATTCACCGACAAATCCGAATCACGGTTATACACTCGAACGCATACATACACACATACGTCTCTAGATTATAATTAATTGTTCAAGACATACTCGATTCACGCTTATACACTCAATGCATACATACACACATACGTCTCTAGATTATAATTAATTGTCCACGACATACTTGATTCACGCTTATACACTTGAACGCAAAGACACACACACATACGTCTTTAGATTATAATTAATTGTTCACGACATACTCGATTCACGCTTATACATTCGCACGCGTACATATACATACACACTTCTCGTTTATACATAATTGTCATCAACAAACACACGCACATTTACTTAACATTTATACTCGTATCTCTGTACATATATTCTGAATAAAACATCATTTACACAATTTACACGTTTCGTGTCTCGTACCCTTTCTCGAGCCCTGATCTCGACTGAGATATTCTTAGATCGACGAGTTAAAACTCACGTACGGATATTCCGACGCCAACCTACTGAAGGACCTTCCAGGACTGTTACGGGGTGACACATTACTATGGTGCCGGAATAATCATAGCGAGTGGGGAACCTGGGCCGAGTTTCACCGAGATTCTCGCGCACAATATCTGCCCCGCCGCACAGTGGATCGAAAGATAGGGAACAGCGGACATGGCATGTGTAGTTGTTATAGAAACAAATTTTTGGAATAAATATGTTTACCATATGTTCATATATATGTATATATGTTCACCATCAATATCATTGATAAATAATTATAATTTGATTATAATTTGTTAATGATTTAATTAATTTTTATTCGAAATTGGATAACAAAAAATTTATAATGAATTAATGTATTTATTATTAGTGCATTTATTATTATTAATTAGTGCATTTATTAGTATATTTTTTATTTTTATCATATTTATTATTTTCATTATAATATAAAATTCGATTTCATATATCATATTTAAATCTAACATCCGTTCAACATATAAACAGACATAAATATAATAAAATATACATATATATAATATGCATATACATATAAATAATACACACACATATATATATATATATGGTATGGTATGGTATTCGTTTATTCTCCCCTCAGGGATTGAAGGCGCTTTTCAGGAGCGGTCCCGAACCTTTACAAAATAAACTCATTCCCCTTCGCGACCTGGCCATATGCGACCCTTACAACCTCGTACCCTTCTCCCTCACGTTTCCCCTCCCCTTTCCCTTCCCCTGCCTTCTTCTTCATATCCTCATGCCTCTCATGTCTCCTTCTTCTCTCCTTCCCTTCTGCATTCCTCTATCCTCGCCCTTCTTATTCCTTGCTGTTTCCTCCTTCCCTTATCCTCCTGCCGTCTCCCCCTCACCACAGTCAGCCATTCCGTCTCCTCGCATCCTTCCTCTGAAAATTATAACGAAACAAGACAGAGCGTGATAAGAGCATGACAGCCACGACAAAAAGGGTACTATCACCGTCTCCAACTCCACCCCATCCTGACCTCCCTTCCATCCTCTCCCCCTCCCTTCTCCACCTGCCTTATACCTCCTTAATCTCTCTCCACACCCCCATCTCCTCGTCCCACTTCCATTCCCTGCCCTCCACCCATAATCCCCTGCTATCAAACTCTACCCTTTTTCCCCTTCCCCTCTCTAGCCTTGCTCTCTCCTTGATCCTCCATTTTATTTTCCTCTCTTCCCTCGTTAGATCCTCATCCACTTCCATTCTCCATCTTCTCCCAATCTCCCCTCTTTTTTCTAATATCTCATCCCTGTCTCCCTCCTCCTCCATTATGACTAATAACAACCTCTTTCCTCCTTCCCCTATCCTCTCCTCCACCCCCCTTAACTCCACCTTTCTTCCCAGGATCCTTTCAATCATCAGTTTCAGCAATCTTCTCCTTTCTTCGACACTGTCCCCCTCCAACCCCCTCCATACCAAGTTCCTCCTTCTCCTTTCCCTCCTCACCTGCTCCTCCAATTTCTCTCTCTTCTCCCTTTCTCTCTCCCTCTCCTCCTCCTTTTTCCTTTTCCTTTCTATTCTGCCCTCTAACTTATTCCATAACTCCCCCCAATCCTCCTCCTCCTCCCCCGCCTCTTCCTCCTTCACACTCTCCCACCAGCTATCCCCCTCCTGACCCCCTTTTGCCCACATATATATATATATAAATCGAATATACAGAATAAATAAATAAATAAATAAATATATAAATAATAAAAAGTAAAAAATAAATAATAAAAAATAAATAATAAAAATAATAAAAATAAAATATAAAATAAATAATAAAAAGTAAAAAAAAATAATAAAATAAATAATAAAAAATAAAAAATAAAATAAATAAATAAAAAATAATAAATAAAAAAAGTAATAAATAATAATAAAAGATAAAAAATTAAATTAAAAATTTTAAAGTTTCAGGGAACATTTCTTGTTTCTCTCTTTCATTCATTTTTGGCCGCAAACTTGAAATTAAGGGATCAAAAGTAATTAAAAGATGGATTAAAAGATCTTTGTTCGTAGCGATTCTATTAATTTTGCGTGTGTGATCTCTTCTATATTGCCTGAATTCTTTATTCCGTGCTTCGCTTGCTTCTTCTGATAAATGGCCGATAGGAATAGAAAAATGTAAAATAATTGCTTCCCCATGGATTAATAATTTATGAACAGAAGAAGACATATTATACCATCCGTAGTCTTGTACGAACATTTTTGCTGTTTCCATCGCATATTGACCGAATCGCTTGGCATCTATCATTTCTCCACAAGAAATCGCTTGTAAAATGACCGCAAATCTTTTAATAAGTATTTCGTTTAATCCGGTGATTTTTGCAGTTGTTTTAATTTCCGAGAAATACTTTCTTGCAATGTTTCCATCGTTTGTAAGTCCTGAACCTTGTTTTACAATGTCAACAAGCAAACCCAGATTCTTTCTAAATTCTTGCTAAATTCTCTTTTTAGTTTCTTCAAATCAGGATCGCGTACACTCCATTTTTTAAAAGATAAATTATATGAAACATGAAGTAAGAATTCTGTTTGAGAACTGTCGGGCATGTGCTCGCCGTATCAGGTCGCGGAATAATTGCTTCACGAAAATACGGTGAAGAAAATGCTTTCTTCTGCACTTGCTTATTTATTAAAGCTCAGAAACAATGACCACACTCGTGGTAACAAGGTAACTACTCAAAACGCAAAGATATGTTAATACGCGGGTAATGGCTACCGCACGTGAGTTCTCGTGTATCTCGTGGGCCTTCTCGAGACGATCTGGTTCCTTTAGCGCCAAGCGCGCACGAACGGTCGCGATCGGTAGCGAAGACGCCCGAAAGGCGACGACGAAGAGCGGGCGTGCAGATGCGCGAGTACATGATTCCGAGCGGCAATTTGAATAGAGTGATACATAGAACTATCTTATTAAATACTGAACAAATTCCATGCATCGAATTCTTGCATGAAGACTTGATACTCCAAAATTGATTGTTTTTTCATTAATGTCTCTCATTATAACTTTGTCAATATTATTCATTTCACTCGGCTTTGCACCGCACAGATAACATGATGAAAATGATGATGTTACATCTGACAAAAGTTGTGCATATTTTGCCGTCTATCATTGTAAAGAGCATCTCATAATTAACGATTATATTTTCATATTCGGTCGGTATTAAATTTTTTACTTCATGTTCCATTCTTTCGTATTTTTTCTTACAAATTTCTGCATTTTCATGAATGAATTCGAATCTAATAGGACGATAATATCTGGTAGAAGACGGATTTTGATTCATCCATACAATATTTAAGCCACTCATTAATTTAACAGGGACGAAACTTGTCATAAAAACAGAGCTATCCGATGCATTTTCATTTAGAAAATCTTGTTTATACATACTTTAGTTGGACGCGCCATCAAAGCCCCATTTGCAAATCAATGTCAAATTATTAATATTATTATTATTATTATGTACATCTACATTATCCTTGCAAACATTAAGCAATCTCTTGGTTGTGAGATCAAGGAGAGCTTGCAAGTCAATCGATGCCGAAGTTTCAGTAATTGTTATTTTATTTTTCGACAGATAACATTCCAATTTTGTTCGCTGCATCTCATAATATGACTGCCATTGATTTGCGCCACTCTCAATACAGGTTTTCCGCAATTCAATATATTGTTGTTTCGACAAATTTAAACTAAGAAATAATGCTAAGCATTTTTCTTTCGAAAAGAGAGGCGTCTTAATTTTATTTTCGCAAAAGGCCTTAACTTGCTCAACTTTGTTCGGATTTTTAATTAAAAAATCCAAGATTTTTGCGAAGTCAGAAGATCCATCGCTACTTAGTTTTTGTTTTGTAGCATATAAAAGAACTTCAGTCGAATTAGACGCTCGTAAATCTTCTGTTCGCCTGCGTTTATGTCTGTCAGTAATTTCATCGAATGGTTTATTATGAGATGAACTGGTAGAAGCAGATTCGTCTGAACAATTGGAAGAAATTTCAGGAAGAGAAAATTCAAAAACTTTCTGCAGCCACGATTCATTCTTTTTTGTAAAATTCTTCAGTGTTCTATTCGACTTTTGCCACCTCGAAGAAAGATTACTACAGAATAATTTTAATGAAAGTCTCAGCTTGTTTCTAGATTGCTTTGATAGATTTAGTTTACATTTTTTTGAAACGAAGTCAAAAATTCTTGCATTGTCAAACCACAACCAGAATTTCGGAGAAACAAGAATAGATCATAATGAGTCAAACTTTTCATGACTTAATAGTACGTTTAAATTTCTTTTTGTAATTTCCTTTGATGTAATCTTCAGCAACTGTCAAAATTAAAAAAATAATACATGTCATAATGAAAAGCAGATCCAGTTATAGGATTACGCATAAAGAAATACATACTCAAAATTAAAAAATTGTACGTTTCAACTTCCAAAAGATCCTTAACTTCCAAAAGATTTCACAAAAATCGAGCTTTCTATCAATTACAGCCGAGCCGTTATGAGATTCACAAAATCAGTAATTTTTAATCCTTCTCAAATCAAATATTGTGAAAAGAACTTCATATAATACACTAGGAAATCAATATAATACGTTAAGAGAACGAAAAACGCATAATAAGGAGGCAACTCACTAAAAAATTGCAGGAGAAAGAAACAGAGAATCAAAGAAATCGGAAAAAAGCAACCATTAGATAGATCAACTCGAATGTTTGTTAGTACAATTATAAATGTGATGTTCTGACAATACAAACACAAGATTATATAGAGAGATAACCTATAAGAGATAAGCTATAAAGGTGAACTAAATCACATTATGATAAACAAAACAATCATAGATAACCGACAACAAGCATAGATAGGAGAATGATGTAAATAAGCGCAGTAATTTTAATTTTTGTATAAGTTCTTTATTATCGTTTAATATAAAAATTAAAATTTGCTTCCTTTTTATTATGCGTTTTTCGTTTTTGTCTAACGTATTGATTTTTCATCTTGTTACATAAAGTCTCTTCGCAAAATTTAGCGATTTGAAAATTTCAAACTATTATTTTTGTAAATCTTATTTTCTAATGACTACAATCGATGTATAAAAGATTTGCCACACTTGATTTTCATGAGAGTTGTTAAGAATCCTTAGAAATCAAAACATACCACTTTGTAATTTTGCAATGTATTTTTTATACATATTCTTATACATATTTTTTTATACATATTTAGCGCAACATATTCTGCTAAAATTAACAAAATTAATACATATCATAGTGAAAAGTAGATCAACTTATAAATTGTTTACTATATGTATTACTTTGCTAATTTTGTTAATTTTGTTAATTTTAGTAGTTACTGAAGATAGTCCGAAAAGAAACTGAAATATATTATTTAGATAATTAAACTTTTTTGACGACAAAAAGGAATATTCCATATACATATATACACTCACGCGCGCGCACATATGTATGTATTGTATATGTATGCTTATATGCGTATATGCATGTATGTATTTACATATATGTATGTATTTTTAAACATATATTTTAAACATGCACATGTATGCGTGCGCCACGACACACACACACACACACACACACACACACACACACACACAAAAGTTACGAAATCGAACAGTATAACTTCCCGTAATTACATTTGACGCGTTTTTATTCCACATTTTTTTATCCTCTATTTGAACGGGCACCTACGGGCAGCTGAAACCAAAAAATCCATGAAGTGGAAGATCTATTTAAAGATATAAAATCAAGAGAACCTCAATACTTCTCAATACATTTTTTGTATAACAATTTGAATCACGCTTATAGGATTCAATTTTTTGAATATAGAAGAATAGCTATATTTTTAATATTATTGTTGTTACGTATTCAAGATAAACATTTTTCTTTATTCAAAAGAGATATTATAATGTAGAAAAAAATTTAGATCAAAAAGTTTAGATATATAAGAGCTGTGCTGTTTTGAAGATTCTTGGGGAAAATGATAGGAAGAAAATATATCTGAATTGTAAAGTTTCAAATAATATTTGACATTAATGTTATAGAAATTTTTCGAGAAATCGATTATTTCTAGTTGCTCACAACTATTTACAAGCTAAATTTATTAATTAAAATTGAATATTAAAAAAAAAAAATTTTGGTAAATGTCCGCACTTTAGCGTTGTTCGATCCACTGTGCGCCGGTACCAGGCCGCCCTCCGCCGAAAGGTCCCCGACCAACGTTAACGGTCAGAGAAGTTCACCACAAATACGCGACGGATATGCTAACGCTTATGCGGCGCGCCGGCGAATTTAGACCCGGTATATACATCCGTTTTTTGACGTACGGCGACCGTGCGGCGACATAGTTACGGTCTACTCACGAGGCGTACACATACGTTTATTAACGTATGACGGTGATGATCAGTGTGCTTTTTGCTGCCATCGAAAATGGAGGTATACAGGAAGAAACGTTTAATTTTTGCTTACTTTGCGTATAAACATTTTCTTTTAATGAAAAAGACGGTATTGGGTGCATTCTTTTACTGATTTGAGACTTACACGAGGCAGATTTGCAACATTTTTTGCTGATTTAAGAGAAAATTCCAAAAAATTTTTAGACTACTTTCGTATGAGTGTTCAATCATTTGATGAGCTGACAGCAAGAGTAACAAAGAGTGACAAAATTAAATCGCAAGATACATGGATGAGACTTGCCATATCTCCCGTGGAAATGTTTGCTATAACTCTGAGGTAAATAAATATATTAAATTTTTTTATTAGATAATAAAGAATTTAAATCTACTTAGAATTTTTTCGTATTAAAATATTTCTCAGAAAGCGATAAGAAATTATTAGATCCGTAAAACAGCTTTATACTTAATAGAAGTATTTATTAAAATATTTCAAAAAGCTTACAAACAATAAAATACAAAAAATGTTGTCTATTCTATTTGTCTATATATATCAAAGCAATCTTCTTCTGCATTTGAGTGAGTTTTTGAGAAAGTGGAAGAGGTAGGTGACACAGTTGGTAAATTGGGGGATGCGCTAGGAGCAGGGCGAGGTAATTGAGTCAACGTTTCAGGTGCAGACAAAGGACGTTGCGCGTAAGACGAATGCTGATATGATGGAGTTTGAGGAATGCAGTTAGAATTTGGCGGTGATGGAAGAAAGGGTACATGTGAAGGTGGTTGAAATACTGTTGTATATCTTGCGTAATCTGGTTGCAGATGGAGCGGCTGCATTACCTGCGAACAAGCGTAAAGAGAGAAGCTGAGAAACTCATCCGGAACATCCCTCTTCCACGGAAGCGAACATCGAGCGGGCGTGGTCCATGCTGGTCGACCATTACGAAAACAAGCGGCTACTGGTAAGGTCTTGCTTCACTTTTTTTACCGCACTTCCAAAGATGAAAAGCGAGTTAGCCGGAGACCTCAAACGCATCTTCCACGAGATGCTGAGCATGGTCGGAACTTTAGAGCGTCGGGCGCCCGATAAATAATTGCACTGACTTATTCGTACATCTCATTGTCGAGATGCTTGATCCGCGGTCGCGACGGGAGTGAGAAATATCTGTCAACAAAACGTCCGAACCACCCTCGTATGAGACCCTGAAAACGTTCCTGGAATGCCGTATGCGGAACGCACTCCACGTTGAAAGCACTACATCCGACTAAGTCCGAGACAACCGATGCAGGGTCGAGTAAGGCAGGTGCTTCCGCGCGATCTGCCAGATCTCATCTGGCACAAAAGCCTACCAAAAAAGGCGGCCGATGCTCACTCTGCCAGGGAGATCACTACGTCCTCTTCTGCAGCGACTTCCAGAAGAAGAAGCCGACGGAGAAAAAGGAGTTCGCGGAATCCAAGCAACTCCGCCTTAACTGTTTCGGCAAACACCAGGTGACCGATTGCTAGTCAAAGAAGACGTGCGCCGCATGCAACGCGCGGCACCACTCGTCAACGTACGACGCCTACGCGCAATCCGTGAGCATCTCAATCAACTCCTTCACGTCGCTCCATGTGCAGCAGCGACCGACCATACAAACCACCGTGCTCCTCGCCACCGCTCGAGTCGACGTCGCCGATCGTCACGGCACAAAGCATCGAGTGCGGGCATTGATAGACTCCGGTTCCGAAGTGTCTCTGATGAAGTCACGGAGGCCTTGGCTCAGCGCCTCTGTCGTACTTCCGCACCTATCGCGATTCTTGGCATCAGAAAACAGCGCTCAGTGTCCGCGAACGGCAGGGTCGACGTGCACATTGAAAACAACGCGCCTGCCTTGTCGCACCAGTGCACCGTCGATAGGCAACTCGCATCGCTGGTCAGCCGATTCTGGAAGCAAGAGGAGCCCCCTCGCACGCCGCTGTCCCTCACGCAAGACGAACAACGTGCGGAAGATCTTTTCGTGCAGACCCACACAAGGACGACGGAGGGGAGGTATGTGGTGCGTCTCCCAGTATCCCCTACACTTCCCGAATTGAACGACACACGGCGGGCGGCGCTTCGAGTATTGCGCAGCATGGAGCGGCGGTTTGCGACGGACCCAGGGCTGCATCGACTCTACGTGAACTTCATGGCGGAATACGAAGAGCTTCGTCACATGTAGGGTTGTGCACGTCGATTTCGATTATGACCTTTCGACTTCGATTATTTTATAATCGACGATTGCATCCCAATTATAATCGAAAAGTCGATTATTGCTTGTCGATTTTCGATTATTTTGATAAAATTCCAGTTTGATTAAAAACAGAATTGTAGGAAAAATGGCTAATATTATTGCGCGATAGCAGAGACATCTATTGATGTCTGGTTTCAGTCAGGCGCAGTGCGGCAGCTCGCGGGATTTGGCAGCACTGTTGCGCTACCCGCTACGCTACAGTCACGTGACACGTGTCGAGCAAATGCCAACGAAAATCGAAAGTTTCGCGCGGTGCATGAATAAACAGAACAGGCGGCTGGTCAGTGAAAAAGCTTCTTGTGAATACTAGATCAACATTCATCGAGTGCTACTTGTGATAGCGTTCGTTTTAGCAATTTCAGTATCGTGAGGTTAGTATCGGAATGGCGCCAAGCAGTGCCGTTTGGCTATATTGTACGAAGAAGAAAAGTTCTCAAGAAACAACGTGCAATATCTGCAAAAAAAGCTTCTCATTCTTGGGTAGCACATCGACACTCATTACCCATTTAGAGAAATCGCACAAGATTTCGATACCGAAACTGACATCTAAAAGTGTCAAGCGAAAGCGAGATCAATCAAAAGATGGAAGTAACCTTGATGATCCTCCTCTTGTTGATGTAAACAAAGTAAGCTGCGTCTATGTCTATGCTCGTTCTTAATATAATAATTCGACATTGAGTCTCAAATTTTGGGCTGTATAGTCAGGAAATTTGATCGATTGCATGACGAGTCGAAGTTTTGCTCGGCCACATTCTTGAATTTGAAATGCATCTCTTGGTTATTATTGTTAATAGAATGCCGGCGAGATGTATTAGAGTGATACGCAATCTACTTCTACTAGTAAACCTCAATCAGATAAATGCATGGCACGTCGTGGGACACTCGAGGATAATTGGAATGAAATGAATTCTTTCCAAGGTTATTTGCAAACATTTAATAAACTATTGTCTGCGCGCACGTGTGCGTGTGTGTGTAAATATGTATGTAAATTGTTTGCATGTGTTTGTGCGCACATGTGTGTTTCGTGATGATTCTTGAGTTCAAAGTACTGGCACCATTTTATGCTTGTGAGATTTTTCCTTATTTCTTTTAGAAGGTGGAACGAGATATGAAGAGGTTACAGATGCTATGTTATTTATGATTGCTCACGATGACATGCCGCTTCGAACTCCTGAAAGAACGGGTTTCCGTGTGTTCTGCAAGCGCCTGAATCCTCGCTATCGCGTGCCTTGTGAAAATACAACAACAAAAAGACTATATAAAAAGTATCTGAAACTTCGAGATCTTATCAAAGAAGATTTGGGAAAGACTGAAAATATCATCTTGACTCTCGATATTTGGACGAATAAGCATACTGTTCAAAGTTTTTTGGGAATTACAGCTCATTTTATGAAAGGTTAGTTCTTCTCTTCAAATGTATTGGCCTTATTTTGTGAAAGGTTAGCTGCCATCAGTTTAAATTTTTTTCTCGCACAATTATTATTATTTTTTGTATTTCAGAATCCCAAATGCGTTCCATTGAATTGACGGCAAAGCTTTTGACAGGACGGAAGACAATAGAAAATCTGAAAGAGGTAATTGAAAGCTGCTGCAACGAATGGAATATGAATTCTGAAAAAGTTATAGCAGCTGTAACCGATGGAGGGCGGAACATAAAGGGTGCTGTCAAAGCCGTTTTTGGGGAGACCAAACATATCTCGTGTTTCGGTCACACACTGAAATTGATAGGAACTAAAGCTATTGGTCTGTATGATAAAAAAACTTGTCCATCAGAAATAGAAAATTCTGAAGTGGATCCTAATGTACCCGAGCGGGAGTCAGACATTGATGATGAAGAAGACATCACAGTGGAGGCGAGAGGAATGCAAACATCTGGTTCTTGCAATAATATCTCAGGTATTTCCGCTGTACACGTAGCACAGTACCATAAAATAAAGGTTTTTCAATATTTTTCATATTGATAATTTTTGAAAATGAATAATTAAATAATATAAAACAAAATAATATAACATTCAGCTTTACTCACAAAAGATTTAACTTCAATATAAATCTTAGAATTATCAAAAGAAGTATCAGATATTTGTCATTTGTATCGTATTTATTCATTGTTGGATCTCTTATTAATTAGGTGTATTGCTCGCAGACCTCTTGAGAAAAGTGAAGAAGATTGTCACTTTCTTTAAACATAGCGAAGTAGCCACTTCCGAATTAATGAAGATTCAAATGCAAGGTGCCAATGAGAAAGAAAATAGAGCTCTAAAATTGATTCAAGAGTGTCGCACGCGCTGGAACTCTGCATATGAGATGGTTGAACGTTTCCTTCAACTTTCTGACTTCGTCGCTCGAGCAATTATGAAGGTACAGAGAGAAAAATCAGTAAGAAAAAAACCTCCCAACATGCTAACTATCGAGGAACTCGAAACATTAATAGAGGTGCGGGACCTCTTAAAACCTTTAGCTCAAGCTACTGCTGAAGTTAGTACAGAAAAAACCGTTTCAATCAGCAAAGTTATCCCCCTTGTAAATCTGATGAAAAAAGTACTGACAATGAGATCAATTTTCGCTTCTTATATTATTGGTACCACTGAGTGAGCAAATTATACGCATTTATTTTGTTTCTCAAACAGAAAATTTCTCTTTCCATAGAAAATTGAAAATTTCTCCGCTGCAAGCCCTATTGAATTCAATTTAAAAGAGCAACTTCTCCTAGATATAAGACATCACTTTGGCAAGATTGAATTCGTAAAGACTTATGCGGTGGCAACCTTAATAGATCCGCGATTCAACTTCCGTTCTCTCATATTCGTGCTGTTGCTGATGCTGTTTCATACACAAGTGAGTAACTGTAAAATTATAACTATTTATTTGTGAACATTCTATTTTATTTAATTAAATATTTATGCATTCCAAATAAAATTTCGACTACAACTCCACATGCATTTTCAGACGAATTAATGAGGGCGAAAATGGGAGCGAATGCTGCTAACGAGAACGCTGCTGCTTTGCCTTCACCTGAATCTTCAATGAATGACGATAATTTGTGGAACAGCTTAGATACTTAAGTGCGTGCCAATCGACAAGCACGCCAAAGTTGACCTTTACCCGCTGGAGCGCCTAGCGAACTATCACACTATTTGGATTTACCTAACTGTGATCGCAGAAAAGTGTCGAATCCTATAATTGAATTGGAGTCCATTAAAGGAACATATCCTCTTGTCCATCAAATTGCTTGTGATGTTCTTCCCATTGTTGCTACATCAACACCTTGCGAGAGACTGTTCTCTCACGCTGGTATCATTTTAAGCCAATTCCGTAGCAGGCTGCTAGGAAAGCGCTTGGATGAATTAGTTTTTTTAAGGTCAATTGACGAAGAGTATTGATTTAAAGTTTAGTGCAATAAGTATATTTTTGTGCAATAAGTATGTATATATTAGTCAATATATATAAATAAAATGATTTTCTAGTCATACATATTTTTTTTCATTATATTAAGGATTTTTTTCAAGCAATCCTCTTCGCCTTATCTAATAATACTCATTTTTTTCTTTATTCCAAAGACTCGATATGCGTACTCTCACTTTTTTCATAATTAGGGGAATATTCGACTATAATCGATTATAACCGATTATAGCAGACCGATTAATCGGTATAATCGACTATCCAGTTCCGCATAATCGAAAAGTCGATTAATCGATTATGCGTTTTATGTGCACAACCCTACTCACATGACACCTGCATCACCATTGACCGATGACAAGGCGAGAGCTTCTTGCCTCATCATGGTGTGCTGAAGACGACCGGCTCGACCGTCAAGATTCGCGTAATCTTCAATGGATCAGCGCATCTCGCCTCTGGTGAGTCGTTAAACAACTTCTTGCTTCCGGGTCCGAACCTGTTGCCCGCGCTGCCGGATGTACTCTCTCGATGGCGGCGACATCAATATGCGATAGTAGCGGACATCGCCAAGATGTGCCGCCAAATCCTCGTGCACTCTGCTGACCGCGACCTGCAGAGGATCCTGTGAAGAGCGAAAGAGAATGAGACGGTGCAAGAATATCGGCTCAATACCGTTACCTACGGGTTAACGTGCGCACCGTACCTAGCCATCCGAACACTCCGACAGCTAGCATTGGATGAGGAAAAACTGTATCCGCGGGGGGGTGCATCCGTGCTGCGGTCCGACTGCTATGTCGACGACATATTGACCGGTGCCGAAACCATGCAAGAAGCCCGTGAGATTCAAGAGCAGCTGACTCTTCTGTGCGCGGCGGGCGGCTTCCCACTGAAAAAGTGGGTGATAAACTCTGAAGCGCTGTTGGAGGGCATCCCATTAGATCATCGGCAGCAGAGGAATCCACCCACCTGGGGGCAGGAAGCAGAGCATGCTACCCTGGGTCTGCAGTGGCATCCGCTGGAGGATGTCTTCTCTTTCCGAGTGTCACCTACAAGGACAGACCAGATCACTAAAAGAGCTGTGCTGTCTTAGACAGCACGATTGTTTGATCCACTGGGGTGGCTAGCCCCAGTGATCATCAAAGCCAAGATCTTAATTCAGCAGTTGTTGCAGCAACTCGACTGGGACGAGCCCATAGCATCCGGAAACGAGCAGGAGTAGCTGCACATCCAAGCAGAACTTCCAGTGCTGGGAGAGATACGCGTTCCTCTCGGCTGCGCACAAGAGGGCAAGCTAACCAGGTGAAACTGCACGGTTTCGCCGACGCTTCCGAGAGAGCGTATGCCGCAGCCGTCTATGCGGTGGTGCGCCCTGACGAACCAGACGGAGGACCACTACTGCTGCCCGCAAAGACTAAAGTCGCATCCATTAGTCAGGTGTCTTCCGCGTTTGAAGCTCTGTGCGGCAGCGCTCCTCACCAAGTTGGTCATCCACATTAAAGAGACGATAGACCTGGTTGACGCCCCCACGCACTTGTGGTCGGACTTCACAGTGGCCCTCGCCTGAATACGAGGACACTCCTCAAGGTGAAAGACCTTTGTGGCCAATCGTTAATTATATAAAAACTTACGTATTTTGTTGCGTCTTCTTCTATATCTTAATCACACACAGTATTCTTCGTCCTCTAATATTAACGTTCCGTCTGATTAACGTTTCTAATCACACACAGTATTAATATTCTTCGTCCTCTAATATTAACGTTCCGTCTGATTAACGTTTCACGTCGCGATCGTTCACGATGCGGTGATGCCAGAAACTAACCCTCGGTAGCACACGCACACAAACGCGCCTCCGTGGCGTCAGGTGGAGTGTACCGCGTAGCACATATACGTACGCGTTCGCGCTTGTGTGCGTGTACTACCGGGTCCGCTTTCTGGCATCACTGCCGCCACCATATTGCGTGCTTAGATGCGCGATAATCGACTAGAACCGCGAGAATCGTCGTTTTCTAAGTAAGTGTATCAAAATAATTGCTAATTTTATTAATTTGTGCGAATAAATATTTTATTATTCCGAATCCACTTTAAAAAAAACATGTTGAATCGAATTCATTGTTGCCTCTTTTCGCGGTTTGATTGTCATCTCGCGATTGGTCTCGTGAGCGATGTGCGTTATATTCGTAGCATCGAGTGGCTGTAATTGCAAAGCGTTGTGTTATATTTTTCGGAAGAGAAATATATTTAAGTATATATTTCTTTAATTAATATTATTTCCTTTCTATTAATTCTTCCTAATTCTCATTGAGAATTATCTCAGCGAGACAGAATCTGACCATTATTATATATTTTAAATTGCTGTGAAATTTTTCTACGATGTGCGCAATTTTTAGAGTAAATTGATAAAATATTGTAATTGTGTTAAATTATTTATTTTTTTTTAAGCTAAGAAGATAATTGAGATGAAATAAACGAGATAAGAAACGAGACGAGTACGAGATACAAAACAGAAAGATAAAGGATAAGAGCAGGAGTATTCTATATCGTTGAGGTATATTTATATATATATTTCTTTTTACATCTTTCAATAAATTTAATTTATACTCTTCGCTCTATAAATACTCTTCTCACATGCTTTGCACTTGATTGTAGATATCTGAAAGAATAGAATATACATATGTACCAAATCTAAATCCTTATTTTGAACTTTTACATGAATAAATTTCTACGCAACCATAAAATTATGGCTACCGTAGAAGTTTATATACTTGCGTAGCCATAATTGAGGCTGGCTAAAGTTAATATATTTGTCTACGTAGTCATAAAATTATGTCTACGCTGGCAAATATATCAACTTCTACGTACAGTTGGTAACTGCTGGTTATGTGGCTACGTAGAAAGATTATTCACAAATATATTGTAATTATGGCTACGTAGAAGATTATATAGTCACACACGTATAATAATTACATATAAATATATAGTATGTGGCGTTTATACGCCACCACAAATACGCCTGCACAACGGCAACCCGCGCAACGGAAGTCCCGCGCGCGACAGCCGCTATCACGTGCCAGGAGCGCGGCTTATCAGGTCCTGCGCACGTGCCGGAGCGCGAGCGCGCAGCGGTTTCCGAATACCTGCCGCCACGCGGCGTCCGTTTCTCGCGAGTGAAAATCCCCAGTGTGGGGCATATAGGAGCAGCGCGCGGCAGACCAGCATCAGTCACGGCTCTCGCTAGAGAGGTATATACCTCGTCTTTTGAGTAGCAGAGTCGGCGACAGGCGGATATCCACACCGCCGTTATATTTTTTCCACCCATATTGGGTGACAAATACAGCCGCAAGAGGGACCCACGTCACCTGCCGCCGCCCGCATTACCTGGGCAACACTTGCGGCCAGACTATGAGGGGACACCAGAAAGGCGATCCAAGCGGGTCCAGTGGACGCTATCAGAGTGGAAGCTGCAGCCTGTGGATCTGTCGCCGGTGCGTTTCACACGCCCTCCTCGGAGTCTCCTGACTACGTGGGACATACGAGTACAAAGATATACCTCGCCTACGGGACCCTGGAGCGTGCCAGCGATCCTCTCACCCTTGCCGGAGTCGCCGTCATCTCGGAGCTGTTCCACGACGACCGGGACGCAGACTGCAGCCGTAAGCCGGGTGCACAGAGGCACACAGAACTACTCCTACTGCAGGGACGCCTCCACGCAGTATCAACCCGCGACGGCTGACCAGGCAACGCAGTCCGACCTCTCCGATTGGGAGACTCCGGCTCCGGCTCCGGCAGGGAACACTAGTAACACCGCTTCACCACTGCCCGAGGACAGGAGTTATACTCCTCCGGGGACTCCGCCAGCGCTCCGGAAGTGGGGGCCTCCCCGCTACACTTCTACGGAGCCTCGCATTCAGTGGCGAGAGCGCCGTTTTTGACGCATACATCCGCGTACAATCGGCCCTTTTCAGGGCCACACAAATAAGCCAAAAACAAACATACTGTATATAGTGTCCATAATAAAGAAGTACAAAAAACTACTTCACATTCTCGTTAAGCGTTATCACCTCCCCACGGCGATCCTCTGCACTAGGATATAAGACACGCGACGAACGATAAGCGCTACAAGTATAACAATTATTATATATTACGTTATATAATTATCATCTTCTTTTCGCTTTAGAGTAAATTAATAAAATATTGTATTTGTATTAAATTATTTTTTTTTCAGCTAAGAAAATGAGATGAAATAAACGAGATAAGAAACGAGACAACGAAAACGAGATACAAGATGGAAAGATTAAGGATAAGAAGCAGGAGTGTTCTATATTGTTGAGGTATATATTTATATATATTTCTTTACATCTTTTAATAAATATAATTTATATTCTCTTACGTATGCCAAATCAAACTTACATGTATCTAGCACATGAATCCTATCTGCATACGTGTGTTTATTAAAACTGAACAAACCGAATATATACAATGTGTACAGTTTTTGCTCTTTTTTAACGAATATATTTTTCTCATTTCAGATTTAACGGCGGCGGCGACGATACATCGCGCGACATCGGAGGATTCTCTGTGCCATTTGCAGGACCATCGCGCGGCAGACGAGACAGCGAGCGCGACTCTATGGGGTGGCGGCGGTGGTGGTGGTAACTATCGAGAGACTTTGAAATCATCTACCAATCTTGCAAAATCTTTATTTAATTTCTCTTTTCCTTTTTTCAGGTCATCCGGCGGGCGCGCGCGAACCAAGGCCCGCGGTCCTTTGATCCGGAGAAACTTGGTGGTTGTGGTGATGGTGGTCGTCGTCGTCGTCGTGGTGGAGGAGGAGGAGGTGGAGAAGGATTAAGCGGGGGTTTTCTTTCTCATCGTTTCTAATCATTTTATTTACACAGGGACTCTGAAACCCAGGGAACACCCGCACCGGACTTTGGTCCCAGTCGGGTGAACCAACGGGTGGAGGAGGCCCGCCTTTACAGGGGGAGGCCGACGAATCCCTTAGGACCAACCTGGTGGGCAAGGGTCCATTGTCGGTAGGGGTTGGCGGCCCCGACTTCAATCGCCCGGCTACACCTGGTGCCGTTAGGGGAGGTTTTCTATCCTACCCCGGTTTTCTTTTTTTCCGGGTAGGGTAAGAGATATGACCAGGGTTGGATGACCCTGAACAATTTGTGTTTCCTTTTGTTGCTTGTGTGTGGGATTCGAGTATTTGAATAAAAAAATAAAAAATTACATTACGTTCCTCTACAATCCTCTCTATAGAATTATTACTCGAAAATCTCTCCCGTGGTGTATGCGCCACCTTGTCGTGGGAGGTGAAAGGAGGGCATTCGGCGTCTCCGTGACCCCCGCTGGGGAGGCAGATACCAACGTTGGTTGGTTGGTTGATTGGTTCAACCATCATCATCGGGAGCGGTCCCGGAGCGATGAGGGACGCTGACCAAGAACACACCGCTGCTGCTGCTGCTGCTGCTGCTGCTGTATAAGAGTGAGCTGCGTGCGGTTATTTCCCGTGGAGACTAACCCCAAGGGGAAGAGTGATAATCGCTCTGCCCGACCGGAGAGGTCTGCGCGATGTCGGTACCTGGGCGCTCACAATCCCTCTAGAAATGAAAATGTGTGTGTGTGATGGCTATATCTCCGATACTACGGAACAGAGCCTAGAGAGCGATGATGAGTAGCACCTTTTTCGTACAACTCGTCGACGACGAGTACTGACGTCGTACGCCGATTAAAGATCCCCTATGCACCGAGTGGCTGTAGAACGCGCACGATCAACGACATGTCGACGCGCGCACTCAAAACACAGAATTCAAGGAGGAGTCGTCGTCGTCGTCGTCGTCGTCGTATATCTGTTTCTGCTACCGACTGTTGCATCGTCATAGGCGGGGGGAAAGGCTTCGCCCCTCCCCCCTGCACCCCCTTCTCGCCAGCGCTCGTACCGCGCCTCAGGGGGGCTTCGCCCCCCTACACTTATCGGGGGGGCTTCGCCCTCCCGAACCCTCCCTTCGTGTACGCCGAAAACCCCGTCATTTTGTATATACGTTCGTAGTTCGGATTTTTTCGCCCTTTCATTTTTGGCCACTTTTTCAGGGGTCGATGACTTGGAATAATTTTACGCTTACTCGTCCTAAGATCGGTAAACTTGAAAAAGATGATTCGTCAATTCAAAGATCCGATGAAAAATTATGGGTCCGGTGCGAAAAAAATTATAGAAATTCGAATAACCGATGAGCTTTGAAATTCGATATCCGAAACTATTGGAGTCTACGGAAATCAACCTCTGGGAGGATTGTTGCTCGTCATCGGGCCTAACGATCCCCCCGCTTAATCTCCGTAAACGATGAATAAAAATTCATTGAACCGAATTCGAAAAACTTTGAAATTCGATATCTCGAAAACTATTTGTCCGTGTACCTGTATCTCGTAATAAACGGTGTCGGATAAAAATACCGGAACTCCGATGCCATCGCGTAGAGCTTCTCGAACGCCTTTGAGAACGCCCTTCCATCCTCTCGTTCCTTCCTTCGACTCCCCGTGAAAGGGTTGACGCCCGTATCTCGTAAGCGGTGCTAGATAAACATACGATATTGATGCCATTGTTTAGAGCTTCTCGAATGCATTTGAAACCATGTTTTCTTCACTTTCACCACCTTCAAGGGGAGAGATCGTGAATGCTCGTATCTCGTAAACGGTGCGACGGAATAAAAACCCTCCCCCACACTATATCTGTTGTTGGAGGATAAACAGACTGACGACCGAGAAACAAGGTAGGAGAACCTGATTTCATTAAAGCGTAATCGTCTCTTGACACTGACCGCATCCGGTCATACATACGAGATAGAATTATTGCGCGTTTGTTTAAGCCCCAAAGCCCCGTTAGCCAATATGATAGTTGATTTTCCTAACTCGATGAAACTTTAAAATTCTGTATCTTCGTTGCTACGAGATATTCGCGAAATATCCATCTATAGAGATAAAGAAATTCTTTGTTTGCTTATCCTCGTGTCGCCGCCTCTTCTTCTTCTGGTCGTTACTGTTGCTGGTCCCGCTGCTTCTATTCCTGAAAAAGGAAAAAAAGATTAATAAATCTGACCTAACCTTGAGATCGGTGGAACAGACTAACCCGAAGGAGATCCCATAGAGCGGCCAAGCGGACTGGACGACGAGAGGAGTGAGCCCGGCGTCGAGCAAAGGGACGAGGACGCCGAGATTCCGTACCATCCAGAAGCTGACCGACCGGGAGGAGGACGGGGAGCAGAAGGTCATTACGTATCTGCAGAGGATATCGGACTCGGAGGAGTCGGATGCAAACCAAAAGAGCGACAGCGAACCGAGGAAGCGGCGGAAAGTGTAAGTCGCGAGAAAGAACAGCCGCATTATTGCACGTTGTGCCAGAGCGTATTAACAAGCATATAACAAAAGTACAAATTTCATAAGAATAAAAGTGCAGCGGCACTATACTTTTTTGTTTTGGTAGTTCCTTTTATTTACACTTTTCTGTACTTTTCTGTTATAACGTAGTAGCAACGTTTTATTTTAGTTTTGTTGAAAAGGTGCAACTGTATTGCACTGAAAGGTAGTTAATACCTACACTTTGCTGCACTTTGCAGATATCTATGAATAGAAAGAGTTTATTTTTGTTTGGTTAAAAAGTGTAACCGAATTGCACTTTAAAGTAGCAAGTAGCTACACTTTGCTACACTTTTCTCTTGGAAGGACTTTATTTTAGTTTCTGACAATAAGTCATATGCACTTTCAGTGCATCAGGGCTTGCAACAGGGAGTTTGTGAGATGTAAGCGAGATACATCAACGACTAATGTTAATATTCTATGAAAGAGTTTATTTTGATGTTTTGGTTTATTTTGTAAGACTTATAATTTTATTTAGTTTAAGACTTGAACAATGGTTATATAAAAGCGAGGTCAAGTGTTAGGATCTGATCAGCGGGTCAAAGTGCAAAAATCGACAAAGCGCCGATAGATGGCGACAGTCGAAGGAGTGGGGATAGATGCTATAAAGATGTGAACAGAGAGAGGCTCGAGGCCATTTAGTCGAGCGGTAGTCATGGTATTAACATCTATTGCGAGTCTTTATTTTATTGGTGGTCCTCGGACATAAAAATTGATTTATGGTAATGAGATCAAGTCCGTGCTTATTGTACGCGTATACAGTGCGAATTCTGTTCTCATTTTATGTGATTATAAGACCAAAGCTAATGTTAGTAATCGATTGGTTAAAACAAATATTTGTGTATCGCGTGATTAAACGTGTTCGTATTGGTCACAGAGGTGACAAGAACATAAAATATATTTTATATATTTTAAACAAAAGTGTAACATTTCTAAAGTTTACTTTCCCGAACTTCCGTATTCCCACGAAGTCCAATTATTTCCTGATGGTTCTTGAGGCGGCGTCCTATACTGCAAGTGCTGAAAATTCCCTCGAGGACCTGAAACAGAAAGAAATTAAGATTAGTGGAGAGTATCTACGTATTGGGGAAACGAAGTTGAACTTACGGCGCAAAAGCGATTGCATCATCACTGATCGTGTCGCGACAAGTCCAAGCGGCGGCCATCTTGACGACGTCGTGAACAAAGAATTGCATCATCCGAGCGGCGGCCATCTTGACGACCGTTACATCGAGACAAAAGATTGCGTCATTCTGCCTGAGGTGGCAGATTCCTTGTTCGTAGTAGGTGAAACGAACTGGCGAACGTATATCATTAAGGTAAGAGAACCTATAAAATAATAAACTGTAGCTAGAATCATCTGGTTGTCCGGTCACAACCTAACCTTGAAACCGAAGATTTCATCACCCTCGACTAACGAACTCCTTTTGGAACCGAAGGTTTCATCACCATCGACTTCCGAAATCTTGGCGGCGCAGAAACCGGAGATGGATGTCCAGGCGTCCTCGCAGAAGACCAAGCCGACGACTGCAGAGCCGAGAACGGATCCGGTACAGCCAGAGGCGATGCCGGAGAAAGAGGAGGTGGAAACGGTCCGCACAATGGCGCAAGCGGAGACAACGGAGGAGTCCGTTCAACAAAGCCAAACCGTAAGGGAGCAACCGCATGGAAAATAAGGGAGCTATAGTTTAAGTTCTTTTATGTATGCGGTATATATATTTTGGTTGTATTTTTTTTATTTATTTTATTTATATTCCTATGCATCTATTGTATGCGAGCTTCGCCTCATCGCGGAGCTGTTTCGTTACTCAGAGGCGCGAGAAACGCGCGTTGATTTTATATTCTTTGTTTCGTTGATTATTAATTTATTTATTTTAAGTTAGTACTAAGGAAAATGCAGTACAAAAAAGAGTTATTATGTTTCTTTTATCTAGTCGCGTCTGTTACGCGAATGCATGCGTGGAAACGGCATGTTCCTTTGATATATTCTTTCTTTGTCTAGTCGTGTCTGTGACGCGAAAAAACATGCGAAAACGATGCGTGTACGATAGATATATTATTTTTCTTTGTCTAATCGTGTATTATGCGCGAAAACATGTAGAAATAATGCATGTCTTTTATGTTCTGTGTAGAAACAAAGTTCTTTTTGTTTCTCTGTCGCGATAAGAGCGAAATTAATTATGTTATTATTTTTGGTCATTGTGACTGTTTGATTTTTATATACGGTTATTACCGCGTGTATGTATGTTTAATTATAAGGATATATGTATGCGCGTTTTGTTATATAATCATAAGGAGCGCGAGTCCTTTGTTAGCACAAAAGACACTTGTGTGCAAGAGTGTGAGAGAGAAAGAGCTAATGTGAGACTTCGCAGACGCAATGTGATGGCGCATGCGTCGAGCCGCCGAACGGCGACGCAGGAGTGGGGAAGAGATAAATACGGAGGCAGAGCATGAGACGGAGCTTTTCGTCGTGCTGTTCGAGAGAGAATCTCGTCGTTATACTTATAGCAGGCGTTTAGTCAGCATAGCAGGCGTTTAGTCAGTACCCGGGCGTTGTGATTAGCTAAGACTGATTTTAACTCATTAACGCGAGTAGAGTAATGATATATGTTCCGAGAAATATATTTATAAGTAAGAAAACGCGCGCTCGAGATAGTTAATGTGCGTGAAAGTGACATATACGTCGTTACAACGTAGGTGTGTAATATCTGTAATAATTAAGATATGAAAATTAAATATATTTATTAATATTTTCTATTAAACAAAGACCAAGTGTTGATAATTTCCTTTGAAAGTTCCGTGGAAATTCCCATATCCACCATCTGGTCCGTGACACGTCATATCCTGGTGATCCTGGGTGAATTTCCTACATCGGGGAACGTTCTGAAATTAATTGAAAAGTGCGAATTAGCGTAAAAAATCCTTAACGTGCGTGAAAATACGTTAAAAGTAAACTGCGTAGCGCGTAACGGCTTTGCACTGCACACGTCACGACAAGTTCGCGACGAACAAAGGCTGGAGGCGGGGCTTGTGAGAACCGTTAGTGGCGTGACGTCTCAACGGTCGCGAGGGGGCGTGGCCTCCGACAACAATAGAAGGACCAACACAAAGGGAAGGACAACAAACAAAGGAAGCCGACACACAAAAAAGGGGAACAAAGAACTCCTCTTAATACAAAGGAACAAAGGAGGGAGCTCGCAAACAAAGAGAATAACGCTAAAACTACCGGGAAAACAATTTTCCTTGCTCATTGGTGGATAAATAAGCTGGCGACCGTCAAAACAAGTAAGAGAACATAAAATATTTAACCAAAGTGAACTCTCGTAATATTAACGTCCGGTCACAACCTAACCTAACCCTGCGACCGGAGGCCGCATCGACCTTACCCGCCGCGACCGGCGACGGGACGAGCCTGGACTCCGGGGAGGTGCGCGCGGAAAAGCGGCAGCAGCAGCACGGCGAGGATCAGCCGCGCGTCGCGGTGGATCGCTTATGATCCGCGATCCGGATTCTGAAACGGCGTCGAGCAATCGACGCTAACCGGGGCGGTGACAGGCGCGGTGGTGCTGACAGTTCGCAGCAACATAACCAAAGAGATGGACAGTCAAAGTGTAACGCACCACTTTCGCGAGTGCGGCTCGGATTCTGCTCTGTCGGGGTCAGGGCTCGAGAAAGGGTCGGCGAGACAACAGACTTGGTTTTAGCGTAAAATAATAATTATTTATTCAAGTGTAGAATGCATGTACAAGTGTGTAACGGTGTGTGTGTATTCGTGTTTACAGCGTGTGTGTGTGTGTGTGTGTGTGTGTGTGTGTGTGTGTGTGTGTGTGTGTGCGCGCGTGTGTTCGTATTTACAGCGGGCGTGTATATGTGTGTTCGAATTTACAGTGTGCGTGTATGTGCATGTATAACGTGAGCGTCAAATGCGCTGGTGAAAGGTATGCGCAAACGAAGCGCGAACGAGGCGCGAATGATTGAATGAGCGGTGTGTGTGCATGTACAGAATGCGCGGGCGGTATCTGTGCGAGGGATGCGTGTGTGCACGTAGATGCAGTCGGAAACTAAATCTTTACAAGACAACGGCCGGCGGGAACGGGCGGTGGCAGTATTATTATTATTAGCTTTATTATTCGTCCGTTCTAACATTTAATGCAAGCGGCTTGTCGGTATTTAAAGTTCGTGGAAACTCGAACGACGGGTCGAGTTGTGTTGTCGCGTTTTTGTGCGTCTCTCGGCTCTTTAAATACCGTGTATACACGTGCGTGCGGTAGGCGCGAAGCGTGCGGGCACGCGGGCGCGAGAGCGCTTAGGCGAAAGAGAGCGCGCGGCGCGGGAGCGCGAGGCGCGGGAGCGCGAGGCGCAAGGCGTGGGAGCGCGAGGCGCGCGAGCGTGAAACTCGGCGCGCTTAGATCTATTGTTCGTTAATAATTTTCTGCGTTTGTTGGATTATCGGATGGGATTATTATATTATCTGGGAGCGACGATTAGACGGGAACGCCCGTCAGCGGCAGGTGACTCCCTACCCGTTGAAATTGATCGTCGCGGGGTTTTAAACAGGATCTTCCGAATATTGCTGAAAGCTCTCAGCGGAGACCGGGTGCGCCCGACCTCGTATATTCGGCGGAAGGTTTTCAAGGAGGCTTCCTTAGAGATGCCGCAAGCTCGCGGCGGAGGCTGGGTGCGTCCAACCTCGGTTTCTCTCTCTAAGAGAAGCTATCAGTTTCTCGGATTCGTTTCAGGCGCCGTACGGGCTCTGATCGGAGCGGAGAACGGAGTGTCTTTTCTCGGCGCCGGATCGCTCTTTTATACTGAGAAATTACCCGTTCGGGTAATTTCGGCGATATCCGTCGGGCCCGATTGTTTTGTTTACTACAAATAATTATTACGGATTATTTCGGCGTTCGGGTGGTGCGGTAGGGACCGTCGCTCGGCGTTTTCCGTCGGGATTCGGAATAGCTCGGAGCGCCGAGACAATGGCCTTCGCGTTAGATATCGACGGCCGTATAACGGCTCGATTCGAACGCGCTTTGTAATGATTAAGCGGGGCGCATTGCGCCGCTGCATTTTGCCCGGCTGGTGGTCGCCGGGCGGCAGCCTTCCGGCGGATGACGGCCGGGAAGACGATCGCGGAGGGCAGATCGTTATAAAAGTGTATTTGGTTACGGCGTATCGACGGTTGTCGACGGCGTAGCGGTGTCATTTGATTTTTACACAGTTTACGACATTATCACTATTATCATTATGGAATCTATTTGTTTAGATATAGTTTTATTTATGAAACCGTTTTGAGATATGTATTTTATAGTTTAGACGGGTTATTCCTGTATGGTTGTTACGTAAGATATAAGTCGATGCAAAGTTTACGCTACGCGAAACATATGAGACTGATTATCGTGATAAGCCACATATATATATAGACGGATAAGCGTTATATCGTGAGTAATTATATGACCAAGCAATGTATCGTCTTTTGAGAATATACGAGTTTTTGATATTCCGTATACATGGAGTGATCTCGGTGATTTCGCGCGAGACCTGCTAGCGTTGCGTAGTTTCTACTTTCTCGCGGATCTTGTACGACGCCGCAGAGATCATGTGTTGTCTTAGATCGAGTCTTTTTCTCAATTTATATTAACTTGTTCAATCTTGGTCATTTTTAGCGTGTTGGTTTATTTATTCTTTTATATACCGCGACTGTATTGTGAGTGCATTGACTCTCGATTTCGTGATGTTATATTTATTCAGTTATTTCAGTATCCTTCCTTATCGAGTAGAGCTGTGAAAGATAGAGGCAATGGAAACGGAATGAAATAGTCATATTTGTACTTTAACATTAGTTTTGGAAATCGGGTCAAGAGAGTCGGTGCACAGGCTGACCGGGTGAAGGTCGACCGTGAGAGAGGTCGGGGTCGACGTCGCCGGGTCAACGATGTAAATTTTCCCCTTTCACGCGACAGAGTGGGAGATGCGCAGAAACTTTGTCCCACGAGTGGAAAAGTACGCAGAGGAGTGGGGAAACCGGGCGAGCCCAGGTACCGGAGTACAGCGCATTACACCTGTTCAGTCGGTCTGCCATCGGAACAGAGATTGGACGGGAATCCGTCGGCCCGGGAGCATCGCGTCTCTCGTTAAAAAGTATTTGTTAATCCGGTCGATCGGAATGCGTGTGTCGCGTCGATTCGTACCGCGAATCAATGGTAAAATCCTTCGGGAACATTTGTAACTCGTTATCCCTCCGGGAACGAACAATGGAATAATTATTTTGTGCAAAATCTCCGTGTCTTTCTTCCTCGCGGCACCCCGAATCAAGTCTTGGCGCAGTTCCGGCTCAGCGGGTGACACAACGAGCGAGAAGCCGGAGTACAGCTGCGAGCGGCGAAAGGACGTCGTCGTATGCAACACACCTTGCCCGTGGGCAGGAAAAACGGGCTGGCGACCGTGAATACTCAGGTGAGAGAACCTCACATATCGCGGCTGATGCCAATAAAAGGCATTGGTCGCATCGCATACTCCTACATATAAATAAAAGTCGCGGTTATGGCCAATAAGAGGCTTTAGTCGCGCATCATACATTGAATATTGCCGTTAAAAAAAGGCGCATAAAGTCGCGGTTATGGCCAATAAGAGGCTTTAGTCGCACATCATACATTGCATGTCCGGTCACAACCCTACCCTACCTACCTACCTACCTACCTACCTACCTACCCTACGTGGTATGTATACTTGGCTTGTATCGTGACTCGAATTTACTTAGCCTACGTCGCGTTGACGCTTACTTACTCGGATATATATACATATATATGTATATATATATATTTCAGCCTCCTCGTATAGACGACGCGTCCACACACACACACACACGCACGCACGCACACGCGCACGCACGCACACGTACGCACGCGCACGCACGCACACGTACGCACACGCACGAACGCACACGCACACACACACACAGTGTGTCCTCTCCCGACGTGTGCGCCACCTTGCCGTGGTGGGAGAGCTCGCGCGCCCTGTCGATCTCTCGGAGCGATGCCGGCGGGGACCGTTCGCGCGGTCCCTGGCAGGTCCTACCATGCCGGTAAGGTCCGAGGGGGAGGGGCCGGACTAAGAGCGCACCGACTTCACAATCCAAGGTGTCAAGATACCGTGCCGAGGGATGCGTGGCCGCGGTGAAGTAAAACTGCGCGGTCGCGAACGGTTCCTCTGGGGTACCTGCCGACCCCCCAGAGTATCTAGGCTTACCCGGGTAAGGCGGCTCTGCCCGGACTGACCCACCTTCCGACCACATTTGTAGGAACAGAATGGAAAATATTTATAAAACGCAAACAGATGCAGAGGCAAACGAGGAGAAGAGTCGAGTCCCCGCTTTCTCCTCGGCGGTGAGAGAGGGACCACAAACGCAGCCATCAACCAGCACCTCCACCCAATTACGAACTGACGGACAAATCCGCGCGAAACATGTAGAATCGTTCCGCGGAAAAGTAAAGATTGTAGAACAGCAACGGGTATCGCCCGATTTATATCGTCCTCGTCGTCGTCGTCGGCGGTCGATTTCGTCCGAGCTGTTCCGCCAGCAACCAGTTCCGAGACTCATCTCGGAAACAGACAAACAGCCGTCATTGTCGTCGTCGTCGTCGTCGGACATATATTTTCGTCTTCGACCAATTCCGCGATCGATCGCGGATGCCATCGAGGACATCCAGGACAAAGACGACAAAGAACCGGAAAGTTTGGACTCGGGTCCTCGCATCATCACGACACAGGCTCTTGTCCACGATGTTCCGGTTCCCTCGACGTCGTGGTCACCGGAAGAATACATATATTATTCCCCGAGGTCGTCTTCGTCGTCGATGATGACGACTCTCCGTCTATCATCGTCGCAATCATTTCTTCCTGATAATATCGAACAACCGTCATCGTCGCCGTTGTCCGACGTATTTATTCGTCGTCGTCATCCGGTTCCGCGACCGATCGCTGACACCGCCGACGAGGACATGAACGAAAACCAACCAGAGCGACAGCCGTCCTCGTCGCCGTCGTCGGACTTATTTATTCCTCGTCGTCGTCCGGTTCCGCGACCGATCGCCGACACCGCCGACGAGGACATGGACGAAAACCAACCAGAGCGACAGCCGTCATCGTCACCGTCGTCGGACTTATTTATTCCTCGTCGTCGTCCGATTCCGCGACCGATCGCCGACACCAACGAGGACGTCGATGAAAACCAAGAGGAGCGATATCCGTCCTCGTCGCCGTGATCGCCGAATTCGGATGACAGCGGGTTTGAGCAATCCGATATCGAATTGCTCAATCCTCGATACGTCCACCTTCACTACGCGTCCGGAGCCGATATAGAAATAACAGGGGACATAGATTCGATCCTCGTCTTATGTTCGACCCTCGAGCCCTTCCTATGCCGCGCAACGTGCAAAATCCAGACAAAGCCGTTGCAAACTTCCATCGACAAAAACGATAAACTTTTCAAGTATCTAAACAACAGACATCGATTCGCTCTGCTTTGCGAACCTACGTTCCAATCTCCCGGTCACAGCGTCAACGCGACAGCCTTATGGTACGAATTTGTATTCGTTACGATCGACGCTAGACCCGTCTTCGCCGCATTTCAGATCGATGATACGTCCGACTTCTTTCGCAATGTGCCGTCGCAAACCACGTACGAGAAGGAGGGTCGCTTACGAGCGATAGGCACGGCGTTTATCAAGCATGTCGTCCTACGCTCCGCTCGGCTTCCAATTTATAGCTGCAACGCCGAAGGAAGCATTTCTCACGTTCGTTACAACGTAAACCGATTGTACAACGTAGCGCAACAAGACTTTCGTTTCTTTGCAAAGGAGATAACGTACACGTTATCTCGCACGAATCTTCGCGAGACGTGCGGGATAACATGTTTACGTTTCTACATGTGCCAGCACGGATTACGATTAAATAAGAGATTAGCCCACTCTTTCCTCGAAGAGTGGTGCCGCGTCGACCACCATTACGTCGAAATCCTACAAATACACCGTGCAGACGAGTTAGTCGTGAGAGGGGACGACGGCGTCACCGACTCCGCATTGGTCATAAAACTCAATGGTCGAGACAAGGATTCCCTACAATCCGTTTTCAAAAAATGTGTAAATATAGTAGGGCACAAAATTATCAAATACAGAATGGGCTATCTGTTTGACTACGGCCTTTTTCATCGCCACGCCTCCCCAGCCGCCGCGGACATAGTCACCTATGTACAGGCATAATTATGCCGCCAAGATGGCTCGCCCGCAGGATTGCGGTTTAATAGCGGCATACGTTATATGTCGAGGTTATATGCAGATTGCGGACAGAAAACTGATGGACATACGACACAAAACGAGGCAACACATTAAAGACATTTCCTTCTTTTACCAACATTACGTTCGCGACCGATTTAAATTACGTATAGAGGAGGTGTTAACGTTCGACGGACGTCGACTCCATGCGTCCGAGTCGATGTCTCACGCGATAGGGCGATATCGCGTTTTTGATGAAAACACTACCTCCATTATGACCAGCATCCTACTCGAACGGAAATTGATTTATCGTCTTAATAATTGGAGGCATTACTGTAACAAGACGTTGCACAGGGAGCTAACACTCTTGAAAAATCTCGCCAAGGACAAACCGTTTTTCGAACCGTTCTCGCCATTACCCTGGACGCCGAATTACATTGTGAAATTAATGATACGCTCGGAATTTCGTATCATGTATTTCTTACATAGATCCAGAGAGTATAATTATGCTATTACAAACCATATGTTTATCAACGATACCAAGTGTAGGTCCGCGGTGAACGAAATGATTAAATTACGCGATTTATTCGGCGAGGACGACGACGACGAGAACAATTTTTGGTATCCGTTATACGCGAAAAATATTCCATATACATTTATGAAAGCCGTACGTATATTATGGTACGTATTGAACGTAATACCGGCTAACATTGTCGAATACGAGGACAATTACCAGGACGACGACAACAACGACAACCGTGCATTACGATTCGTGATAGCAGCCCACGCTACCTGGGCGTATGTGCACGCGTTGTTACGACCAGACGCAGTACAAGGCACCGACATACGGGGAATCGCTGTTTCCGCGATTACGAAACAGCAGTAACGTTACCGTATTTTTTGCGACGATGCAAAAACTACGACAAGTCGGCTCTAAACGTAAAAGTACGTGGAACGGTACAAGCTGATTATGTAGTTCGCGCTTTTATCACCGATCCGCGCTATTCTTACAATCGTATTGTAAGAAACAGCATAAGAATTACAGACTCCACATTTTATCAACGCGCGACCGTCTTCATTAAGATCAGTGATGCCAGTTTCGAGACACTGCAGCCATACAGCGTGGAGGGACTAGGAGCGCACACAAGGAAGGAGCCGTGTACGTGTGCGCTCGGCGTTCGGCCAGCTTCGGGCAGTAGAAGAGCACAGATATACAATTCTCTGCCTCTTTCTTTCCTAAACTATAGCTATAGCTATGACGCGTCGCCAGCCTCAAGATTTCGAGAGAATCATATATCCTTTAGCGGCTTGGCTCGTTTATTAGATCTCGCGTGTCTCGTACTATTTTGATTTTACAATAAAAGCGTAAAAATTAGTAATTAGATAAATATTGTAATTTCATTGAAATTTATTTTGCACATAAAAGATATAAACTAATTAAAATAATAAAGAATAAAAAGAGCGTAAATAATAAAAATCCACTCTTGGCCAACACGTACGTTTTTTTCTCAAAAAGTTGTTATTAATTTATAAAGATAATTTATTGTTAGCGTAAGAAAAATTAAGTAAAAAATTAAATTGTTATTTGGAAAAATTATTCTAATAGTATATTTTTTACCTTGCTAATATTAAATACAAGTAGTAAAATAAAAGAAGAAATAATTATTTTGCAATAATATAAATTCTTCTATTGTATATCTTTTTTTGTAAATGAACGTACATATTGTTGCTCAACGGAAACCGCGAGAAGGTGGTGGTCTCTTCCGTCAGGAAGGAAATGTGAAAAAATGTTTCCTTTAATATTATATTAGATATAATAATTATATTATATGTAATAATTTTAATATAATATTAAGGAAAACAATTTTTTTACATTTCCAAGGAATGTAGATGGAACAGAGGATAGGTAGAAAGGACATGAAATAGATATGTAAAGAAATATAAATAAAATATAAATATAAAAAAATATGAAAAAATATAAAAAATATAAATATAAAATATTGTTCGAGATCGGACTTTCGAACAAAATTGAAAGCTAAATAATAAAATGATTAGTTCATGCAGTCATGCCTTCCATGCAACATGCAGCCAAAATCGTATATTAATAAAACCAGTATACGCTGTCTCAGATATCAGCGCTCGGCCGCAGGAGCGTGCGAACGCCCCGCGCCTTCGTAAATAAGCGCTCGCGCTATCTCTCTCTTAAAGAGAGACAGACAACAAACACCGCGGTCGCTCGAGAGAAGTCACCAAATATCAACAATTTATAATTATTATACCAGATAAAGTTACATAGTCATTCTCCGATTGCCCTTCACCGGTTTTGAGAATCTTCTAAACCATCTAGAAGATTCTCGACCTTTTATTATTATAAAAGCTCTTCTCGAGAGACCGCGGGCGCTCTTTCGTACAGTCTTTCGACGCGAACAGAGTGCGACTCAAAATTTCAGAAACGGATCGCTTGTCCTTTTCTCGCGTATACCGTAGCTTGCGGATCGCGGTTAATTAATCAAATTAACGAACGTTTAGTGAACTTTCCTCGACTTTTATTGTATTTCTTTGTATTAGTGATTATCAAAATATAGTTTGTTAACGTTACGCGCTTGAAGAGAAGTTTTCTTTCCTCTCTGGCTCCTCAACTCGATTTTCACGTTCCGTCGCGCACAAATATAAAAATATAAATATAAAAAGACAATTATATATTAATATACTATTTTTTTACACGCTTATCTTTCATAAGCGTGATGTCTTTTACAATTTTTTTACACACCTGTTTTACTCAGGTATGATGTCTTTTGCAGACAATTCTTTTACACACCTGTTTTACCCAGGTGTGATGTCTTTTGCAGACAATTCTTTTACACACCTGTTTTACCCAGGTGTGATGTCTTTTGCAGACAATTCTTTTACACATCTGTTTTACACAGGTGTGATGTCTTTTGCAGACAGGATGTCAGACACAGAATTTATTAAAACTTTTTACACGCTTTAACAAGCGTGATGTCTTGTACAGACAATTTTTTACACACTTGTCTTACACAGGTGTGATGTCTTTTATATATAGACAAAATATTTTTAGCAGACATAATTTTTTTGCACGCTTATCTTTAACAAGCGTGATGTCTTTTACAGACAATTTTGGATATTTTATTATTGCGTATCATTAGACGAGGAGGGACCAGCAATATTTGTAACGTCTGCAGCATACAACGTCAAGCTACTTTTTATTTTTTTTATAGGACTAATATATAAATTTTTTGTCGACATACGTTGTAGATGTTTGTCATTTATGACCATATTTAAGGCTGTTTCCCCTCTTGTCTTCAACGCTGATTTGAATACGCAAGTTGCATTTATAGAGGTCGACGAAAGTCTGTTTCTTTTTTTTGTTTTTAGATCAGATAACAGAGAAAATGTTTTCTCAGGATCCGCGTTGGAGTGCGGTAGTGATCTTACCGCATTTAAAAGTGATCTTAAATTTGGATATTTCGGATTATTGACGAATTAACATTTCAAAATTTCTTTCCACATGTTGTCAAAATTTATTTTTACAAGATTTTGTTTTTCTTCAATAGTGAAGTCAAAAGCCAACATCAGCCATTCTTCTTTTAAACCGTTTTCATCGAAGCCTTTTAGGGTTTGTGCGATAAAAAAAACATCGTTAAAAGAAGTTTCTCTGTTATTATCAAATAAAGCTATATGTGGTTGAAAGACTTGTAATTTATGCAAAAATATGTTATTGACAGGTAATCTCTTTCTAATTTCTTCGGCAGCAATAATGTAAAACTGCAAACAATTTTGTCGAATAATCGTTATAACATCTGCATGTCCTTCCTTCACTAACTTACAAAGATATTCTTCGCATTCCGATCCCAAAGTTATATTATCAAGAGATTTGTGATTGTCCTTTTCATGGAATGAAATATTTTTAAGTAAATCTTTTAATAAGTTTGGTTTTAAAAAATTTTGACAGATTTGCATAAGAAAATTTAAAGATTTAGGTTGTAATAAATGAATTCTTGTTTCATGAGCTTGAAAAAAAGCATTAAAAGAGTTAAAAAAATTTAAAACGTATTTTAAAAATAGAAAATATGCTTTTATTTCTACATTTTCCATTAAAGATAATAAATATTCCCCAGACTTTACTTTATCGCTCATGACCATTTCATTAAGGAAATATTTTATTGTATCCCATGACTCAAGAACTCTGTCAATACATGAATAATGCGAGAGCCACCGAGTATCGCATAACTTCAAAATTTTACGATTTGTATTTTGAAAACAATCACAAAATTCATTGAAAATAGCTAAACGCTTTGGACTACTGTTAATATAACTTGCAATTTTTTTTAGAAATTTTTCGCAGAAATCGGGCATTTTAGCGCATGCAGCGTGCGCAGCCAATGCGGCGGAATGGCAAGGACATGAAAATGTTAATAAATTTTTGCATTTTAATTCAAGTTTCTTTTTAAAAGATAAATGTTTTCCTGTCATTACAGATGCATTGTCGCATGATAGAGCAATAATATTTAAAAATGGAATCTGAAGTTTATACATTTCAAATTCAAATGCATTAAATAATTTTTCTGCACTACAATCTCTTGCATCAATGTCAATTAATTTTACTAATTGCGACCGAATATCTAAAGTTTCGAGATCAACATATCGAACTAGAAACGTCATCCATTTTTCATTGGTTATATCAGACGTTTCGTCAATAAACAGAAAATTTCGTATTTTGTATGTTATTAACTACACGTTCTGTCTCAACCGGACATAAAACATTCGAAATGATATTTTTGCATTTCGTTCGACCCATATTCATACTTTTTAACACATTAGGATATTTTCCTATGTCTTGAAAAAAGCTGAGAATCTCTTTTGCAGTTTGATGAGGAATATTTTTTTCAGTAATCAATGCGGCATATCGTATCTCCGCTGATTTTTTTCGCTCATCAAACGTTAAAAACGATTCATCGGTTTGCGTATTCAAACATTCTTCATTCGTTTTGTTTGTTTCTATATTACTTTTTGATTTATTTCTGTGCATTTTGGATTCTGCGTGTCGATATATTTGTGATAGACCGCCAGCAATTGATCTATCACAGATCAAACAAAAAAATGAGCTGGCGTTATTTGGTACTTCACGTAACCATAATTTAAATTCGTCTATATCTAGCCATTGTGGTCTAAATGTTCTTTTATGCTGTACTTTTTTATCTTGTAAATTTTCATTATTATTATTACATAAAAAATTGTCTTTAATACTATTTTTATGACACGCAGAATTTACATGTCTGGAAACATACGATGAACATGGAAAATTTTTATTACATATATTACAATAATAAAGACTGTTATCGGATGATACTTTGCGTATCCAAGATTTGTATCGATCGTCACTAAGCCAAGCTTCTGTAAAACTTCGCTTACGTTTTTTGGTTAATTGATCACACATTTCTATAATGATTATTAAAAAAGGAGAAAGAGCAAAAAAAACTGTAAAAATATACAGCAAAATATATACGTGTGTTTATATTCGCGTGTGTGTATATATGTATATGTGAAAACTTACTTTTATAAATGTTGTGAATAATATTCGACAAAGCGACGATCAACAAGAAGACAAGACCTTTCTTAAAGCCACCAGAAACAGAAATGAAACAAATACGTTTTGTGAAACAAGTACATATATTTGTTGACAATATTTGTCGGTGACTACCGGGCACGAGCGTATCCGCAAAACGAGTCAGTCGACAACGGATAACAGCGAGAGAAGGAGCAAAATGTCACGTAAGTGTTAAATAATATTTGAAACATATATTTTATTCAAATATAATTATAAGGCTCTCGCTTTTGTTCGCAATGTCAAATACATATTTACATCTTTCGTTATATACAAACATGTACATATTAAAGTGACTTAAAAAGACGTTAGGCGCTTACACATGTGTAAATGTTTTTAAAACACATAAACTTAATCAAGATCATTAACTTTAGTGCAAATTTTAGTTATAAATATAAAAAATTTAAAATTTAAAGATTTTTATTATTTATAAAATTGTTCTAATACCATTATTAAAAGAGTAATAAAATATATAATCTATTATGTAAAAATAATGGCAATAAGAGCCAAACGCAGTACGTAAGGCGCATGTATTCTTTATTGCGAATAAAATTAGCGAACGTTTCGGTCCCTTTCTTTGGGCCATCTTCAGCACATATACAATAGAATAAAAAAAAATACATTAATGATCTTGTGTGTGATTAAGTTTGTGTTTTGAAAACATATTTATACATGTGTAAGCGCCTAACGTTTTTTTAAAAGTCACTTTAATATGTACATGTTTGTATATAACGAAAGATGTAAATATGTATTTGACATTGTGAACAAAAGCGAGCACATAGCCAAAATAGCGCCATCGATTCTGGTAGATTTGTTAAATAAAAAAAGTTTGAAACCTACACATGTTTCTTATATTTTTGCAGAAGAGAGTTTAAGAGAGCAAACAAAACGGATGCTGTTAGAAGAAGATGAGAAGGAATCAATTCATGCTCTTCTACAGCAGCTATTGCAGCAACAAAGAGAACAACAAAAAATACAGGAACAGCAGCAAGCAATGCTGCAGCAGTTGCTGCAATCCCAGAAGCAGCAACAAGAGCAGCAACAAGAGCTGCAACAAGAGCAGCAACAAGAGCTGCAACAAGAGCTGCAACAAGAGCTGCAACAAGAGCTGCAACAAGAGCTGCAACAAGAGCTGCAACAAGAGCTGCAACAAGAGCTGCAACAAGAGCTGCAACAGCAACAGCAGCAGCCACAACAGCAGCAGCAGCAATTAAGAAGTATGTTATTCGTCATTTTTTTAAATACATTTAAATATACACACATACACGCACATATATACAGGGTGTCTCACAACCTCCGTACAATACTTTGTTAGCGTGTTCTAGAGGTATAATAGAGTCAAAAATTCTAATACAAAAATTTTGAGGCTGCAATAGTTTTTGAGTTATAAGCGATGAAAGTTTGCCAATGATATCGCATAGAATTCGCGCACTCAGGCCCGTAATTACACATACACGCGTACCGATCTGTCATCTGTTATTGATTTTTTCAAGTTAGGTGATATTGATTTTTACTGCACTGCTGATTATATTTTGTCGTTTCCTATACAGGGTGACCCATTTTAACTTAGGCAGCCAAATAACTCGAAAAATAAGCACATTACGAAAAAATGTTTAGAATCAAAATTTCGTCATTTCGAGGGGGACGTACAATGACGTTAAAATGAGCCCCCCCACCCCTCCGCCCAGGGGGAGGGGTGGGGGGCTCATTTTAACGTCATTGTACGTCCCCCTCGAAATGACGAAATTTTGATTCTAAACATTTTTTCGTAGTGTGCTTATTTTTCGAGTTATTTGGCTGCCTAAGTTAAAATGGGTCACCCTGTATACAATGTGTGCTACACGTATATCGTAAATTATAGTGACAGGCTAATATTAACAAATTATAAATAACGGAAAACATTTAATTCTTAAATAATTTAATTAATGAATTTAATTATTAAATAAAAATTAAAAATAATAATTATATATATTTATAATTATTTTTATGAAGATTTATATTTATATTAATTTTTATTTAATAATTAAATTCATTAATTAAATTATTTAAGAATTAAATGTTTTCCGTTATTTATAATATTAAATAAAAATTAAAAATAATTATAAATATTTATAATTATTTTTATGAAGATTTATATTTATATTAATTTTTATTTAATAACTAAATTCATTAATTAAATTATTTAAGAATTAAATGTTTTCCGTTATTTATAATTTGTTAATATTAGCATGTCATCATAATGTGCGATATACGTGTAACACACATTGTATATAGGAAACGACAAAATGAAATCAGCTGTGCAGTAAAAATCAATATCACCTAACTTGAAAAAATCAATAACAGATGACAGATCGGTACGCGTGTATGTGTAATTACGGGCCTGAGCGCGCGAATTCTATGCGATATCATTAGCAAACTTTCATCGTTTATAACTCAAAAACTATTACAGCCTCAAAATTTTTGTATTAGAATTTTTGACTCCATTTTACCTCTAGAACACGCTAACTAAGTATTGTACGGAGGTTGTGAGACACCCTGTATATATATAGTAAATTTAATATTATTTATTTAATTAAGATGATCATAGAGGCCGTGGTCGCGGACGTGCGCGGGCCCGATGGTATCGGCAGAGGGGTGGTGCCCGTGCACTTTGCTTTAATAGAGGCGGAGGCGGAGGCCGAGGTTGAGGTCGAGGCCAAAATTTTAGAAGAGGAGGAAGAAGAGGCTCTTTCGGCCCATTAATAATAAAAAACTATTATTTATCGTAACTATTAAATATTATTAAATAAATAAATTTAAAATTATTCTCTCTCTCTCTCTCTCTCTCTCTCTCCCTCTCCCTCTCCCTCTCCCTCTCCCCCGCCCCCTCTCTCCCTCTCCCTCTCCCCCTCCCCCTCCCCCTCCCCCTCCCCTCCCCCTCCCTCTCCCTCTCCCTCTCCCTCTCCCTCTCCCTCTCCCTCTCCCTCTCCCTCTCCCTCTCCCTCTCCCTCTCCCTCTCCCTCTCCCTCTCCCTCTCCCTCTCCCTCTCCCTCTCCCTCTCCCTCTCCCTCTCTCTCTCTCTCTCTCTCTCTCACTGTCTCACTGTCTCTTTATTTACATATATAAAAAAGCCGAGTAGATTTTTATTATTTATGCTCTTTCTATTCTTTATTTATTTAATTAGTTTATCTTTTATGTGCATTAGTTCAATTTTTATGTGCAAAATAAATTTCAATGAAATTACAATATTTATCTAATTATTAATTTTTACGTTTTTATTGTAAAATCATAATAGTACGAGACACGCGAGATCTAATAAACGAGCCAAGCCGCTAAAGCATATATGATTCTCTCGAAATCTTGAGGCTGGCGACGCGTCATAGCTATAGCTATAGTTTAGGAAAGAAAGAGGCAGAGAATTGTATATCTGTGCTCTTCTACTGCCCGAAGCTGGCCGAACGCCGAGCGCACACGTACACGGCTCCTTCCTTGTGTACGCTCCTAGCCCCTCCACGCTGTATGGCTGCAGTGTCTCGAAACTGGCATCACTGATTAAGACTAACGTTCATCTTGTTCCCAGCCTTCTCGTTTACCCTAATGAGAAACACACGGGCTGGCTTGTCGTGAAAGTTGGTGCGAATATTTTACAAAATCGCATTCGACTGACCGTAGAATACGTAAGACAGCAACTGCGCGAAATATATCGAAGACGTCGTGGCCGCGATCAAATACTATTCGACGATCACTCCACTCCTCCTCGTCCGCAAAAAGCATCACGAGCGAGATTCACTTCTCCCGTACCGTCCGTTAGCGGATCCTCCCATTTCATACCACCATTGGCAACAATGCGCGAAAAGAATACTCAAACATCCGGATATTACACAGTGCAAAAAACCATCAATTATTCGCTGGGTGTCACCGATCCAGCCGTCCTAAAAACTTCTCGCCCGGCCGATCGTCCGCCCGCCTCTCCGCCGCCTTCGTCCGACTTTCTAGCTCCCCGCGCACCCGTCGGAAAAAAAAGAGAGATATGATCGACGTTGAGTTCTTCGCAGTGCCGACTACCTCACAGGATCGCACGGACTCCGACTCTTCTATACGTTTATCGCTCATGTCGTTTATCGCTCGTTACGTGACATCGCTTTTGTCATTATCGTATCGCTTTTATGCGTTTCTGACTTCTATGCATCAGTGATTGTGCTCTACGGCTGTACAAGTGTTTCCCTTCAAGAGGAATTAGCCGGCACAATTTTCCGCCATATTGGACAGACATTACGAAGAACTCGTCGTTCAGCATAGAGACGAATGACGTCATCCCTTTGTCCGGTGCACATGCTTAGTTTCGAACGTTCTACGACGGCCATATTGGCCCGGGCAACAGGTACCGCAGGCTGCGCAACAAGTGCGTAGTCAAACATTTTTCACGCATCCAATAATTGCGTTACATAAATCATTCAGAAATCCACGCATTTATTGATAATTCTTCAATAATAGTTTTGCCATATGTTTTAAAATCTGTGCGGTATGAAATACTTCATTTTATGGATCTCGGACGAGGAACAATAATAATTTTCCCGCGAGTGATTTACGCGGCTTGAAACATTCATATTTTCGTCGTAATTAACAATTTTCTCCGGTATTTTAATTTGGATTGTTGGTATGTACCACAGTGACTTTTTTCTTTTTTTTTGTGTAAGTTTCTCATTCATCAAGATGGACAGAGAGGAATTAAGCTGTTACACTCTGGCGCAGCTTCAACAAGAGGCTCGCAAATATGGTATTGCAGTCATGCCAAAGAAAAAAAAAGACTATCAGCGCTATACTACAGCACCTTGAAGAAAATAGTCCATTACTGGAAATGCGCAACAACTCAAATCCACAGGAAGCTTTAGGAAAAGCTCAGTCCCCAGGCCCATCGGCTCAAGTATTTACTGAAAATAGAGTTCAGAATAATCCATCTGGTCATTTTTAGACACCCAAACTGATTATATGCAACAATTCTGTTCGATGATGCAAGGATCGATGCAGAAGCAACAAGAAATGATCAATAAGTTGATAATGGCTTTGACGATTAATCAAAGGCCCCCTCAAATACATTCTCAGCATAATTCTTCTGTCACCACATCAAGGGACACGGATCGACATGAAAGGTTTTCTGCGTTGGCAGGCAACGCTGTCAAATTTCTGAGTTCGCAGATACCATACTTCAATGGTATGGAGGATGAAGACGTAGAATTTTGGGTGGAAAAAATTGAGACTGTTGCGCAATTACACAGTCTCTCTTCAGTGGTTATGCTATCTGCAGCTACATCCAAGCTGTCAAAAACAGCTCGAAAATGGTTTGATCTGAGCTATGGCCCGATTAATGAATCTTGGTTTTCTCTTAAAGAGGAAATTATTGACTGTTTCAGAAGAAAAGTCTTATTCAACGAAGTCTCATTCAAAAGGTCAACGCAAGGAAGTGGATTTTTTCCAAGGAAAGCTTCCAAGAGTACGCCATGAATAAATTGGCCCTGATGAGGAGCCTCAAGTTGTCGGATGAAGACTCCATCCAGCTTCTAATCACAGGAATAGGCAGTTTTGTCTTGCGCATAACTGCTGCTGCATTAAAAACAAATTCTCTCAATCAGTTCTTAAGAGAGATGCAGCACATAGCCTCCACCAGTGGTAATCCACTCCTACGATGAAATCAAAGTTTGAAAAGTCCAAAAATGGCAACAGTAACCAACACTCCGGAAGATCTGATAATAAGGAGGAGCATCGGTTTGAGCCAAATAAGGAGCGGTTCTGTACTTACTGTCACAAGAAGAATCATTCCAAAGAAGAATGCTTTAAACTAAAAAAAAAAAGGATTCTGAGAGGAAGTCCCAACCTAGTCAACCTTCAACAGCGGCCACGGTGTCTGCAGTAAAGAGGCAGATAAGTACTCAGACGATACTGTCGCAATGGTTGCGTCAACTAATAATAGAACTATTTTGACGACTAACTCTGTTATCAATATTGTTTCGATTAATGATTCAAATTCTATGGTTTCTGCTTTACTTGATACAGGCAGCCTAATTTCCTTTATATGTTCCACAACGTTCTATAAATTCTTTAGTTCAAATGTTCTGTTAAATTCATCTGAAAAAACGTATAAAGCGTTAAATGGCAAACCAATTATTGGTACGGTATCAATCTCTATAATTCTTGAGTCTCTTCCCATGGTTAAAGCTGAAATTCTATTTCACATACTTAAAGATGATACTTTTTTTTGTCAAATTATTCTTGGTCGTGATTTTCTTATAAATAATAAAATTTCCTGCCTTTTCAATTGTTCTAAAAAAAATGAAAGATTAAAATTCTTCGCTGAAGTAGCTTCTGCTGATGTTTTAAAAGATCAGTCTAATGATCTTAAAAATGGCGTGTGAAAATGCGGCAGATTCTCTCCCGATTGGGAGACGGCGCGCGGACAGGTGAATGATTAAATGCGGCACTAAGCTTTAGATGACACAGGCTTTATTCGCGACAACGTCAATAACAAATTGTACAGAGTGGTAACGGGCAACGTGTAAGCACGATAATGGCGAGAATGTTCCTTGCGAACGATTGCGAGTGAAAAGGCCGCACATAAATAACACGACACCTTGATGAAATCAAATGATCACAATAAGTAGCGGAGCACCGCGTGTAACTCCGTATGAGCAGATCTCGCGAATGTTCAGCTTCGGTCGAGGGGCGAGTTGATCCTCGCGGCCGGAGCTACGCCGTTTCGCACTTGTTAACCGGCAGAATAGAATTGCTGAGTCTCGCGCGTTGCTGAATTGTATTAATGTATAAGAATGCGACAACAATGCGAGGACAATGCTCGTCACGTCTAGCAAAGCCCGGTAACTATCGACGGAGATTTGACCGAAGGGCGACTTTGCGAAATTTGCTAGCGCTCACACGTGCCTCTTGCTGCGGTACAAGACTCTCTAATAATGCGAACGCTCGTCACGGGGAAGAAGGCGGAAGTCCGCGCTCGCGAATTCTTATCGGCCAATGATTGATTGCCAGCGCGATCAATCGACCGCGATATTGGCTAATCGGCCGGATCATGCGCGAAATACTAGGCTGACGACATCCGGCGCGGGGCGGAGCACTCGCGGTTCGGAATACCGAGCAAGGGTGGCGCCAGGATTATCGAATTGATCCTGGATCCGCGACAGCTACACAGCGGCGCGGAATCACGCACGAACACGTGATTCACAGGCGCTTTTATGTAGTGAGAACAAGACGGAACAAATGTATTATCAAATATTAATATTGATTTTGATGAGGATACCAAAATACAATTGGTTGCCACTATTTTAGAAGTAGAAAATATAAATGTGGTTCCTGCCGATGATGATTACTTTGTTAAAATAAAAATAAAGAATGATTCTACATACAGTTATAGCCCAAGGCGTTTTGCTTGGACTGAAAAAATTCAAATAAGGAAAATTGTGGATGACCTGATTCGAAGAAAAATTATTAAAGAAAGCACATCGGAATATTGTGCTAGGATTGTTCCTATTAAAAAGAAAAATGGCGCCTTACGTCTATGCGTTGATTTGCGCCCCTTAAACAAAAGAGTGTCTAAACAAAAGTATCCTTTCCCCTTAATCGAGGATTGTCTCACGAAAATTTCTAATAAAAGTATCTTTTCATTATTGGATCTCAAGGATGGTTTTCACAATATTAAAATTCATCCAGAGCACACAAAGTTTTTTGCTTTTGCCACTCCAGATGGCCAATACAAATATAATAGATTGCCTTTCGGGTATTGTGAGGCCCCTGCAGAATTTAAAAAAAGGCCTCTTATGATATTGCAACCCTTGATTGAGGAAGATAAGATTATTATATATATAGATGACATTCTTATACCAACGTATACTGTTTATGATAATCTCAATATTTTAAAACATGTATTATTATTACTAAAGCGTTATAATTTCGAATTGAACTATAATAAGTGTTCTTTCCTGAAGACGACTATAGAATACCTTGGATCTATTTTATTCCCTTCCGGGATTACATTGAGCTCAAGGCATACTCAGGCCGTAGCTAATTTTCCTATCCCTAAAAAGGTTTTAGAACTGCAAAGATTTCTTGGTCTAACAAACTATTTCCGCAGATTTATTAAGGACTATTCAATTAAAGCTAAGCCTCTTCATAATCTTTTGAGAAAAGATTCCAAATTCAATTTCAATGATAATTGTCTTTCAGCATTCGAAGCACTTAAAAAAGAATTGGTTTCTTATCCGGTTTTGTGTCTTTACAATCCTAATTTAATAATTTTAATAATTTTAATAATTTTAATAATTTAATAATTTTTTTAATTTCAAAAACGTATAGTCAAAAAACAGGTCCATATCACGCTTTATAGAACTTTAATAAATAATATAATAATGTAAATACTTACATAGTTCACTTTCATTTTTATCCCTTTCATTTTTCTCATCGAATCCATCACAAAAAACACGACAAATATCTATCCACGCGCTTCTTTTCTTTGTCCTGTCGTGATATTCTTCTGCAGCCACATTCCATATTTCGGGATATTTTTTAATTTCTTGGATGAATAATTCAATATCCAAGGATTCATTGAAGTTTGGCTCGGCCATTGTGCGGCAAAACGTCGGATGTGTGCACTGATCGAGTTACTAAAATGTACTGAACGACCGTATTTACGGGTGCGTCGACCGTACGTTCTCGTAGGGAACTGCGGTCAAAAACGCACAGACCATGGACGTACGGCATCGCAACGTTGCCGTAACTGAATGTGTAGCGCCTAATATGATTTGTATGTCTTGAGACCGTAACTACGTTGCCGCACGGTCGCCGCACGCCAAAAAAACGGATGTGTATACCGGGCCTTACGCGCGAGGAACAACTGGAGCGGCTCTACAAAAACATGAGCCCGGACTACAAGTTATACGTGCGTTTCGACGACGCCGTTAGTATACCCGATTTGCAAAGTCGCGCCGCGGAATTCGAAGAAATCGAGTAACAACGTCGCGAGTCGCGGAAAGAGGAGCGCGCTGACACCGAGAAACCTGCCGTCGCCGCCACATACAAGAGAGACGAATGCTGCTGGCGGTGCAAGCAGTGCGGGCACACACGACATGATTGCAAATGACCACCGAAGAAATTTTGTTCCCAATGCGGCTGCGACGGTATATTCACGCGGCAATGTCACCCGCCGGTGAAAAACGCCGAGCGGGCCGGAACGACCGCGACCTCCACCAGCGATCCGGACCCCGCATAAACTACACGGCCTGGCCGCATATATCGGTACAAATTCAGCAACGCTAATACCGCGCATTACTTGACACCGGATCCAAAATATCGTTTGTCAGCAATCGTACCACCAACCAGTTACGCCACCAAGGCACAGTGGATCGAACAATGCTAAAGTGCGGACATTTATCAAAAAAACTTTTTTTAATATTCAATTTTAATTAATAAATTTAGTTAGATATGTATGTTGTAGTCGCCAGTATTGAATAAATAATGGAAAAAATTCATCAAAAACGACCAAGACTGGACTAATAGTAATTCTTTATTAATTTAAAACATGACGTTTCGACCTTTGGTTTAGGTCTTTTTCAAATGTACAACTGAAAGAAATACAGACTTTTTTAATTACACGACAGTATAGAATTTTGAAAAACATGGTCTTACATTGTGTTAAAAATTACGTTGACATAGAATGCGAAGTGGAAAACGCTTAAAATATATATAACATGTGTCTTATAAAGTGACTCGTCAGTAACTAAGTATAAAGAAGGGATATATTAAACCGTTTAAACAGTTCTGATGACCTTGTCATAAATAATATTTAGATTGTCAGTATCTTTTTGGGCGTTAAGAATGTAGTTAGTCTTTTTTATATAGAACATTTCAGCTAACTCTCGTTTCCTAGTATGTCTCTCATTATGTAATATGATCGGATTATCCCAATCGAATTCATGCTCCAATTCAACTCTATGTTTACTTATACCGAGAAATTGCTCTCATGCATTTTTATATTATTCCTATGTTCCTTAATACTAAGGTGTCTTTTTGTTTGTCCAATGTATGAAAATTGACAATCTTGCAACTAATTTTATATACTATTTCAGTATGGTTGAGTTTCGGAATTCTGTCTTTACCTCGTTTTATTATTGTATTTTTTTTTGGAACAGAGTATAATACATTTAAGCCTACCTTGGAAAGGAAATTTTTTATATTTTCACTGAGATTTTTAATGTAAGGCAAAGTAATGCAACAACGGCATACAACGTAGCTTTTTTTATCCATAAAATTTTATACAATTCTATCAAAAAACATAAATCACACATCAAAGATGGGTGGTCTTTCTCCAACATTATTAATAACAAAATAATTAAAGACAATAAAGTACTAATATCACTAGACGTTACCTCGTTATTCACGAACATTCCTAAAAATCTAGTCATTGCAGCTGTCGAGAAGCGTTGGACTGACATAGAAAAAAACACCACATTTAGTTTGAATCAATTTATTTATGCTATCGAAACCATCTTAGATTCTACTAGTTTTTCTTTCAATGGTAATTTTTTTGAACAACATTTTTGATAGTCCGATGGGATTACCGTTGTCTCCCATAATCGCTGATATGGTTATGGATGATTTGGAAACACAATGCTTGAAGAGTTTGGACTTTGATGTGCCATTGTATTTTAGATATGTTGACATTATAGCAATGATTCCCCGAGATAAAATTGATAATATCCTGAATACCTTCAATAACTACCATGACCGTTTAAAATTTACTCATGAAGTTGAGGACAATAATAAGATCAATTTCTTAAACACCACCGTCTTAAGAAAGGATGGAACATTAATCACTAATTGGTATCGGAAACCAACTTTTCTGGCAGATACATTAATTACTTTTCAAATCATCCATACAAATATAAGATTAACACTGTCATAAATCTGGTTGACCACGCAATTTTACTATCTAATGACCAATTTCATGGGGAGAACATCAATTTGGTTAAACAAATTTTAATTAATAATTGTTTCCCTTCTGACTTGGTGAATAAAATTATTAAAAAGCATTTTGGATACCTTAAACACCACAAAAATCAAAATGAACCACAAGTTGATAAACTTAAAAATTTTGACGTCACATCTTGCATTGCTTTGCCTTACATTAAAAATCTCAGTGAAAATATAAAAAATTCCCTTCCCAAGGTAGACTTAAATGTATTATACTCTGTTCCTAAAAAATTAAATACAATAATAAAACGAGGTAAAGACAGAATTCCGAAACTCAACCATACTGAAATAGTATATAAAATTAGTTGCAAGATTGTCAATTTTCATACATTGGACAAACAAAAAGACACCTTAGTACCCGCATTAAGGAACATAGGAATAATATAAAAATGCATGATAGCAATTTCTCGGTCATAAGTAAACATAGAGTTGAATTGGAGCATGAATTCGATTGGGATAATCCGATTATATTATATTACATAATGAGTGACATACTAGGAAACGAGAGTTAGTTGAAATGTTCTATATAAAAAAGACTAACTACACTCTTAAAGCCCAAAAAGACACCGACAATCTAAATATTACTTATGATAAGGTCATCCGAACTGTTTAAACTTTTTAATATATTCCTCCTTGACACACAGTTACTGACGAGTCACTTTATAAGACACATGTTATATATTTTAAGCGTTTTCCACTTCGTATTCTATGTCAACGTAATTTTTAACACAATGTAAGACCATGTTTTTTCTAAATTCTATACTGTATAATTTCATTTTTGTCGTGTAATAAAGACTGTATTTCTTTCAGTTTTACATTTGAAAAAGACCTAAATCAAAGGTCGAAACGTCATGTTTTAAAGTAATAAAGAATTACTATTAGTCCAGTCTTGGTCGTTTTTGATGAATTTTTTCCATTATTTATTCAATACTGGCGACTACAACATACATATCTAATTAATTAAAATATTAAAGTTGTTCTTATTTAAAAATAGTGTTCAGACGCAATTTTGCTAGAGGAAAAAGTTGCTTCTTCTGGCACGGACAATCACGTTGTGCATTCCGTGTCCGCGAATTCTGGGACACCCTGTATATATACAGGGTTTCTCTAAAGTCTGTTTTCTCCCCCTATATTTCGGAAACGGTTAAAAATTATAAAAAACAGCGAAATACGTGTTTGATCATTTCGAGGTGCTACTCTTTTAAGGAAGTTGGGGGTTGTCCTCCAAGGGGGTGCCCCAAGGGGATCACAACTTAAAAATTTCAAATGGTACCCCTATATTGTAGTACATCGTTTCAAAGGGAATAAAAGGAGAAAATTTTTGGCGCAAACCGGAGGGTGATACGTTGACCCGTTCGGGAGTTATTTACGGTCAAATTTCGAAAAAAGATAATTTTCAAAAAATCGTTACTCCCATTTGAAAAATCGTAAAAAAACGTTCGAGGTGTGAAAATGTTTGTCTTTTTAAGTCCTTTCCGTAAAAAAATTCAGATTTGACCTTGGGGTTTTTTTCAAGTCGAAAAGGAAACCCAAATAACTGTTAAATTCAAGCTTTGAAAGTCAACGAACTAACGGTGCAGGTAGTGCAAAAATTGCAAAATGAAAGACAAATTGTCAACTCCGTTGGTCTAGTATATGGTCTGATAGTGTTGATCTGGTACTGGTTGGTCTCACTCTGAGTACTCATTTTTGACCCATTATAAGGAACATAGCGCCGGTTTGCGTCAAAAAATTTATTTTTTATGTCCTTTCAAACGATATACTACAATACATATAGAGGGTTCCATTTAAAATTTTTAAGTTGTGATCCCCCTGCGGCACCCCCTCGGGGGGACAACCCCCAACTTCCTTAAAAGAGTAGCCCCTCGAAATGATCGAACACGTATTTCGCAATTTTTATAATTTTGAGCCGTTTCCGAAATATAAGGGGTGGGAACAGACTTTATAGAAACCCTATATAATATACATATATATGTATTCAGAGTACTTATTGTCAGTAATAACCGTAAATAATAAATAAATTTTGTAGCAGAAGTTTTTATTAATTGAATCGCAATTTTTGAATATCATTATTTTTCTAGAAAATTAAAACAGCTATTTTATACAACAGTTTTATTGGATATAATAGTATTTTTGGACCATTGTGTTGGGGTAATGGCATGACTAGATAATTAGTAATTATCCAGTCAACACAATAATATAGTCAATATAACTAATCTAATTTTAATATAACTAATATAACTAATATTAATAATTAATTACTATTGCGTTTATTAAATCCTATTTTCTTTCTTATAGGAGATATTGCATGACATTTTTAATGGAATAGTTCCACAATACGGATTTGACTATAATGATGTGAAAAATATCGTCCGGAATATATGGATATATTAAATCAAAGTAAGTACCTAACACACACATTACAATTAACAACTATTCCAGCAAACACAGAATAGAATTCTGTGTTATTCCAATATTCCAATTGTATAGTGATTGGATTGTGTGTTATTCCAATATTCCAATTGTATAGTATTTTAGCTATCGATATATACATATGTATAACTATATAATCTTCTAATAATATATTATTTATACTTTACATTTATATTATATAACTGTAATATTTTTTGAGTGGGAAATTACAACTAACGTGTACGTTACATGTAACGTACATATAATATTGTACGTTATATTTTGTTACGGCAATATAACAGTTATATTATTATGTTTGTTGGGATAACAATCAACAAATTTAATAAAAATCCGGTGAATCTTACACAGAAAATCTTACAGCACGGATGACCTTGATCTTGATATATGTACATATGTTGTAAGAGTAACTTTTCCATATGTTTTCCATCCTGAATAACTTTTCCATATGTTTTAATTGGCGATTTCTTATAGTTCCTAAGATATGGAGCTGGGTCCCTTATACCGACTAATTACCCAAAGAAATTTTCGAAATGATAAGTCGCTTAAAATTATGTCTTGCGTAGGTGCCTTTCCTAATCTTCTCAAGATTTTCGATTTTAGCATACAATAGTCTAGTATACGATACTCATCAATTTAGTAAAGCAAAAGAATCAAACATATTGGACTGTTTGTAAATTGAATATTGCTGCATCCCTGTATTTTTTGTCCGCTGTGTATACTGTCTGGCGCGAAGTTCGACGAAGGTAAAAGAGTGATCGTCTCCGAGCGCGTTGTCAAGAAGTTGTATACAAACAACGGCAATTTAAAGAGCAGAAGAAAGTCAGCTGTCGATCGGTGTGGACGCATCTTTGACGGCTCCGTTCTTTGATTAATTATGCATGCGTTTCTTGTGTCTCTAAATATATTCTAATAAAGTTAGAAAAAAGGAAGCAAATTTGGAATACTAGTTTGAATCAAAATTATAAAAAACCATGTGTGAGGAGCTGAATAATGAACACTACTTCTAAGCGTAGGAAAACCAATATATTATCAATCAAAAAATAATCAACGGTATTTGAAATCAAAAAGTGCCTGAAACTTTGGCTTGATGGAAAAATCACAGAAAAGGGTGATTTAGTTAATGTGCTGGTAATTTGGAATAGGGTACTTTGAATTACATTCACATTTTCTAAATCGCTCTTCTTCGTTTTATGTAATCATCTCTTCTTTTATAAACTATTATTCTCTTATAAATTCTTATAAATATTTCTTTTTTGTCTTATATAATCTTTTCTTATAAACTACTAGGTACTTATGATTAGTCTATTAACAATAATCACACATATAATTTCTGGAGTCGTAGCCAGCGCATTTGCTGTGTTCACATATAAAGCATTGCACCCATTGTTCTCCCCTTACGTCATTACACATCATTTAGAATATTGCAAAATAACTTTATGTATAGTATTCTAAATTAACAATATATCACGGTTAATCTCAATTTTAAAATCACATATAATAAATCGAAAATCATTGCAAAATCAGTAGGAATTCATAAAATTAATATGTCAAAAAATAATTTAAACAAATTTTAACAAAAAATTAGATAAATTTTAACCATGGTGGAAACAGATTGCAGACTCACTTAAAAAATCTTGCGAATGTCAGTTTCACTTTCGTCTAACTTAAAACAATACTGTCAACATGGCGATCCGTACCGCAAATGTCATTGATTGGTGGGTCGCTACTCTATTTGTATGCGGTGATTCAAACTATAGCTGGCGTCACTAGTTCTTTTTATACTTCGGTATTCCAAATTACCAATAGTTTCCAAATTTACTTCCTTTCCTCTATAGTGTTTCGTTAAAAGTGCCTTTCTTGTTTTCAACGCGATTCATGTGTGCCGATCGGTTGTGTCACGCGTGCGTCGTGCGTTCGATATATCGCGGACGCAACATTTTGGGGATTCGTCTGGAATTGGAGCTAGACGACGAAGCACTTCTGGGATTAAGGCAGGACGCTTTACGAGTCAGGGCAACGGCAGCGGGGACGGAGCAACAGGATTTGATGACGGGAATGTCAACGCAAAAGAGACTGCAAGCCGCGACCCCGCTTAGTACTGCCGAGACACCAACGGCATTTTAAGCGCAAGAAATACAGCAGCTTTGACAGAAGCGGTTGCAGCAGCGAGCCGAATTTGAAATGCAACTGCGTCAGCGTGACGAGGTGCTTCGTGGGATGGAGGAGAGATTGCGCCTTCTGGATAACACTAACCAGCTCCAATTATTTGGAAAATGAATGAACTGCTGTTAGAGCAGCTAATTTAGAAGAGGTCGGTACGCGCGAGTCCATAAATAAAGAATTAGAATTTAAGTTAAAGCCAGATATTTTTGACGGGACCATTCCACTGAGGGAGTTTCCCTCACAGTTCGAATTGTTTGCGCGAGCCAATTATTGGAGCGACGCTGCAAAAACGGTAGCGCTAGTATCATGTTTAAGAGGAAAAGCGCGTGTAGTTTTGGAGTGCGTTAACAATATTGAAAGCCTTGATTATATAAAATTAAAATCTAAATTGAAATTGCATTTTAGGGAAAGTTGTCTATCGCAATCTTATTATTCTCAGTTTACGAATAGGAAAGAGAAATCGATAGAAGACGAGGCTACCTTGGACTCTAATATTGAGCGTCTTTCTCAGTTGACATACCCCGAGTGTTCCCATCAAATTCGGGATAAAATAGTGTGCGCAATTTGTTACAGCATTGTCAGATAGATTTGTAAGAAGAACTCTGCAATTGAAGGGTATCTCTTCCCTGAAAATGGTCGTACAGAGGGCAATGGCGGTTAAAGTAATTCAGGAAAGTAATTTCGAGAAACAAAAGAAGTGCAATAATGATAATCATAATAATTATAATAATGATAATAGAAATTTTAATAGGCAAAAGATATTTTATAGATTCAATAAAAACAAGAAAGGCACTTTTAACGAAACACTATAACTTTATTAGAATATATTACATAAAAAACATATGCGTATAATTATTCAAAGAACGGAGCCGTGTGTCAAAGACGGGTCCACACCGGTCGACAGCTGACTTTCTTCTGCTCTTTAAATTGACCGCTGTTGTTTAACAACTTCTTGACAACGCACTCGGAGACGATCTTCTACCTTCGTCGAACTTCTGTCCAGACAGTATACACAGCGGACAACAAATGCAGGGACGCAACAATATATCTTTAAGTTATTTTAATAACTATAAGAGATCGCCAATTAAAACATAAGAAAATGTTGTTCAGTACTCTTATCTCTAACATATGATAAGATCAAGGTTATCCGTGCAGTGTAAGTTTTTTGTAGTTTTGTCAAAAATCCTAACTCTTAAAATTTAACTACTAGTATAACTACTAATATAACTATTAATGTATCTTTTATTTCTGTTTGAAATTTTAGAAAAACCGACCGATCTTCCTAAAATAGTAGTAAATGATTCATCATTGGAAGTAAGTAATAGTAATCATGTTAATGCCTTTCACTTATAATCACTTACGTTTTTAACATATTACATTTTCTTGTCGTGTTAAGATCGTTCCGCATCAACTAAGCTTTAAAAATATTAAAGCATCAACGCCAATTGAAGAAGTAAGTTCTAAAAATTAATATATCTAACAGCGCATAAAGATACTGAGAATATTTTCTACATATTCAAAATATACAAGCTGCGCTTTGAATCTTTACTTTTATTTATTTTTTTGGTAAAACTGCATAAAAGATTACAGCTCACCGATTTTATTGTCACTTAAATATGTTGTAGTGGAGATTCTTCTGAGTAATTCCCCACAAGAACAAAGTGGGAGACGACATTGGTTTAGAAGATGTAACACATTGAAATTTGACATTAAAATTTGTGTATGTTGTAATAATCTGTTATTCTTTTATTAAAAAATGCTGTTTACGACTTTTACGCGTGGGCGAAAAAAATTTTAACCAAACCCAAGCCTATTTTCAATTTTAAAAGTAAAGTTGGGTTGGGTTGGATTGGGTTGGGTTGGATTGGGTTGGGTTAGGTTAGCATTTTTTTGGGTAGGGGATGCAGGGGGCCCCTCTCGTGGTGTGCCACCTTGTCGTGGTGAAAGGGCTAGGCCCTGAAGCCCACAGGAACACCCATACGGGCTTCGGCTCAGTTGGGTGAACCAACGGGTGGAGGGGTCTCTAAGAGCACACCGTTCCCTCTTTGAGGGAATAAGGGGAGGCCAGCGGCTCCCTTAAGACTTCGGCCCTTGGGTCAAGGTCTATCGCTGGAAGGGGTTGGCGGCCCTGACTGCAATCGCCCGGCGGAACGGCGTCGTTAGGGGGAGGTCTGCTCCCTGCCCGTTACGGCGAGGGGGGTGCTTCTTTCGGGGAGCATCCTCCACCCATGGCTTGCCATGAGAGGGGGGGGTGTGAGTGCCGGTTCTCGGGTGTCTGGGGTTGGCGTGGCTTGCCACGCGCGGCCTGGCATCCGGGAAAGCGGTGTCCCACATAAGGGTCGGCGGGGCCATGCCGGTAAAGGTACTCATGCCGGACGGGCCCGCCAACTCTGGGGGCGGAGGTCGATGGGGCCACCCGGACGTTTTCCGGGCTCGGGCCCATCGACTTGGCCACCGGAGCCACTCGAATGTATTTCGAGCTCGGGTCCGGTGGCGGGGGTATGGGTCGCCGAGATGTTCCCCTCTCGGGGGGGGGGGCACCGAGACGATCTAGTCGCCGGGGCCGCTCGGACATATTCCGAGGTCGGGGTCCGGCGACGGTCGGTTCCGACGGCCGACGCGACTGCTTCCTTTCCGAAGCGAAGGTCGTCGGACAGGAGGCGCCTCGTACTGAGCCTGCCGGTGCGGGGGCGCGGAACTGCTGACCGCCACGGCGGGTAGGGCCGGGCCGGGGAGCAGCGACCCGGTCTGAACCGTCCGTGGGGCCCCCTGGGTGGCGCCACCCACCGCGGTGCCCGCGGGGTCGGAGACGCGGGACCCCTGAAAGCCCATGGGGGAGTCAAATCCCTCATGGGAGAGTAAGGGGCGGGGACCCTGTGCCGGCGCTGCCTCTGGCCGCCGGCCCGAGGTGTATTTCGTCCCCCCGGGGGAACTTGGGGCCCCCCGTCGGGTTTACTCGACGGGGATGAGGGTATACCCGGACGAAGGAGCCGCGGTGGGGAATGGGATAAAACAGAAATGAGCAGCACTAATAAAATAAACAAGGACGGGGGAGCGTCCAGTTCGATGGCTGCATCGGACGACGACGCGGAGAAGAGAGCTCGAACACCGAGCTCCCGGTCAAAGAGGGCCCTGTCGCGCAGCGACTCGTCCCGGGACCGGAGTAGGAGCCGCGTGAGAACGACCAAGAGTGAGCCCGAACACGGCTCCGCCGATGAATCGGAGGAGCATGCAAACTCACTCGGGCAGGAGAAAGCGGGAGAGGGCGACGGTTTCGCCGTCCCTGCCCCCGTCAGCGAGCGTGCCGGGCCCAAGTGCTCGAAGGCTCGCAAGAGGCGAGGCAGTGAGGCGTCCGCGGCATCCTCCAACGCGGAGAACGCGATGGAGATCGACTCGACCGAGGAACGCGATTCAACATCCAAGCGCGCTCGGGATGTCGACGATGGTGCCTCGCAACACTCCGGGTCTCCGGGTAGTTCCCGTGGACGAGGTAGACCCCCAACAACTGGGGAATACGTTGGCCTTGCCGCGGCAAAGGCCAACGTATACAGGATGGAGCAAGAGGAGCTCATGCTCAAAGCGGAGCGCGAGCTCCTCGACACGTGGACCAGCGAGCCCAAGGTTACTAGGGCACGCAGGGCCCTCTTGGGCGGCGAAGTGACCACCGACGAGGGGTCGGTGGAGAACCCCGACCCTTCGAGTCTCTCTGCGACCGACCTTGCTGGCCAGCTGCAGAAGAGTGTCCAGGCGCTCTACAGGATCGCCTCCTTCAAGAAGGGGTACAAGGGTACCTCGCAACAAATCTTGAAGGAGGCGGCAGGCGTCGTGAGCGCGGTAGGGGCAGAACTGCTCGGCCGCACTCAGGACGACGAGAGTCGTCGTCTCAGAGACGAGAGCCGACAGCTCAAAGAGGCGAACACCCGCCTCAGCGGAGAGATCGAAGAGCTCCGAAAGCAGCTCAACGAGCTCAAGGGGAAGGTGGCCAATATGGTAGGCCCGCGAGAGCCTATACCGCCTGACCCCTCGACGAGTTGGGAGCCTATGGAGGTGACTCCCGCTCCCCTGCCACAGCGCAACAAGCGCAAGAGCAGGGATAAAGATCCGGATCCGGACCACCCCTCCCCATCCTCCCCCGTATTGGACAGCGGGGGTGGTAAGAGGGGTAGGAGCGATAAGGCCCCGGACAGAGAGGAGTCGGAGAACGCGAGTCCGGGGTTACAGTCCATCGTCGAGGCTGTTACCGGCCGCATGATGGCGCGCATCGAGGCGCGTTTCGCGGTTATCGAGAAACGACTGCCCCCGGAAATACTTCGGCCGCCGCTCGCGGCGGATAGAAAGGCGGCGGATAGAAAGGCGGCGGCGCTCAAGGCGAAATCTTTCGCCGAAATCACCGCCGCCCCTCGGAAGAGGGGCGCTAATGGGGAGAAAGGGGGGAGGGTTTCTCCCGTGTCCTCCTCATCCCAGCATCGCAACCCCCCGGCTAAGGGGGGAGGGGGAAGACAAGGGTGCCGCCGTGGCGGCCCCCAAGTCGATCCCAACCCCCTCTCCTCACGCTGCCAAGCGTAACCCGGCGGCCGGTGGATCCGAGTGGACCACCGTTGAACGCCGTGGGGGAGGTGCGGGGAAAGGAAAGGAGAAGGGGAAAGCCGGACCTAAAAAGGCTCCGGCTGCCAGAGGGGCGCAGCCTCCCAAGGGAAGTACCAAAGCGCCCAAGGGCGGAGGCAAGGGTGGCAACGCCCCTCAAAGAATGAGGGGTAGATCCACCAAGCCCCGCAAGATTCGCCCCCCTAAACAAGCGGCCGTCCTTTTGAGCGCGGAGCCTCCGAGGGAGGGCGAAAGGCCCGTTTCGTTGAGCGACGCGGTCAACGGGGTCCGTTCCAGCATCAAGCTGGCGGACTTCGGCATCCCGTCGCTCAGGCCCAGAAAGTCCGCTGGAGGGGGGATCTTATATGAGATCCCCGGCCAGGAGAGCGGCGAAAAGGCCGACAAACTGGCCGAGGCGCTCAGGGCTCTTCTGGAGCCCAAGGGGGTGAGGGTCACCCGCCCGGTGAAGCTAAAACAGATTCGCGTCACCGGGTTGGACGACTCGGTCACCCCCGAAGAGGTCAGGGAGGCGATCGCCGTGGTCGGCGGCTGCACCCTGGGGGAGGTGTCGGTCGGCAAAATCAACCGCCCTCCCTTCGGGAGGCTGGGCGCTGTATGGGCCCGCTGCCCGGCAGCCGCTGCCAAAAAGGTGGTCGACGCAGGTCCGCTAATAGTCGAATGGACTAGGGACCCGTGTCGAGGCTCTTCCCGCCCGTCCCCTCCAGTGCTACAAATGCCTGGGGGGCGGTCATTCGAGGGCAAACTGCAAATCGGAGGTCGACCGCAGCGGACTCTGCTACCGCTGCGGTCAACCGGGCCATAGGGCCGCAGATTGCTCCGCCGAACCCAAATGTCCGTATTGCGCGGACAGGGGGCTCAAGACGGAGCACAGATACGGCGGGCTGGCCTGTGCCGCCCTCCGACCTAAAAGGAAGGCGAAGAATAAGAAGGGGGGAAAGGGGGCGCAAAAACCCCTCCCCCCTCCAGGGATCGCCGGGGATAGGAGGGCCGCTCCACCGACTTTGGAGCCCCCCCCAAGCCCCGAGCCGAATAAAGGCTCGGCCGGTGACCCGGAGGAGGCGATGGAGTTGGAGTAGTCATCATTAACGACTATCGCCTCCTCCAGGCGAATATCAACCACTCCGCCGCGGCGCAAGATCTTTTACTGCAGACCATGGCGGAGTGGAGTATCGACTTGGCCGTGGTTGCCGAGCCGTACCGCGTTCCCCCAAGATCCTGGTGGATCGGTGACGCGGACGGCTCGGTGACCGTCATAGGGAAGTCTAGCGCGGGGGCGCTGCCCCTATCCCTGATTAGCAGGGGAAGCGGGTACGTGGCTGCGCAATGGGGGGAAATCGCCGTAGTGGGGGTGTACTTTTCGCCCAACCGCGACCTGACCCAGTTCAGCGCGTACCTGGACCGGCTGGCGGTGGTAATCCGCCGCCAATTACCCGGACAGGTATTGGTCGCGGGGGACCTCAACTCTAAGTCGGTGGATTGGGGTTCTCCCGTGTCAGACGCGCGGGGTCGGGTACTCGCGGAATGGGGGGCGGAGCTGGGCCTCATAGTCTTAAACAGAGGCTCGGCTCACACCTGCGTGCGGAGCAACGGCGGGTCCATTGTCGACGTGACATTCGGCTCCCCGCCGACCGCGCGCAGGATGGTTGGCTGGAGAGTAGTAGTGGGGTCGGAGACACTGTCCGATCATCGGTACATCCGATGGGGACGTCTCCGACCCCTCCCTCGGCAGACAGCCGCGCCCCCCCTCGGGCGGAACTAGAGGGGGTACACCCCTGCCACCCCGCTGGGCGCTCAAGCGCCTAGACGAGGACACGCTGATGGCAGCCGCCTCGGCCAAAGCTATAAAAGAGCCAGAGCTTGGCCCCTGCGACGACGTGGAAGGGGAGGTCTCCTGGTTCCGAGAAGCAATGACACAGGTGTGCGACACCGCAATGCCCCGGATCCGGACCCTCCCCTCACGGAAGGCCGTGTACTGGTGGTCAACGGAAATTGCGCAATTACGCGCAACGTGCGTGAGGGAGCGACTCCGGTACACGAAGTGTCGTCGCAGACGGCACACGACCGAAGAGGCGGCAGCACTGTACGCGGCCTATAGAGAGGCCAAGAAAACACTACAGCGCGCCATCAAAAGGGCCAAAGACAGGGCCTGGGCAGAGCTCCTAGAGACCCTCAACGAGAACCCGTGGGGGCGCCCCTACCTAATGGTGAGAAAGAAACTTACATCGGGGGGGCCCCGGATCACGGAGGATCTCGACCCCCAAGTCCTGGGGGACGTAATCTCCGCCCTTTTCCCCTTTTACGGGGAAGGGGTGGGGCGACCTCCGGGACAGCCGGTCCAAGATTGGTCCGACGAATTAAGGGTAACGGAGGGGGAGCTGGCCGGGGCCGTCGGGAGACTTCGGCGGAAAAACACCGCGCCGGGTCCCGACGGTATCCCCGGCCGCGCCGGGTCCCGACGGTATCCCCGGCCGCGCCGGGTCCCGACGGTATCCCCGGCCGTGCCTGGGTCCTGGCCCTGCGTGTCCTCGGGGACCGTCTGAGGAGGCTGTTCACAGCCTGCCTCCGGACGGGGCGATTTCCCCCCAAATGGAAGGAGGCGGCTCTGGTCCTTTTTTAAAAAGAGGGACGCCCCGCGGAGAGTCCCTCCGCGTACCGTCCGATATGCCTGTTAGACGAGGCGGGCAAACTCTTCGAGCGCGTGCTCGTTGCCCGCCTCCAATGGCACCTGTCCCGAACGGGCCCCGACCTGGCCGACTGCCAATTCGGGTTCCGGGAAGGCCGATCAACGGTGGACGCAATCAAGCGCGTTCGGGCCTTCTCGGATGCGGCTGTTTCCCGGGGTGGGGTCGCGATGGCGGTGTCGCTCGACATCGCCAACGCTTTTAACTCCCTACCCTGGGAATGTATAGGGCGCGCGCTCGAGTATCATCGGGTGCCGCCCTATATGCGGGAGGTGATAGGAGACTACCTCCGGGACAGGGCCATGTCATATCGGGCTCGGTACGGTGTACCGATGCGGAGGGACATGTGCTGCGGGGTTCCACAGGGGTCGGTATTGGGCCCCGTTCTGTGGAACCTCGGGTACAATAGCGTTCTGCGGGGCGCTCTCCTCACGGGTCTGGGTGTCGTCTGCTACGCGGACGACACCCTCGTCATGGCCCGTGGGGAGACATGGGAGGAGGCCATTCGCCTCGCGAAGGTAGGGGTGACACTGGTCGTCGGCCGAATTCGCGCCTTGGGGCTGACGGTGGCGCTGCATAAGACCGAGGCTGTGTACTTTAAACTGCCTCGACAACAGCCGCCACCGCGGCCCCACATAATAGTAGAGGGAGTCCGCATCGAGGTGAGGAGGAATGAAGTACCTTGGTCTTCACCTCGATAGCCACTGCAATTTCCGGGAACATTTCAACCGCATGGCCCCCCGCATAAGAGCAGCGATAAACTCTTTTGGGAGTTTGCTGCCCAATATAGGGGGGCCTCGAGATAGGGTGCGCCGCCTCTATATGAAAGTGGTAGGATCTATCATCCTGTACAGAGCCCCCGTGTGGTCCAAGGAGTTAGAGGCCAGTCGCGGCAGCCTCGCACTCATGCAAGGCCTGCAGAGGCGGCTGGCCATTCGGATCACGCGGGCGTATGGGACCACCCCCCTGGAGGCGGCCCTCGCGGTATCGGGATCCCTGCCTTGAGATCTGCTAGCGGGTGCATACGCGGCCATGTACGAATGGCGCGATGCACTCCGCCGGCGTAACGCGGTACCGACGCCAAGCGAGGTGAAAAAAGCCCGGACGCAGTTCCGACAGCTCGCGATGACAAAGTGGAAGGAGAGGCTGGCCCACGTAAGGGTCGGCCTCAGAGCTGTCGGAGCCATCCGCCCGGTCCTCGAGGACTGGGTGGATCGGCGGCCCAACGGACTCCCGTTCAGGACGGTACAGGTACTCACCGGGCACGGGTGCTTCGGTGAGTACCTGTACGAGAAGGCGAGGCGCGAGCCGACGTCACCACTGCGACGAGGTCCGCGACACGGCACAACATACCCTTGAGGTATGCCCCTCGTGGGACGAACAGCGCCGTGTCCTGCGGAGTGTTGTGGGGAACGATCTCTCGCTCCCGGCCGTGGTCAAGGCCATGGTCGGGAGCAGGGACGCCTGGAGCGCCATGATCTCCTTCTGCGAAAGCGTGATGATGCAGAAGGAGATCGCGGAGCGGGAGCAAGAGGAAGACCCTCTCGCCGACCCGATCCGCAGGAGGGAAGGCGCGAGGGCCAGGGCCTATGCCCGACGGTTCCTTTAACGCCTCCGGCGGGGATCACGCCCGCACCTCCTCCAGAGGCGGATCGGGGGGGAGCGACGACGCGCGATTATCCGCGCGTGCAAATCGCCCTCTCCCGATTAGGGACCGCGGGGGCTCTTTCTTTCGGCAGAGCGGAAGAATCCCCCGCCCCACATCAATCGTCCCTCTCCGAAAGAACGGCCAGACTAGTCGCCGGTCTCGCCGTTATAACCCGTGGGGGGGGGCGGGGCGTAACGCCCAGCCCCCCACCCTCCACGGATGGGTCCCCTCCTTAACGAGGGGACCGCAGCGCTGGGTGGATCGCGGTTAGTGCGCAAGCGGTCCCGCGGCCCACCCTCATGCGCACCGAATGGCAACCATGGAGTTTTAGCAGGTAGTCGGAAATTTCCCCCGGAGTCCTGCATAACCCCCGTCCACAAAACTCTGCTGACGGGGGTATGCGTAAACGCATTTCTCCATGTAAAAAAAAAAAAAAGAAATGCAGGGGGCTCGACTTTTTACTAAGTCCCCTAAGTGTGACTTGTTCACGCTTAGCGGGACTCGTCCCCATCACCTTGTTCACTCAAGACGGGGATCGTTCCCATCACTGGGAATAGTAAAAATGCAGTTCTGGCTGCTACCGAGCGCGTCCCCGGGTTGCGGATAAGGGAACGGCCTCCAAATATGGAGGTTAGCCGTGAATAACCCCTTCGGGGGGAATAAGCGGTCGCGGACAATCCAGAAATTTCCTCCCGCCTTAAGGGAGGCGGTATGTGTGTGTGTGTGGTGTACGGCAAAACGGCGTCGTTAGGGGGAGATCTGCTCCCTGCCCGTTACGACAAGGGGGGTGCTTCCTTCGGGGGGCATCCTCCGCCCATGGCATGGCCATGGAAGGGGGGACGTGGGTGCCGGTTCCCGGGTGTCTGGGGCTGGCGTGGCTTGCCACGCGCGGCCTGGCATCTGGGAAAGCGGCGTCCCACATAAGGGTCGGCGGGGCCATGCCGGACGGGCCCGCCGACTCTGGGGGCGGAGGTCGGTGGAGCCACTCAGACGTTTTCCGAGCTCGGGCCCATCGACTTGGCCACCGGAGCCACTCGAACGTATTTCGAGCTCTAGTCCGGTGGCGGAGGTATGGATCGCCGATGTGTTCTCCTCTTGGGGGGGCATTGAGGCGATCCAGTCGCCAGGGCCGCTCGGACATATTCCGAGGTCGGGGCTCGGTGACGAAGAGTACCGGTGAGTGATCGCGACCGCTTCCCTTCCGAAGTGGTCACTCATCGGAAGAAGTGTCCTCTTGTCGGGATTGAACCCTCGGCAGAGGACGGCTGGTCGCCATGGCGGGCAAGGTGGGGCCGGGGAGCGGCGACCTCACCCCAACCGTCCATGGGGCCCTCCCGGGATATCCAAGCCTGGCGAGCTGCAGTGCGGTGCCCACATTGTCGGAGGTGTGGGAGCCCCGAAAGCCCACCCTTTGCGGGGTGGGTGAGTAAGGGCCTGGAGCCCAGTGGGGAGTTGAGTGTCTCCTCCCCCCGAGGCATAGTCCACCCCCAGGGGAAACTCGGGGCCCGGTGTAACAACCGGTGAGGGCACGCCCTGGTGGACGGAGCCGCACTGCACCCGGGAGAAAACCAAAATGAGTACTAAAAATCAATTCTATGACGCAGAGGGCGACCAGTCAGAGGACTCTGACGTGGGCAGCGGCAGGGACTGTAAAACCGTTCATGATCAACCTACGGACAGTCACTGTCGACGTGACAATCAGGCGGGCTCGTCTGGAGATGCGGGTTCCAGGGGGGATCCTTTCCCCCCATTAACCACGGTCTCCGGTAAGAGGAGAGCTGGGAACAGGGCTAATGTTAAAGTTAGCCCATATCCCCTCACGAAGAAGGAGAGGGAGTCCTCCCGTTCCAGGTCTCCGTCACTCATACAACGCGAGGAGGCCGACGAGGGGGATGAGATCCCTGCAAGAAGGACGGGCAAAAGGAGTGCTAGGAGACTAGTCTCTGCGTCGGACGGTGAGGAGGACGTGGTGCTCCTCGACGAAAAACTAATATCCATCGAGGAAAAAAGAGGAAGGGGTCGTCCACCAACCCATGGCCGCTTTGTCGGCTGGGCCAAAGCCAAGGCCGACATGGTGGAGATGGAACGAGAGGAGGAAAATTTAAAAGCGGAGAGAGATCTCCAGGAGAACTGGACCGAACGGTTAAAGACACGGTCCATGAGGGCCTTATTGGGAACCCCCGGTGAGTCGGAAGAGACTACCGAGGATACCCCCAAGGCCAAGGACGAGGGCCGCAACATCAAAGACCTTACGTCTGGCGAAATTGTGGCTGAACTTGAACAAGTTGAAAAAGCCGTCATGAAAATTGCCGGCTTTAAAAAGAGCTATAAAGGCACTTCTAGAGCCGTTTTAAAAGAAGTAGCCACAATTGTGACTGCGGCAGGCAAGGAGCTCGCCAGACGTACTCAGTCGGACGAGTGCCGACATCTGGAAGAGGAGAACTCCCGTTTGAGAGTGGAGCTTGATTGCTTCAAGCGGGAGATGTCCGAGCTTAAGGCAGAAGTAAAGGAACTAAGAAGGGGAGCTCAGCCTCCCCCTCCTCCGGCGCCTGCTTCATCATCACCTATAATGGTCTCCCCGTCTCGCTCCCTCACTAGGAAGACTAAGTCATCCTCTGCGGGGGGGATCAGGGAGAAAAGGAGCAGGCCGTCGCAGGAAGGCGAAAATATACAGCCTACCAATACCGCAGGCATAGAGGATACTCTGGTGGCGGCGGTCCTGAGGCAAGTCGGCGCCATGTTAGACGCCAGGCTTGCAGTAATCGAGGAACGACTGCCACCGGAGGGAAATCTCCGACCCTCATAGAGGGCCGACGAGATGAGGAAGAACCCGAAGAGCGGACGTAGGATCGTCTCCGACACGGTCATCAGGCCCGCTCCGACAACAAGGGAAGGGGGGATCACTGGAAATGACAAAGTCACATCCGATGATCCCCAAGTTAAAAAGAAGTAGGGGAAGAGGAGCACGGGGTGGGGAATGCCGCTATTAAGGCAGATATCTCACCCCTCCAGGCTCCCGTGTCTTCCGACCCTCGCCCGAAGCCCCTGAACGCGGCCGCGAGTTACTCGGCGGTTGTGCGAAGGGGGAGAGCTGGAACCGGAGGTATCGGAGGCGATAAAAATAGCGGAGCCGGTCGGACACAAAAGTCCAAACCACCGCCCCGGGCCGCCGACCCTCACCCCAAAAAGGCGGGTGGCAAGGGGAAGGGAAAGGGACAGACCGCTCTTCCTAACAGAGAGCGATCTGCCCAAAACAAAGGTAAAAAGAGAAAGATCCGCCCCCCCAAACAGGCGGCGAACCATATTAGTATGCCGCCTCGTGGGGAAACTGATATGGACACGACGGATTCGTCCGGAGTTGACAAAAAGAGAACTCTGGGGGAGGTGATGCAGACGGTGAAAGGAGAGATTAAGCTCTCCGATTACCAGATCACCTCCTTCAGACCGAAAAGGACTGTCACCGGGGGCATCCTATACGAGATCCCTGGGATCCCAGATAGCGCGGAGAAGGCGGATAAACTCGCCGTCACGCTGAAGGCTCTGTTGGAGCCTAGGGGGTTGAGGGTCACCAGGCCCGTGAAGCGTGCGGAATTGCGGGTTTTCTGCCTGGATGACGCCACGACTCCCGAGGATGTTGTCCAAGCGGTGGCCGAGGTCGGCGGATGCTTGACGGGGGACATAAAGGTTGGAAAGATCAACCAGTCCCCTGTCGGCAGGTTGGGCTCAATATGGGTCCAATGTCCGGCCTCGGCCGCCAAGAAAATGGTCGGCTCGAGCCCAATTCCGATTGGATGGATAAGGGCTCGAATCGAGGCCCTGGAGGCACGCCCCCTGCAGTGTTTTAGATGTTTGGGGGTCGGGCATACCAGGGCCCAGTGTAAGGAGGAGGTCGACCGTAGCGGTTTGTGTTACCGTAGCGGTTTGTGTTACCGTAGCGGTTTGTGTTACCGCTGCGGTCAGCCCAGACATAAAGCAGCGAAATGCTCCGCTGAGCCCCAGTGCCCGCATTGCAAGGATAGGGGGCTCAAAGCGGAGCACCGCTACGGAAGTAAGGCGTGTGCTTGCACACGTCCCGAGAAGAAAAAGAAAAAGGACGGGAAAGGAGGGGCCGATAAAGGCTCCTCCTCCACAACAAAGGAAGCCGGTGATAGCAAAGGGACGGAGCAACCGACAGCGCGGTCTCCCACCACCGAGCCAGCCATCGCTGGCAGGGCAGGAAGCCTGGGGGAGGCGGCATCGATAACCGAGTAAGGATCGATCGCCGCCTTCTCCAAGCCAATCTCAACCACTCTGCCAGGGCACAGGATCTGTTGACCCAGGCCCTGGTGGAGTGGAGGATTGAGCTGGCGATAGCGGCCGAGCCATACTACGTCCCTACCAGAAGTAACTGGTTGGGGGACGACGACGGCTCAGTCGCAATTATCGGAAGCGGCGGCCGCGATGCACTCCCCCTCTCTTTGTTGGGGAGGGGTGAGGGATATGTGGCCGCCAAATGGGGGGAAATCGCCGTGGTGGGGGTGTACTACTCGCCCAACCGTGACCTCGCCCAGTTTGATGAGTATCTGGGCCGGGTGTCGGCAGAGATCGGACGACACTTGCCCGGCCTGGTCCTGATCGCGGAAGACCTCAATGCCAAGTCGGTGGTCTGGGTTTCCTGCGACCAATGCGAGGGGCGAGGTCCTGGAAGAGTGGGTGGCGGAACTCGGTCTCCTTGTATTAAACAGGGGATCGGTACACACCTGCGTGCGACACAATGGCGAATCTATTGTGGATATCACATTGGGTACCCCGCCTGTCGCGCGCATGGTGTTCGGCTGGAGGGTAATGGCGGGGTCGGAGACGTTATCGGATCACCGATACATCAGAATGGATGTCTCCGACCCCTCCGCAGGCAACCAGCCGCGCCCCCAAAACAGAGGTGGTACACCCCTACCCCCCCCCGCTGGGCGCTTAAGCGTCTGGACAAGGACACACTGATGGCGGCCGCTGTGGCGAAAGCGTGGGAGTCTCCCGCGCCGGGCCCCTGCGACGTGGACGGAGAGGCACCCTGGTTCCGGGAGGCGATGACGCAAATAAGCAACGTCGCCATGCCCCGGACCCGGGCGTCCCCGTCGAGGACGTCGGTGTACTGGTGGACGCAGGATATCGCTCAATTGCGAGTCGAATGCGTGCGGACGCGCCACCGGTACACCAGGTGTCGTCGCAGGCGGCACACGGTAGCCGAAGCGGCCACGCTGTACGAGGCTTATAGAGAGGTCAAAAAGTCTCTGCAGCGAGCCATCAGGAGGGCCAAGACGAAGGCCTGGGACGAGCTCCTGGAGACCCTCGACGACGACCCGTGGAGGCGCCCCTACCTGATTGTACGGAAGAAGTTGCAATCGGGGGGGCCCCCCGGTCACGGAGTCTCCACCCCCGAGTCCTGGAGGACGTTGTGTCGACCCTTTTCCCCTCCGATGGGGGGGTGTCGGTCGGTCCTCCGGGGCAGGCGGTCCGGGTGCCTCAATCTCAGAGGTGGACCGCCGATCTGGGGGTAACAAAAGAGGAGCTGGCCAAGGGGATCCGGAAACTCGGGGCGAGGAACACCGCCCCGGGTCCCGACGGGATCCACGGCCGCGCCTGGGTCTTGGCCCTCAGTGTCCTCGGGGACCGGCTCAGACGGCTGTTCACAGCCTGTCTGAAGTCGGAACGATTTCCCCCCATATGGAAGGAGGCGGGCTTGGTCCTCCTCCGGAAGGAAGGGCGCCCCGCGGAGTCTCCCTCCGCGTACCGCCCCATATGCTTGTTGGACGAGGCGAACAAACTGTTCGAGCGTGTGCTCGCTGCCCGCCTCAAATGGCACCTGTCCATGGAGGGCCCCGATCTGGCCGACTGCCAGTTCGGATTCCGAGAGGGCCGCTCGACTATAGACGCCATCATGCGCGTCAGGGCCCTCTCGGAGAAGGCAGTTTCCCGGGGCGGGGTGGCGATGGCGATAAGTTTGGATATCTTAAACGCATTCAACACCCTGCCCTGGGAATGTATAAGGCGGGCGCTCGAGTTCAATCGAGTGCCCCCTTATATACGGAAGGTGGTCGGGGACTACCTTAAGGACAGGTGCATAACGTACTTGGGGCGGTACAAGGTGCCGTATAGGAGAGACAAATCGCGGAGTTCCGCAGGGATCGGTTCTGAGGCCGCTCCTGTGGAACCTCGGGTACGATTGGGTACTGCGGGGTGCCCTCCTCACGGGCCTTAGCGTCGTCTGCTACGCGGACGACACGCTGGTTATGGCCCGTGGGGATTCCTGGGAGGAGGCCGCCAGGCTCGCCAGAGTGGGCGGGGCACTGGTCGTGGGCCGTATTCGCGCCTTGGGGCTTGAGGTGGCGCTCCATAAGACCGAGGCCATGTTCTTCACCGGGCCTCGGCGGGGGAGACCGCCTCAACGCCACATCGAGATAGTGGGAGTCCGCATCGAGATACGGCCCCATATGAAGTACTTGGGGCTGTATCTCGACTGCCGCTGGTGTTTCAAAGAACACTTTTGCCGCATGGCCCCCCGTATACGGGCGGCGGTCAACGCGTTTGGCCGCCTTCTGCCCAACATCGGAGGGCCAAAAGATTGGGTCCGCCGCCTCTATATGGGGGTGGTCGGTTCCATGATTCTGTACGGAGCCCCCGTATGGGCCGGCGATCTGATGGCCAGCCGCGGCAGCGTCAGCGTTGTTCGCGAGCTGCAGAGGCGGTTGGCTAATCGGATCGCCAGAGCGTACAGGACCATCTCCGGTGAGGCGGCCTGTGCTGTGTCGGGATCGATTCCGTGAACCCTGCTGGCGGGGATGCACGCCTCCATGTACGAGTGGCGTGTCTCTCTCCGCCGGCGGGGGGAAATCCCGACGCAGGCGGCGGCAAAAGTTGTTCGGCACCAGCTCCGACAGCATACCATCGACGAATGGAAAACGAGGATGACCGACCCTAGGGCCGGCCATAAAGCTGTCGGAGCCATCCAGCCGGTCCTGTCGGAGTGGCTGGATAGGCGGCATGGCGGACTCTCTTATAGGATGGTGCAGGTGCTCACCGGGCATGGTTGCTTCGGTGAGTACCTGCACAGAGTGGCGAGGCGCGAGCCCACGACCAGATGCCATCATTGCGAC